>CAWUFW010014022.1:0-437847 GCA_963921515.1 Calotriton arnoldi | reverse complement strand
CCAAACAGAGTCTGAGACAAGAAAGCAGGAGAGACCACGCAGCAGTGTGGGATGTCCTTTCCCTGTTGTTTTTCTGTGGGCAGCAGCCAACGCCCACCTCAGATTCACCATTCACACACAAATTGTTGGAGATCATCTCTAGAGAACTCTAAAGAGAGATGTACTGAATGTGATCTTGATCAGGATTTTATCTGCTCTTGTCCTGATGGGTGGAATCTTCAGTGCAAAACCAATGTTGCTACTGTTGGCACATATTCATGGTCATTTAAATTAAAATGGGGTTCCATTTACCTGTGGTCACTAACTTAATTTATATGGGTACCAGTAAGCATTACCCCTGCATGCAGCTAGATTTGGGTGAATGAGATGAGGGGTGTGCATCCTTAAGACTGTGGTTGTAGAGACCAGTTTAGGATCCTCTATCCTAGTGCACGCCTTGGGAGTTGCTATGGAGGTTTGGTTTTGCAGTTATGGGGTTTCTTGGGATTGGGAACCCCGAAAAATAAAAAAACACAAGAGAACTTTGAAGGCCTAGGTAAGAGTGGAATGAGACTGCTGGCACATTTCGATCAGGACAGTCATCTTTGCAATACCCTTTCACCATTTCATTGATAAATCTGATCTAATTTGTTTCACACTTGGAGCCAAAAAGTCCAAGTGGATAAGAACTCTGACGACTGTAGTTCTCTTGCACTAGTTATATCAGCTTCATAGCAAAGTGTCTTTCTTAGTTTTCAATCCCAAATTACTACTGCTTCCAAAGCAAATATCAGGAGTGTATTTTTTTGTTTGTTTTGCAGATATACAAATTCGGAGAGATGAGATCCGGGAACAGCTGACTGAGCAAGATATTAATAAGGTTGTGGATGTATTCTTAACAGAGACAGAAACAATATGGTTTTTGGACATGCCTGCTTTGTTGGTATCAGTGGACGCTGAAGAAGCTGAACAAATTAAGTATGTTTATTTTAAAACATAATACTATTCTGTTTACTTCAGAAGGTAGCATCAGTACATAATAAGTATGTACACATACAGTAAGCTGTTCTGGTTTGACTTGTAAAATCAATTTTCTTGACAGTGGACTCTAGTCAAGGAAAAACCTTGAAAAGTATGGGCACAAATGTGTGCCTCTGACGAGACTCATTTCCATTTTTTTCTGTTCACAAACATTTCCAGAAGTACACATGGAAAGCTATGCCAAGTGTACATTTAGGGACAAACTTCTGCAAATATTATGTGACTTTTTGTGAAGGCTACTATTCGCCATGTGCGGAGAACTTCATACAGTGAAAATGGAGACTCCAGTGCAAATGAATTTTTGGGGAAAAACATTTGCCCAGTGGAGAAACCACTTTCCCTATACCTTCACCAAATCTTGGGTGGTCCGATCCCCTTCCCATCCCCAAACGGAAGATACTCTAGTCCTTGGCTCTGACCATTTCTAGGGTGAGAAGAGCTCATGTTTGAGTTTAGGAATTGCCACAAACATAAATATTTATGTGCGTTCCCAAACTTTTAAGCAAACCATGCCTTGAAACATACACTTCCACCCCTTGACTGGTGTTTACTTCTGTGGATCTCTCCACCCTCATGGCGAGAAAATCTTCAGTAGTAAATGCATATATGCCCGCTAGCAATCCCTTTGTGAATTCCTGGCACACATAAGAATGGTAAATGTGGTTGTAAACTTAAGTTTACAACTGAATTTCCCTTTGTGAATAGAGCCCAGAATGTTTTATTAACTGGTATTTCTTTTGTTCGTGGATCTGTCAGAGGCATAAGTATTTAAGCTTAGACAACAGTATACTTCATATGTATTTATTTAATAATCATTTGTATCACATTGATACTGCTGAATGGCCACTCAGAGCCTTCCATCTATTGGGAATGGAAGGAATGGAAACAAGCAGTGGCAAAGCCAGTAGGTCTGGTGTTGACTGCCAGCCTTTTCACTTTATCAATGTTTGTTCGGCATCATATGATCCTGAATGTAGAGTATTCTGAAGAAAGGATGCTACAGACCCACACTCTGTGTGTGGTTTATCATCTACCTACTCACAGTTTAAATTACAAATTCAGTAAATAAATGACAAGACGAATGCTCATGGACAGAGAAGAGATCTGCCTGAGGGAATGGTTGGAAGACCTAAAGGTTGAAAAGGAGAAAAGGAACCCACAAAAGCCAAATAAAGAGAGGGAATCTTCCAGGTAGCATTCTAGAGAAGTGAGATCCAGGAAGAATAGGAGGCACAGATACCATTGTCATCATTCCAGAACAGTCACTAGAATAATGGTCAATGTCAAGACAAGTCTCAGCACGGAAATGGTAAGCGTCAAAGCATTCAAGATCGCCATCCTGGCAAGGCAACTCATCATCAAGATACGTGCTGCTACTGATGTACTCTCCTTTTACTCCCTACTCAAGATCTCTTTCTTGGCCAATATCAATATTGACACCTTAGGGCCCTTTTACAAGTCTGGCGGTCCTCAGACCGCCAGACTCATGATGGCGCGGCGGTGGGGATCCAGCCACTGCCGCACCGGTGGTCTGACTGCCCCATTAGGAGTTGGGCAGTCGGATCGCCCAGGGACAGCAGGTTCTGCCAAGGAACCGCTGATTCCTGGCATTGGAGCAGCAGTCAGAAGTGGCGGTCCCGCCAAACATATTACGTGTTTCCTCTCCTCCAGGGTTTAAATGTATGTTCTTCTCTGGAATCCTAAGTTAAAATTCTAATTTATGGTGAAGTTGGATTTTATATTACAGTTCTGAAAATGCCACTTTTAGAAAGTTGGCATTTTCTTGCCTTAGCCATTTGGTGCCTGCAGCCTGTCTCTGACTGCATGACTGCGTGTAGTTGGCAGTTGGGCTTTGTGAATTCTACCTAGACAGCCACACACAGTGAGTGCTTAGGTGTGACTGAGTGGGCTATCCTGACAGGATGGGGGGTGCTGGACTCAGCCTCACTTACACCTGATTAGGCTGTATCTTGTCCGCACACAAAGAGCTGCCTGTCAACTGTAGTTAGTCTGGAGCCACGGTTGGCAGGGCATCGGTGCACTTCAAAGGCATGTTTCTAGTGTTTCTCCCCACTTCACGGGCACAACTGTGTATAAATGAAGGACCTCAGACACCACCACTTCAGTCCACTTCTCCGACCCAGGGCCTTGCATCTGTCTGTCGTCAACTGCAGCTCGACGATGATGCTGGCCTCCGCACGGCAGCCTTGCAGCTCTTCTGAGCCGATGCATCACCTCTGCTGTGCACCATAACCTCGATGCCCGGACTTCGAACCGCACTCCCTGTTGATGGGATCCTTGATGATGACGCAACAGGACCTCGCACCGCAGCCTCGCTGCATCTCAGAACCGATGCATTGCTTCGACTGTGCTCCGCTTCTTTGCCTCGTATCCATGCAATGCTTTGCAACCAGGATTTCAGGTACTTTGGGCCTCATTATGATGGACTTCTGTCCAACCGCCATCCTGTCGGGAACGGAACCGCCCGACTACCTGTCAGCGGTCCCGCCATCGATATTAGGACGCGACCGCCTTCAAGGCGGTCGCAATGTGTATTCTTTGAATTGCGGCGTGTGCTGGGGCTGCAGCACATGCCGCAATACAAAAACACATCTGATATATCCCTGCACTATGTGGCAGGCACCTGAGTGCCTGTCACATGAGTGCAGGGATATGTAGGTGGGACCATAGGTGCCCCCCAGGGCCCATATTAAAGGTCCAAAGGGGAAGTGGGGCCCTACACATGCCCCCAAGTCACTTTCTGCCTGCCTTTTCATGGCGGGTTAACCACCATGAAACGTCCGGCGGAAACTGACATTGTAATCCCTACGGCGGTGCCTGAGCAGGCACCGCCACCATTGTAGGGATTAAAGTCCGTCCGAGATTAGTGTTGGACAGTCTCTCTGCCCGCCATCCTAATGCGGCGGGTGAGCTTGCATGATCTGATGGCGGTGGGACCGCCACCGATGGCCTGACTGTGGCGGTCCCACCGCCATTGCAATGAGGGCCTAAGTTCAGCAGGCCTACATGGGTCCCTGTAGCCAGCCTGTGCTCCATCACGGTTGGCCTGAACTCGTGACCTTGTCCCGCAACCAGATATCCCATGTTGGTGCTTTGTTCTTTTTGCGCTATGCTACCTTAAAATCTTTCAAATTCAATATTTCCGGTTTCCCCGATTGGATTTTTGTCATTTTGGTCCTACTTTATTTATTAAAATATACTATATCTTTCTAAACCTGGTATGAGATCTTTTTGTGTGATGTTTTCACTGTTTACTGTTGGAGGTGTTGTACAAGTACTTTCCACATTTCCTTCAAGTTAAACCTGATTACTCTGTGCCCAGCTACCAGAGAGTGAACTGAGGTTAATTTGGGGTTTTGTGTGCCTTACCCTGACTAGGATTGTGGTTGCTGCTTGACCAGGGCTCACACCCAAGTGAACCAGTAACCCGATTTCTAACACCATTGTTCTTCGCTGTTATACTTCATATGTGCCTTATGTTCTATGTACAATCTTCCACTGCTCTTGAGGATAGGTCCGTGCTCATTAAATTCCCAAAATAAATGTATAAACATAAATCCATCCATGAACACACCCATGCCTTAATGAACCATGAAGTCAATTATTCATTCATTCACCCATCCATGAACGTGACGAAAGTAAACAAACTTGCTAATTAGTGAAGAAATAATTTCACGTCACAGTCCTATTTTATTCGCCGAAGCTTGTTTCATGCCCCCACAACACATTTAATGTGAACATATCTGTACTACTATGCCCAGTAAAACCACCAGAGAGCGTCTGAGACCATGAAAACGATTACATACATGAAAACAGTGAATGCATAACTGATATATGCTGGCAAGGTTTACGTGTGCTTCTTTAGTTACCTAAATCATTCTTCTCTTTGTAAAGGCGGATGGATATGGTCTATGAGACCCGGTGGACACGTTTTTAATTTATTTTGTCTCTCTTTTCTGTTATGGCGAGGCGCAGTACAGAAAGTGGATAAAGAATGAATGATATAAGGATTAACTTAAAATTAACATTGCAGCCATTTGTTACTAACATGAAATTACATTTTGCCTAGGGTGAATCGGTACACCCATTAGCCTTCAAGTACAAAGTATTGTCAAAAGCATGGTCCATATAAAACCTTTTGAACTAGGTTGAAGTTTGAAATGGAACACAGCAAACTTAAAGGAATAATATTGCCTTGTTGCATTTGGTATCTTCCATTATTTCTACACATTGACACAACTGCCATAAACAAATTACTCAGCAATACCAGCTGCATGTCCTACCTAGACCCAGCTTCAATCACATGGAATTTGCTCCTTGATTACTTCATTAGGGATTTCGTTTTCACACCTTGTGGATTCTGTCCTCATTTTTTTCTTGTACTTGCCTCTTTTTACATATCCAGCAATTCCTTTGAAAAACTCAACGTTACAGTTTATACCATTAATCAAAATTAATTCCCCTGTCATGACAAAACCAACTACTGATCAATTTGAAATATCCTTTTTCTGACCAAGTAAACACATTTGTACACACTTGTCACATCAGCAAGATCATTGAAAAAGCAGTCTATGTCCAACTCTAGGCTCACATCAATGGCAACCATGTCTTTCACGACCACCAGTCTGAGTTCAAATCACGCTGTATAGTGGAGACTGCTAACTTACACACCGGAGATGATGCACTCCTGACCACTGATGAAAATGACCTCTGCCTCCTGGTATTGCTGGAACTCTTGGCTACTTTTGACAGAGCCGCTCATCCCACTATTATACACACACCTTGGAGACTCAAATGAAATTTACTGGCACTGTCCTTCACCGGTTCTCCTCCTACCTTTCTAATGAACACCAGTTTTTTTCACATTGGCACCACTAGATCCTAACAGATCCCTTTCAACTGCAGAGCCCCTCAGGGTTAAATTCTGTCCCCTGCCATATTCAACGTCTACATGGACTCACTAGGTGCTCTTCTCCCATATAACAGCGTTAAGCTTCACCAATATGCCGGGGCGTGACCAAGAGGGCCATGATGGTGGAGACGTCTTCCTGAGGCTCCCGCAACTGCCTGATTATTGGCATTAATAGGTGTTGGTGGAGCCCCAAAAGTGCTATGAGGACGAAGTCCTAAACGGCGAAGTTCCCACCCGGAGACAAGAGCCAGAAACTGAGCGACGAGGTGGCCGCGCCGAGTGAATAAAGTATTGAATGGGACGGAGACCGTTCCCAAAATGGCCGCGACCAGAGAACGAACACTGGCCTGATGGAGGTAACGAGCCGGAGTGCTGAGTGAGGCACCAATGTTGCACCGCCGGATTATTTAGCGGGTGTGGGAAACCTCGACTGACCCCCAAAAATAGACCACCCCTGAGGGACCGGACGGGACGGAAGCTACCCGCAACATGGCTGCGCCCAGAAAGTGAATGGTGCCCCCGCTGAGGTGCAACCCGGAGCACTGAGCACGGTGTTAACTCCACACCTACAGGCAACTCAGGAACAACGGTGACCCCACCCCCAGCTGCCTTCGAGTAAAATCTAACAGGAATACAAGGTGAGAGCCCTAGCCGAAGCCAACAGCGGGGGGTGTATAAATGAATACAGGTCAGACGGAGAACGACCGAAAGGGGGTGCAATCGGTAAATAGCGGTACCAGCGGGAGCCCATGCCCTAACAGCACAAAAGTAGCCATATAAAAAGGAGAAACCATCCTGTAATAAACAGACTGCAGTTGATCGCCAAGAGGCCACCGGGGAACCCAGCGCACCCCCACCCCCTTCACTCCCCCGCATCATTCAAATGCCAGAGTGCTCGGCGCCAGGCCTCGAGGTGCGAAAGACGAGGGGCCGCCAGCCAATACAGGAGAGGAGAGAGGGGAGAGGAGAAAGCGCCAAGACTAGGCCTGGGCGGAATTTGCGTAGTCGCGTTACGCAAAGTTCCGCAAAGATGTAACAAATCTCCGCGAGCTACGCAGAATTCTGTGAGCACACGAAATTGATTGTTCCGCCCGTTCGCGATGCGTTTTTCCTGTTCGGGGACGCTGTTTGCATGCTCGGGGGGGAAATATCTTGCGAACTTGCCCATGCGGTCGCCAATTGGCGCGGCCATCTTGTTTCACTTTTCCCGCTCGTTCGCGATGCGTGTTTCCTGTTCGTGAACGCGGATGTCCGATGGCGCGTCCGAATGACGAGTTCGCGATCGCACACTCTCGTGGGATCGCGCGGCCGGCTACCAAAATCTCGTGGTGCATGCGAACGGATAGGAAAACTCATCGGCGAACGCAGGGATCCCGGTAAGTCGCTACCGCATGCGCGAACACGCATTTTGAAAGCGCAAAGCAGATCACGGAATTTTCGGCAATTCCGCGTTCTCCGCGGAACGCGGAATTGCCAAAATTCCGCAAATTCCGCAAGCGGAGCGGATTTTACCGCCCAGGCCTAGCCAAGACCCAGCTGCAGGGAGAGCAGGAAGCAGCAAATAAGCGACACATGCCCAAGGAACTACGGATAGCGCCCCCGAGACACAGGAGATTGCGGCATACCGCCATTTTGGCTTCCCAAAAGACTTACAGGCAGACGCTGCGAGAGACAGCATAATCAGCGCCTAAACCACGATGAGAGGAAACATTACATAGATCCTCCAGCACAGAGGATAGTACCTTGAAATAGAAAACAGATCCGGCGGCTCATAAAACGAAAGTAAAGAAGAGGGAGGAAAAAGAAGGGACAACCAAGGAAATCCAGAAAGTGATCCTCAGTACAGAAGCAAAGAAGCCAGCCAACAGACCATAGATTCCCCACCAACTCGCCCAATCATGGGACGTCAGCGCAATATCGGCGCCTCGCAAACACCGGCCCACACGAGACAGTCCTCCCCAGAGGCAAAAAATACCCAGACGGAGGGGGAATCCACAAACACAGTGGCAATGTCAGATAAGATAGACAGAGCGTTGGCAGCCATAGAACATTCCAGAGTCACCATGGAAGACAGATTCGGGGCACTGGCTACTGATCTCAATCTACTCAGAGATGATCACTGCAAATTAGCAGACAAAGTAAAGCAAGGAGAGAAAACCATCCAAACAATAGAACCCAAGAATAAGTTGCAGCAGGAAACATTGAGAGACCTTCAAACAAGAGTCAAGATACTGGAGGAAAAAAGAGACGACCTAGAGGGGCGCTCAAGGCGAAGTAACATTAGAGTCCTGAACCTACCGGAAGGAACAGGAGGACTAGACCCCATAGGGTACGTAGAGACTTGGTTCAAATCATTCACTCAGGAATCAAAGCTAACCCCCTACTTCTCAGTGGAAAGGGTGCATCGGGTCCCAGCGCGCAGACCGCCTCCGGGGTCCCCGCCCAGGCTGTTGCTACTGAAACTCCTACATTATCGTGATAGGGATGCAGTGCTCCGGGCAGCCAGACAGCAGGGACCGATCCAAGTGGAAGACAAGCAAGTTATGTTGTTCCCTGACTATTACCGGGCGGTGCAACGACAACGGGCATCATTCTTAGAGGTCAAGCGCATGCTGCAACAATGAGCTATCCAATATGCCCTCCTGTTCCCAGCTCGTCTAAAAATCATTCACGAAGGTCACACAAACTTCTTTACTGACCCGAAGGATGCGTATGACTGGGCAGAACAACAACTGCAAGGCAAGGGTTCTCGAGAAACCGTACAAAGAAACCGAGGCAAACGGCGACAAACAAAAAAGACAACCTTGAAACAGTCGGGAACAAGATCAGGGGCAACACCAAGGAACCCCCCGGATCTGGAACAAATAATAGCAGAATGTAGAAATGCCCTGCATGCGGCGGCGGAACTGGGTCCGACAGCAGGAAGCTCGGATGGAGAGAGAGGTCCCCATCTCTTCACATCAGATGAGGACATAAGTGGCACTAATACCTCCCGGGAAGGCTCAATAACCCCACTAGTGGTAAACCCGCAGACGGCGGACACATTTATCTGAATGACTCAAGCAATTGTATAGATATACCCAACTTACTCAGCGCGTTCCCCCAGACCTTGCAGAATGACAATGACAGGGCTGCCAACACTGATATAAACAAACACGCTGCGTTAGGTGAGCACACAACCATCTAACGGATACAATATGGGGACACCCAAGAGTTCCACCGACACTACACTCACACTTACAAGTTACAACGGGCCACACAGGCCACATATAGCAGAAGAAGGAAGCCATGACCCCCTCCCCCCCAATAACGCACTAGAGTAGGAATAAAATGTTTAGTTTGGAAGTATCGCCTCGAGTGATAGGTCCGCTCAGTTGGGATCAATTCCCCATGCAAAGTTACACCCCTTCCCCCAACCGAATCCCTTTCTCAATACCAAACACACCCTACAGGCGGGGAGCATTACCACAGAATAATAATCAACCTAAAAATGGGGAGAAACCAGGTATTAAGACACTAATGGGATGCAGCACACCGAGTCACATAGACAGCATAACATGGCTAATAAGACCGCAAACACGGACCACAGTTTCCTTACAATAAATGTCAGGGGCATGCATACAGCGAGCAGAAGGTACGCCATATACTCATACATTAAGAGACAAAGAGCGCAGATAGCCCTGCTACTAGAAACGCATTTAACAGCACAAGCTGCGTAGGAAATGGTGAGGGACCCTCTGTGCCACAACATACTTGGCTTTTGCGAAAGGGACCCTGATCTGGCTCAGACCGGGAACTCCCTTTCAGGAGATCAGGAGAACTGTGGATTAAGAAGGCAGATATACACTCCTGGAGGGACTCCTAGAGTGGCAACCAATACTCATAGGCAGTATCTATGCCCCCAATATAGAGCAAGTCAAATTCTGGGATCATCTCACGGGGGTTCTAGCCCAATACACATCCATTCCGTGGCTACTGGGGGGCGACTACAATTGTGAATTAGACCTTCCACTAGACAGGTCACATCCCTCGCCCATACACTCTCCAACTCACAAATAGACAGAACGCTACCAAGCATGGGTTGCGCATTGGGCACTTATGGATGCATGGCGAGTCCGACATCCAAACACCAAGCTATACTCATTTCACTCCATCCCTCACAACTTGTGGGTAAGACTAGATAGATTTCTCTGCCCAGCAACAATAGTCCCCAAAATTCAACACTCAGACTACCTAGGTAGGGTCCTCTCGGACCATGATGCACATATCTTAACACTTAGATGGAGGCCCCCCCATCCTCCGGTACCTACCTGGAAACTGCCACGCGAATGCCTGACCGATCAAGTGTTTCGACACGAGCAAGGGAATAGTATATGAGAATATTTCACAACAAATGTGGGCACAACGGCGCCCAGGTTGCTGGAATGGGACGCATTTAAGGTGGTTGCCAGGGGAGAGTGCATACAGCAAATAGTGGGAGTCAGGAAAACACTAGAACAGGCGCTAATAAGGGCAGAAACCACATTGGCGACCACAACCAAAGAGGCGGACGCGAACAGGGCAACCCCGACCCAGGTGGCAGCAGCCAAAACAGCATATGCGGCAACATTATTGGATCTGCGTAGATATAACTTTAAGGTGTATGCGACAAGGACACACAGGGAGGGCGACAGAGCCTGGACCCTCCTAGCCTGGTTGGCCCAGCAAGACACAGAAATAAAGCACATCACAGAAATAATAGGCCCGAACGGGAACCTAATCCGGTCACAGGCAGAAATACTACAACTGTTTCACAGCTACTGCTCGGGGTATATAAAAACCTGACACAGAGCAGCCAGAGGGCAATAGAACATTTCCTAGATCCCTTAAATATACCAGGCATCTCAGCAGCAGACAAGGCCTCCCTGGACACAAAGATCATGTCTGCAGACTTAACCCAAGCAATCCAGGCCTTCGCACGTAACAAGGCCCCTGGAATGGGCAGCTTTCCCCTAGAATATTATAGTACCTTCTCAACTCTACTGGTACCCTGCCTGGCGGAGATGTACGATGACGCGTTAGAGCAAGGCGAACTCCCGGGATCACTTAGAGAATCCACCCTGGTGACATTTCGGAAATCTAATCGGGACCCAAAACTCCTGGCCTCATACAGACCCATTACTTTACTGACAGCAGACTGTAAAATTCTGGGGAAGATACTAGCAGACCAATATACTCAAATTCTTCCATTATTGAGCCACCCAGATCAATGCGGATTTGTTCCAGGAAGAAATGCATCTCAGAACATACGTAGGCTGTTCCATGTCCAGGACGGAGCGGGCGCCAAATATCTAAGGGCCGCGTGCCTGGTTCTGGACCTCGAGAAGGCCTTTGATACTCTCACATGGCCATACATGTTCGCAGCTCTCCAAAGAGTGGGTCTGGGCCCCACCCTACTAGTGTACACGCGACTATTATACACAAATCTCACTTTGAGATGACGATACATTTCTGACCCATTTCGAGTGGAGCGGGGCACACGGCAGGGGTGTCCCCTCTCCCCAATACTGTTTGCTCTCGCAGTGGAACCCCTAGCGATTCGTCTACGTCAGGTAGGAGAACACTGGGGTATCCCAATAGCGGGCGCGGTCCACAGCGTATCATTGTACGCAGACGATCTATTACTATACGTCCGCGACATCACCACAGACCTTACTCCAATCTGGACAACACTAACAGAACTCGCAGAGGCGTCGGGACTTAAAGTAAACTGGGACAAATCCACGATTTACCCGTTGAGCCTGGGCCTCGCCCCCCAGACCATTACAATAGGGGACCAGAGCATCGCCTGGAGCGAGAATGGCCCCCGATATTTGGGAATCCGACTATATCCCTCCCCTAACGACATATATGAGGGAAACCACCGTAAGGCGCTGGCAGGAATAAGGGCAGCGGTGGGCTTTTGGAAAACGCTCCCCTTGGCCCCAATTGGACGAGTGGCCCTGGCTAAAATTATTATAGTACCCAGATTATTATATCACTTTGTTAACCTCCCGGTCATCCCTCCTCGTTCCTTCTTTCTGGAGTTAGACTCATTACTTATCTCTCTAATTTGGGGCACAGGCCAACATAGGGTGGCGTTGTTCAAATTACAATTAACATCTGATCGCGGGGGATTGGGGGCCCCATCCTTCGAGGCATACTTTTTAGCCGACAAGTTGCAGTGGCTCTCACACTGGATGGCAGAGCGCTACCTAGGAGAAACCACTACTGAGACAGGGCAAATACCGTTGACAGCAATCCGTCGCCTATTACTACCCGGCACTAAACCCATGCGAACTTACCCAGTACAGGTACTGATAGCCCGCACATGTATGAAGAGGATACATCGCATGTCCGCAGGGAAGCCCCTCTACTCTCCACTGCTCCCACTGATAGGACTGCCTAGGAGCGAGAAATATCATACAGCCTAGACCTTACAGGTGTGGACAGGTCACTCGCTGACCGAGATGGAATCCTTATTCCAGGACGGACAATTACGTCCGTACAACCAATTAATGGAGGACTATAACCTTCCCCCAGGGCAATTCCTACTACATAGACAAATTATTGCCAGCTACCGCCCTTTTTGGAACTTAACCGAAGGGTAACCCGTGACACATCCAGTAATACACACGATCCTGCACATGGGAGCGGGCAGACACTTAGGGCCCGATTCACAAAAGTAATCTGAGACAAAATCCTAACTTTATGACTTTCGGTATTCACAAAGCGCATTTAGGAGTAGTAAAGTTAGGATTTTGTCTCAGTTAAACTTAATATTTGGTCTTAAGTTTTACTTAAGACCAAAACTTAGGTTTAACTGAAACAAAGTTTTGGTCTTAAGTTTAAGTTTTGGTGTTAAGTTTATGCCGGGTGTGGTGGCTCAGTGGACTAATGCATCCACTGCAGTGGCCTATGTTCGACCTCATGGTCACAGGTTCAAATCCCAGCGGGTCCACTCATCCTTTCATCCAATTGAGGTCAATAAAATGAGTACCGTTGAGTAACAATAAACATCTGTTATTCAGCGCCAAGATGCCCCATTGCTGGGGTGAACATGCGCTTTACAAATACTTATGTTAAGACCAAAACTTAGGTTTAACTGAGACAAAGTTTTGGTCTTAAGTTTAAACTTAAGTTTAACTGAGACAAAGTTTTGGTCTTAAGTTTAAGTTTTGGTCTTAAGTTTAACTTAAGACCAAAACTTAAGTTTAACTTGAGACAAAATCTTAACTTTACTACTCCTAAATGCCTTTTGTGAATACCGAAAGTCGTAAAGTTAGGATTTTGTCTAAGATTACTTTTGTGAATCGGGCCCTTAGTCACCTGGCTCTACAAAGCTGTCCGTGAACTTATAGTCAAATCACTGGACCCACTGCGACATACATGGGAAGAGGATATAGGACGGCCATTACATGACAAAGAGTGGGAACAAGCAATAGAATACCCCAAAAAGGTATCCAGAAATGCTCGCTTTAAAAACATACAGTTTTACATCCTTCAGAGGGCATATTTAACGCCAGAACGTCTCCAACGATATTACCCAGACACACAGTTCCTGTGTCCCCGCTGCGAGCCCCTGAGGCGAATTTTCAACACATATTTTGGAGCTGCCCCACATTGCAATCATACTGGAGCTTTGTACACAAGGCATTGTGGGAAACCACAGGTCTGCCAGGCATGAGCGCATGGGAGGCGTGCGCATTGGGAGTTTTCCGGCGGCGGAAGACACACAAGGTACAGACACGCTTCATGTCTCTGTCATTACTGATGGCAAAAAGAAGAATAGCCATGTACTGGAGGGCTCTGGCGGGACCCCCTGTGGCGGCCTGGGTGGGGACAGTGAATAAACGGGGCACAGCAGAGGAGGAAGTGATTAGAAGTGAAGAAGTGAGAGGGACAAGTAAACATCATATATCCATGGAATGGGCTCAACTCCTACACCAATTCAAACAACAGACAACACGCGATGAACCACCTACGGCATCCCAGACCCAGATAGCCCAAACGACCCAGAATACACCCAAAGAAACACACAGAGAGACCAGTCAGCCCCATATCAGGAACACCGCATTGTGGCCCGCACAGACACCGAATATACAGGAAAGACCAGTAGAAGCTGCTACAACCTCCCCACAGACCTAGACACATATAGCTAACATCATAATAATCCGCAAGTTGAATACTCCCGCCTGAACACAACCTATAGCCCCCCACAGTTAACCCAAGTTAGACCCAAAAGTTAACAGTTATGAAAGCATACCGGTAGTTCTCAGACCGGAGCATACAGGTAGGATGCGCATCGCAAGTCACAACAAATCATACTGCAACATGAACAGTACCGCATGCAGAGATGATGCCCACATTAGGCACAAGTTGCCCTAACTGTATTACTGCACACGTAAATAGCTGACGTAGAAATGTATAATATGTATGTAACAAACGTGATGCAAAAATTATAAGCATATATTGTGTATGAAAAAAGAGAAAATGTCAATAAAAACATGTTTTAAAAAAAAGATTAACCAATATGCCGATGATAGACATCTTTACTTGAAAGTAGGAGTGGGCGGAACTCCTGAAGTTTCACTCAGCGGAACTCCCCCTGAGTTACATAAAAACACTGCAAGATTAATTGGAGTTCTGCCAACGGGTGGAAAATATGCAAGTCGCACTGCTATTTGGCACCAGTAGCATGAACGGCACAATGCGGTGCACAAGAACGCGTGACCGTTGATTTTGCTGCTGATCGGGTAGAAAATCTGCTTGAGCGGCACCAAATCTACTCGAGAAGCACCCTCTGACCGCAACCATCTGAGTTAGAAAATCACGCTACGGGACGCCAAATCTCGCTCGCATTTCTGTAGCCTCACAGGAAAACATTTCACCACGCGGCGATTGTTGGAATTTGGCCAGAACTTCGCTGTACAAGAGTAACACAGAGATGCCAAATTCTGCCAAAACATTCTGCCCACCCTTGCTTTAGACATTCTTTGCCTCAAACACTGCCTGCACATCGTCCAGACTTGGTTGTCCAGCGCCTAACTGAAGCTCAACCCATCCAAGACCAATTTTCTGTTATCTGCCAAGAACAGCAAACAAGAAACAATCCAAACCTGGCTCAACAACATGATCATTGATGGCTTTAAACCCCAGCTTTAATCGAATGCCAAGACACTAGGATTCACCTTGGACATCAGCCTCACCCTCAAGTAACACACTGCCAAAAAACAAACACAACCTGGCACCAGTTGTCTCTTCTAAAGAAAGCAAAACCATTTCTTCCAGGAGGCGATATCAGAGCTGCAGTTCAAACCCTCATATTCTCACATTTGGATGCTAGTGGCGCCCTCCTCCTTGGCTTTCCAGACTGCACATTGGCACCACTTAAGGTCATCCTACGCACCACAACCCATCTCATCCAGGGCCTGAAGAAATAGGATTACATCACCCATATACTGATTGATCTTAATTGGAGTCCCTTGCCAGCCTGCACCATTGTCAAAGCCAGCTGCCTCATTTACAGAGTCATTGTAACCAGCACCCCCACTTATTTTACAGACAGACTCACCATCTCTGGTGGTTCTTGGCTCATTCGCAGCTAGGATTCCATCAGACTGCAGACTAAGAAGTGTAAAAAAATGAAAACAAAAAGGCCGCAGACCTTGTACCCATCAGGACCACCCCAATACTGCTCCAATTTAGGAAAGAGTTGAAGACTCGCCTCTTTAAACCACACTACATCACAATCCATTAATCGTCCATAACCCAACTACCTTTCCTGTCAATGATCGACTTTGGGTTTATCTTTGACGATCTACAGTGCTCCATTGCTTTGTGGGTTGATTTGCGCTATAGAAATACCATCTACATTCATTTCATGCATACATACTTGTCAGTGCCCTGCAAGGAGGAATACTAGAGATACCATTGAGGGTGGATCATGCTAATCCTTAAGAATAGCAAAGGGAAATCCCTCACTTGTAGTGAGGTGGCCGAGGGTATAGGAGTGATAACACCCCTGCCTATTCCCCAGGGCGCTGGGAACCCCTATGGTTTTGCCAGGATGCTGCCAGCAACTGGCAGGATTCCTGGGGACTCCTTCGGCCTAGAGGAGGGCGCCACCATCACACACCTAATATCAAGCTTTACCTCCTGGCCATGTCAGAATTGAGGAGAGAGTATGTTACCCCGTTCTGATACAGAAGACAGTTTTCAGGCCACTGGCAGAGGGTGGGGGGGATCTGAACAACCAATTGATGGGCTTTCTTCGTCTTTCCCATCATATTAATGTGGCCAGGTTGTGGGCTTTGAGAACTTGGAGGTGTGAGGGTCTACGAAAGTTTTACACTTCCAAGAGTTACAATTATAAGAAATGGTATTATCGGACCAAGTCTCTCATCTGATAACCCACGAGCATGAATGATCTCTGAGAGCGGGTTGCTCTGGCGTAGATGAAATAGCAACAGGCAAGAAAATATGAAAAAAATATTTTGCCTCACACTTAGTCCCATCTTCCATAATTTGAAATGGATAATATATTCCCTTTTCTCCATTTCTTAAACAATTAATAGAACATGACAAATCAGTTTGCTCCATGTTTTGCATCGCTATATAAGTTTCGTTTCAAGTAAATACCATTTGCTGCTGTCCATATTACACCAGCAACGAGAATAATTCTATTTCTTTTTGCAGCAGCAGAAGTGCAGTTTCTGTAGTACCGTGTTGATGCTTACTGAAGGTTGCTCCTCTGGCCCCAAGTTTGGTGAAAGAAAAGTAAGCATGGTTTTTATGAGTTAAGTTTTCCCGAAGCAGTTTTAGTTGTGGCAGCAATTTGGGCAACGTTTTGAAATGAAGCATAACACCTAGTATTGTGAGTAGGTGGCAGTGAGTAGGTAAATCTCATCTGATCCATCAAATGACATCACAGAAAACGTCACAGCTGGCCACGGCCCTTGAATATTCATTTTGCTACTGTACTGACCCTGACTGTGACCCTTGCATGGACTACACCTGTGGGAAAATACCCCTTTATGCGTGGTCACCCCCATTTGTTTTGCTGAATTGTCTTGCTGGTTTTTAGACTTTATACCCTGGGGTACTGCTGTCCAGTGGCCAGTGTATCTATTATGACCCCTAAAGCATGGAGCAACTGGTTAATCCATGACTGGCATATTTAAATCTCCTATTAGGCATAGTATATGGTGCACAAACTGCACCCATGACATGGAAAGTTAAATGATACCTGTGGGCAGCAGCATTTATTGTGCAAACTAGTGTGACAGCAAAAAATTTCTTCAGGCCTACCATTGACTGCTGCAGTTTAAACGTGCAGTGTGACCTGTTAAAATAACCCTTTTACTGGGTAAAAACATTCCTTTTACATATTAGCACGTCACCCCTATGTAGGTCTTGTAGCCACAATGTAGGGTGTATATTATTTAAGAGTGGGGCACATGGAAAATTAATGTTACCTTGTCCCCACAGTCCCTTAAATCTTTTTTCATTGTGGCAAGCCTGGCTGTCCCATGTGGAAAAACAGAGTGTAAATTAAAATGCTAATAGTGTATCTTAGTAACTGACCAGCTGAAAAAAAATATTACAACATGATTTCTAATAGTTATTAAAAATTCAATTCAATGGTGGGATAGGATTTTAATAAATATAATATTATCCCTGTCTGAAGTCCTGGAGACTACTTTGCATTAACTCCCCAGCAACTTGCAGCCTGTGCCCATCCCGGGAAGAGATGTGAAAGAGGTGTGAAATTCTTCCCAGGAGCACACAATAGGCTGACCTGAATGACAGCGATGGCTCCTCTGAGCTCCATAGAATATGCAGTGTGGGAGCTGTGGGAATTTGGTTGACACTATAGTATCAAATCCTGCCTAATCATTCTTGACGGGCCTGCTGAGACATATGCAACATGTTGGTGCTTTTGAAAAGGAGCAAGGGGCAAGGGTCATGGGGCTCCGGAGTGTTGGGGGAAAAGGTGTGGTGGGTGGGATGAGGCAAGGGATGAGGCAAGGTTTCTGGGGATCTGGAGTGCTGGGGGGCAAGGGACCTGGTGCTCTTGAGTGCAGGGGGACATATGGTACGGAATGTTAATGCAAACAAATGGTAGTGAGTTTCAATGGTGCTATAGCACTCCACAAATGAGTTTTAAGGCCTGGTTTAGAGTTGGGAGGCAGTGCAAAGGCTCCAGTTTCTGTAAGAAGGGATATACTGGAGACTGGCACCACCACCTGGCCCCCCTGGAGGGCAACTAAGCCCCCTCCCCTTAGTGGCGCATGTTCTGCAGTACCTTCTCCTCACCTGGAAAAAGGGAGCGGATGTAGGTGCAAAAGGTATAGGACCAACCCCAGGGGTGATGTTTTGTACCCCTCCCCCCACACAATCTTCAGGTAAGTGATGGGGTATTTTAGAGACGTGGGTCTAGCGGGGTCTAGGTACTGTTTACGTTACTGATATGGTTTATTTTTTGGCAATTTGTGTATACATGACTGCACTCATGCGTGTTGGTATGTACGAGTGATCGGATGTGTGCCACTGTACTAGTATTTTGCTGTGTGTATGCGCAGTGCTGTCTCTGATCATGCAAAAACCATGCAGTGATTTACCAACTGTTCTGTACATCCAATTGTGTTTTCTCTATTCTCAGAAATGAATGTCGTTATTTCTCTTTTTAGCAAGCACTCTTAACAAATGCCAACCAGTGTGGATGACACGAATCCTACACCTTGTAGTCCCCTTTGTCTTATGTAATATTTTCTATACACTAATTTACACATGTATTATTCATTGTCTTTGTGTGTGTGATGTAAAGTGCTCTGACACCCTCCAGGGTATAAAAAAAATGAAATACATATGTGAGAGGGGCTATGGAGAGATAAGGGGCACTGTTGGAGGGTGATAGCGAGGAATCATTGAAGAGTCCCAGCAAAGATGATTCAATCTTGGTGCACTCTAAGGTCATCAATTACTGTGCTTTAAAAGCTAATACAATTGAATATATAATGAAAAATGTGTTGTAGCATGTGCCATTTTTCCCACATATTCTTGGGTGCTCACTATGCACCGTACTGGGTTGCTGGTCTGACAAAATTTGCCAGGGCTGCTTTAGATTCCCAGTACAACCCCGGTTGTGGCAATATATGTGCATAACCATGGTAGATTGTCTATGTAATGTGGCATCAAAGGCAAGGTGCCTGGGCTTTCCTTCACCAAAGTAGTTTATAGGTCTGTTTTTATGTCCTGGCAAATGGATTTAGCCTGAATAAAACTGCTGAAAACAAGCACTTCCGTCCCATCCAAATGCAAGCAATAAATATAAACCATTTGTCAGGACCTGGTAAGAGATGGCAGGACATATGGCCTCAGGCTGTAGTCTGCTCTGTGTAAACATTAGGAAAGGAAATCCCAGCCTTGCCTTTGATGCACACTAGTCTGCTCTTGTGACCAGCCCAGGAAGTTAGCAAATGTGCTGTGCAGCTTGATTGACAAAAGCAAAAAGAACAATTGATGGACAGAATGCTGAACAATGCAACCATTCACCCCCAGTCACAAAGATCCGGGTTTAATCCATCATTCTTTTGCTCACCATGCCACCCCAGTTTGCACCCAGCCATATGCAAATCAGTCTTGACCCTGCTCCTCATGGGAACAGTCCAGCCCGAATGCCATGCCAAGCCCTCCCTAGAACAGAAACAATCATCCTGGGACCGGTTTCAGAGTATCACCCCCTCATCAGCCAGGCTAGCTTGAATCCAGTGGCAAGCTTGATCTGTAGCAAACAGTGATAGAAGACATTGTCTGTATAAATTGTAAGTTATACAGATAATATATAAGATGCTGAACAATTTTAATTCAGTAAGATATGGAGCATTTTTATGTGTTTCAATATTTTAAGTCTACATTTTCACAACTGCGTTATAAACCTTCTTGCTTTTTCAATTTGCTTGAAAATGCACAATTTGCCCACTTCTTTTTAAAAAAATTCCTGGAGGAGAACACCCTCCGATCCTCCATTATGACTGTCAGGCTTGCTCACTCGCCACTGGACTCTTATCACAAACGTTTATGCCTCACCAAATTCAAATGTCACCAGCCACCACTGCACAAGACCTATTAATACCTCTGCCCCATCCCTACCAACATCTCGGAAATGAAACTGCTTTCTCCATACCTCATGCTTCCATATCTATGCCTGTAATAAAAGAAAATATAGCACATAACAGACTTTGCCTAAAAGTTGCATTTTTATGTTCCATTGCTCTATTATATAAAAGAATGTTGAGGCAGGATGCTTGTGTTTTGGATGTGAGCACTAAAACATTGTTACAGAGACTGATGATTCTGTTTTTTAAGGATGCAATGTAAATGAAATAGACAACGTATTCTTTCTCTTTGTGTCCTTCTGCAAAAGTGAGTTTTACAAAGTGTAACACTCAACAAGGCCTGGCTGTAATTCCTCAGCATAATATAAAGACATTAAACTTGTCCACCAAAAATAGTTTATTTCTAAGCCTCATTTGGACACTGCCTGTAGAAGTGAAATCTTTATGGAAAAGCTTGCAAATAAATCACTTAGCTTAATTAAGGAATCAATCGTTACTTTCATCAGATGAATTTTATTTATCTTTGCTTCTGTTTGACTAATACGGTGCAGAACTTGAACTAGATACATTATATTGTCGTAATATATATTGACATTATATTGCCATATATACTGATATATATAATTTAGGGCATTATATTATTATTGGGCATGAGTTATAATTCCATGGGATAGCTGGTGAATTTCAGTGGTCTTGTTCATTTAAAATGGTATGTTTTAACTAGAATTTTCACATATCTATAATGTATTTTTACCCTTTCTTTTTCTCAGTGAATTTCTAAGGTTTTTTTAATGTAAAATAAATATTACAATTCCTAAATATATTATCAATTTAACTGTTGTTTTTTCAGTGAGTATATACACACACACACGCACACACGCGCGCACAGAGCTAGAGAGTTCACTAGACATGGAGATCTGGAGTGTTTGTGTTTTGAATAGCCATGCTGACATCAGTGTAAGTGTATAACTCTTACCCAGTGATTTATTTTCTTCAAGGTTAAAGAATGACGTCTATTCCGAAATTAGTAAAAATAGAGTTGAAAATGACAGATATATAGAAAGAATGACAAGGACCTTTAATGGAGCGCCAAAGGGTAAAGAAGTACAAAGTGAGAAAATCCATATGGCAGACGCAGGTAACTGTTTAATTGATATGCATTAAGTTAATTATTTCAGATTAAGTCCATTGTTTCAGACAATTCAAAGGAGGAGATTACCAGAATGTATGCTATATATTCAAGGCAGTAGGCAATTCTCAAGAACATATTTTCATTGATGTAATATTTTTAATACGTGAATTTTCCTTTCTCAGTCAATGTTATCTGATTTAAAGAAAACTATAAATGGAAATGGAGATGAGATATTATCTATCATTTGTGTAGCACACTATTCCTGTGATGTAGTGGTAATTTCGCGGTAATTTCTCAATGCAAAACATCATTACCTCTTGTTTACCGCTTAAAGGGGATGGACCTTTGCCACCGTGATGATCACCATCAGGAGACTTTGCATAGACATGAAAAATCTAATGCAAATAATATTTAAGGCAATAATGAGAGTTGTGAGTAGTTTTAAAGGGTTTTATTTTCTAATCAAAAGTCAAAGTTCTCTGACTCTTTATTCATTAGTCAAATATCAATCAGGTTACAGAATTGAAAAATAGGAAAAAATAAAATGAATACAGAACATATTATAGATTGCATACAAGGCACTCCATAAAGGAAGAAAAACCTATTTCTATGTCAGTCAGAAACTCTTAAAGAGTTTTAAGAAAATATAATTCTAGAGTGAGTTTTGCAAGGCTAATCAATAATTAATAATTGGCAAAAATCTCCCATAAAGAGAAATAAATGCATAAGACAAATAAATCTTTTCAAAGCCAGTTAGTCCTCCAGCGACAAATGGCCATTGTCAGCTGCATCAAAGCCTCTGGGATGCCCATCCAAAGACATAGGGCAGCATCACTGCATGGGATCACCACACATCCCTCATATCCTCACCAAGCAATGGGCTTCCCCAGGAAAAGCAGTAAAATGTGCTAACACTTTATGATGATCTGTGAAGGCAAAAGTATGTTGATACAATTGTGCATGACTCCTTCTGTTGGACTGCCTTTCCCCCTCAATAATTCATATAAACAAGGGGCCTGCTAGCACTCACTTTTGTGCGCCACACTGGTGTTTACTTTGCTAGCCGAGGCTGTTGATGCCACACCAATCTGACCCAGCACCCCGTGGGAGGATCTATTCTCTCAACTTTCACATGTCCATTGCTACGACAGTCGGCCTTCCTTCCATTTTTGCCATTGATTAATAGGCCCTGAACTCAAGGATATTGAAAACCCTTCTACTTTCATGGTAACAAATTCCTGCAAAACAGCGCAGAACTTCATAACTGCTGAATTGGGACAAAACATTGAACTCAGGTGTGACTCCAAGTTCAAGGATCGCGCCTAAAATGTACACGGAACGTACACTACATAGGAACAAAAACACTGGAATTGTCAATCCTAAATTGTCGATAATATTCCTGTGGTAACCAGTGGTCTGACTTATAACCTTGCTCTGGGAGCCACTGTATCTCCGTCTGTGAATATGGATGGCTGTATGCCAGGTGGACCATGCGCGTGGGAGCCTGTAGATCGGTGTGCATGGGTGTATATTTGTCTCCTGGTCCTTGCGTGTGGATGGTTGTACATGTGTACCTGAATGGCTTTAGGTACCTTGCTCTAGCTGCATATTTGAAGGTGTCATCTATGTCTACTGTGGTAATTGACAGATGTTTCACTTTCCAGATGTTGTGGTTTATTTCGTATTAATGGAGAGTAAGTTTGAAAACTGTTTCATGTGACAAGCAATTGGGAAGAAGAGAAATCAGTCATTTTTGCTCTTTTTGTATTTGTGTGAATAAACATGGCACTCACCTCTGCAATGCATTTATATTTTGTTATACGTTTTGTTAGCCATAATGGCCACTATCTGGGACCTGTATGATTCCATGAATAATTTGGCAAGTGAGCCACCCACAAAAGCAATAACCAGAAGCAGCAAGTCATCGGGAAGCATTACAGGCAGTAGATCGAATGTAAGCAAAGTTATTGAAGGAAGCACAATGACAAGTAAATCAGGTGAGTGTGTTTCTGATTGCTTTACTGTGTGTTCTTTCAGGTCTCCTTGTAAATGTGATCTTTCTAGGCAAAGAACAGCGTGCTTGCCACAAACTACTTGGTTTAAGCAGCACTGTCATGTTTGTAAGTCCAAAGAAAAAAAGTAGGTGCAGTTTAGAAGAAAATTAGTTATTCCCCAGGTTGAAAACTGTGTTATCCATGCGCACAGGCCAAGGCTATTTTCCCCAGGAGAAATTTCAAAGAATTTTATTGATTTAGCATGAGTAAAATAATCCAAACATAGAGTCAACTCAACCCATAAAGACAAATCATATCATAATGATAAGCATAAACATACGAGACTACATCGAATGATGTGATCATAACATAACCTATACAGAAAGCAAAAGCTACTACAAAATGAAAAGAAGTGGTGAGGGCAGTTAGGGAGATAGGGTTAAATATATACAAATACGTTTCTGAGAGACAGCCTGAAATGGTATAGGTATCTTCTTGATCAAGTACATATCAATAACAGTAGAGACAACAGTGGGTCAATGAGGAATACTTGATGGTAGGTAGTACCAGGCTATTGATGTGAAAGATAGAGAGGCACATTGGTTCCGAGGTCAGTGTCTATGAACTTATTAGGTTGATTTATAGCTAAGCAGAACCCTTCAAGAATAGGATAAGGCAAACAAATTGGGGTATAATAGACCTGTATGTTTTGGGGATCGTTGGGCTAGGTTTTAGCCGAGGCTTAAGGGATTGTGATCCGCTGTGTTATTTGTAGAGAACGAGAGAAGAGAGCTGTGACTGTGGTAATATACCTGAGCAGAGTGCGGGTGGTCGATGGTAAGTTTTAGAAGTGAAGGAGGGCTATATATGAGAGTTTCTAGGGTGTTTTTTTGGACACAAAATAGTTGTCCAGGGTATCCCAAATGGGTTTAGAGGGAGTCTTCCATTGTGAGTGTTGGAGGGAGATATTGTCTGCGCCTCTAATGTGTGAGACCCAGTTGAACCAGCTGTTAAAGGAAGCTTTGTGTGTGTTTTTCCAGTTGGAAAGGACTATTTTGGTTGCAGATGTTAGTAGTAAGTCTAACAAAGCGCTGTCTGCAGGGTTGTCTAGGCTAGTATCTAGAAATCCTTCGATGAGGAATGCAAGTTCTTTTTTGGGTGGCATTTAAATAGATCTGATATGAATGAAAAAAACGTATTCCAGTATTCGGATAGCGAATTACACTGGAGGATGACCCCACCTGCTGGAACGGTAAAGAATCTCTTATTTTTAAAAGAAAAATGTGCATGCTCCTGTGGCATTTTTAGGTCGAGCTAAACATCGCTTGCGCTCCTGCTTAGCGACCTGTTGTATATGCTTTGGGAGTTGAACTCCGCCCATTTCTTGCCCATTGCTTTCCATTTATCTCTGTCCGCGTCCTTTACAAATCCTTGCTTGCTAATGGGCAGTTGTTCCTCTTTGTCCCTCCTTTACATTTCCGGTTTCCTCCGATGTAGCACTGACTAAGTACTGTATTTTTACGCTTAGAATATTTATGTCTTCCTTCGGGGACTACTTTTCTTCTTCTTGTGTTTCCCAGACTCAGCACCACACAGCTTCACGTCGGCTGCGCTTTCCATTGTACAAACTGCATACATTTTTTAAAATGGCCAGCCCTCCCAAGCTGGAAAACACCAGCTATTGTTCTCCATCGCTGCGACGCCTCCGGTTGCAAGGTCAATGATTTTTTAAATGTCCTCTGTCCCTTTCCTATGTTTTTCTGTTATTGTTTGAGCTTCTTATTTTTTTATTCTGGTAACGTTTACATCAACAAACCATCTTGCTGTCGATGATAACAAATGTAAACTATGATCTGTGACCCAGAAATGTAATAAGTAAGACTTCACACATGCTATTAAAAAAAGTAATTCCTGTGCATACTTTGCAAAAAAAAACGTGGTGACCTGTTTGTTTGTCAAATCGGTAAATCAGATGGACTCCATTCCAATATGGCTGCCTAGCTCGTCGCTCTTTCATGCTCCACGTTAAGCCTCTTCTAGAACACTCAGAGTACTTCACTTGGTGACTCGTGCAGGAGGAAAGCATGGTGGCAATCACTTGGGTCCTGGGATGTGGGACTCAACTTTGGACATCAATCCTACAAAGACAGCAGACGTCAGTGAAAAGGCAAGACAGCAGGCAGGCAGGCACAGCCCCGTCATTTGCATAATTCTTCCAACACGCGTTTCGTCTACTGAGAATTTTGGACTGCCCGAACTGTAAGGGACCTTTAGCTGTCGTGACAATCTGCGATGGAAAACTTTATCTTAGGTTTGGATACACAATAAGCTTGCGATGTTCTGCAGTAGTAACCCTGCAAGGTTCATACGTTAGACTTCCTTCTAAACTCAAGGGATTAACTAGGGAGCCATCCCTAAACGTAGCTGTTATGGCAGGGGTTATCGAGCTTATTGCACTACTGCAGTCTGGTTAGATTCACATTTGCGAATTGACCACTTCAACCATTTGTTGTAGCATAATGTTACCAGATAACTCCATATCACCGTGGACGCAGCCCTCCAGTCCTGAGTTTTTAGTTAATATAATCATGTATTTTCAGTATTCTTGTAGTGGTTCACCTTTATTGACCATGCACACTTGAGAAAACAGGAAAAGAGCAGTTTAGGACTAGAGCATTGCGCTAGTGGTGACATGCTATCTTCTAGTAATCTTACTCAAGCCACATGCGCATTTTTGACTATTGTTGAGGTAAACGAAGCTCCTCCACATTTAGTGGAAGATGTGGTCCATGTAATTAAGGGCGTGGCTTAAAAACACTTAAGCTAAAAATCTGTGCTTAGCATAGTGTGTCGCGCGACTGGTATTTTGCTGCTTGTGTCATTGTATCCAGATATATAATACAAGTAACATTACACCTACAACAAGCTAGGACTATTGGCTTTGCCAGTGGTTGTTAATTGCATAAGGTAAATAAGCAACAACTATGGCTTCGTTGTATAGAATATTGAAAATGCTTCGGTTCTAAAATGATGAGACTGTGAAAGAACTATAACGAGTCTCTTTGGAGTTACATCACAGAAAGTGAAGGGTGGTACTGCTGCAGAGTTAGGATTTTTTTTTCTCCGAGGGTGATGGCGAAAATGAGAGCCCAATAGGGACCTGTTTCAGCACCTGCTTTCTAGAGCTGCCAGTGCTGAGCACCGGCAGGACCCTGCCCAATTAAAGCCCTGGAGCCAGGTTCACCCGATTTTTGCTGGGTCTCGTCCCCAGTCCTTGATCCTGATTACCTATGGAAAGACCAGGCTCCTTCAGACTCCTGGGATGCACATAGCTCATTTATTTGTTAATTATCCTAGACGATGCAAATTAATATTACTCCACAGAAATAGCTGTCCCCATCCTAGCATGAGTGGGTCTTATTTTCCAGTGAAAGAATATAGACAAACTGTTACTCTCACACATATAATATACATTGTCATATACAGACCACACATTCTTGTCTATCCACTTATTTGGCAGTGCAAAACAACAGTGCATGTTTGATGTGATGCAAGAGCCTATATTAAAATATAGATGCATTTATACATTCTGTTAGAAATGGGGGTCTCTAGTTGGCAATGGTTTGCACCTTTGTCCAAGTAGGGACCCTTCTTCCTAGTCAGGGTAAGGTGGATACACTTCTAAAATAACCCCTGCTCACCCCCTTGGTAGCTTGGCATGAGCAGACAGGCTTATCTCAGAGGCAGTGTGTAAAGCATTTGTGAACACATACAGTAATACAGTGAAAACACTCCAATTGGACACCACACCAGAAAAATAAGTAATCTTTATCTAAACCAAAACAAGACTAAAATGACAAAAATCCACAACACAGCACTCAAAATATCCTTAAAAAGAAGTTATTCTCAAAAAGAAACTTTGTAGCAACAAAAACCTCCCCCTGGAGTTATCACAATTTTGTGACAGCTGAAAATCCCAAAGTATGGCGCCGACAGCGAGGTGTGCGGCGTCAGGCCTGGAGTCGCACGGACCCCACAAAGAACAGTACATTGGAAACGATGAAAGCACAGACGGTGCACAGCGTTGGGGAGGTGATGCTTTGTTGGTGCCGGGCGGCATCAGTTCCTTATGACCACAGGTGAGGTGATGTGTTGGTTCCTTACGACCCCAGGGGAGGTGAGGCCACGGTTCCTTACTGCGATGCAGATGAAGTGAGGCGCCGGATCCTTACTGTGTCAGGGAGGTTAGGCATCGGTTCCTTACTGTTGCCGGGGAGGTGACGTCACATGGCGGCGAGGCATCAGTTCATTACGACGGTGCAGTGTCGATGGATTGATGCATTGATGAAGTGCTGGCGTTGGTGAGGGTGGGGCTACGGTGCGAGTCAGGACGGTGCGTCGTGAGCATCACGAGCAGTGTACTCGGCTCCGGTGCAGGCAGCGGCCTTGGTAAAGGCTTCGGAGTCGATGCGGCTCGACGTCGGCAGGCGTCGGGCCAATGGTGCAAGTCGAGGTGGTGCGTGGCGCTGTTCATGAGCAGTGCCCACAGCTTCAGTGCAGGTTACGGCATCGCTCGCCAGCGTCGGGGTTGCAATTTCCCTCTGTGGCAGCTGAAACAGCAGTTCCAGTTACAGGATGACAGAGGGGATGAAGTCTTTGGGTCCCTGAGACTTCAGAACAGGAGGCAAGCTCTATTTCAGGCCCTTGGAGATCTACTTCAAGCAGGGGACACAGCACACAGCAAAGTCCTTCTCCGTACCTTGGCAGAAACAGCCACTGCCGGCCAACCCCAGACAGCAAACAGCACAGGGGCAGTATTCCTCCTCAGTTTCTCCAGCTCTTCTCCTTGGCAAAGGTTCCTCTTGATTCCCAGAAGTGATCTAAAAGTCTGGGGTCTGGGCCCCTCTTTTTATAATACAAAATCCTTTGTTCTCTGTGGCAGAGAAGCACTTCGATTAGCCAAAACCAGTTCTGTCCTCTCTGGTGCAGCTTCCTGGCAGGAGGTGGAGACAGCATTGTCCTTGGCAGACCAGGCCCTTTTAGGTGTGAAAGAAATCTCCTCCCCCTACTCTGAATGCAGCCCAGGTCCATTCAGCCCAGCCCAACTCACCCTGGAAAGACAGGACACTTCTAACCCCCCCAAGTGGCTGTCTGAACAGAATGCACATCCCCAGCCCCTGTCACTCCAAAGCCAGACAGTCAATACACAACCTAGCAGAGGCACACTGGATGGTTAGGCAAGGAAATACCTACTTTCTAAAAGTGGTATTTTCAAACCCAGAATGTAAAAATCAACCCTCACTAAAAGATGCATCTTAACATTCTGAGTTCAGGCATATCAAACTTTATTTTCCTATCTTGTTTCCATGGGCAGTAATGCTCATAAGATGTTATGAGCAAACTCCACATTCTATCCTATGGGGACAGATAGCCTTACAATAGTGAAAATGAAATTGGCAGTATTTCACTATCAGAACATACCACACACATCAGGGCATGTCCTACCCTTCACATACACTGCACCCTGCCCACAGGAGTACCTTGGGCCAACCTTAGGGGTGACTCACATGTAAGAAAAGGGAAGGTTAGGGCCTGGCAAGTGGGTGCACTTGCCAAGTCAACATGGCCGTGCTAGACTGCACACAGGCCTTGCAATGGCAGGCCTGAGACCTGGTTGTAAAGCTGCTTGTGTGAGTGGCACAATCTGTGCTGCAAGCCCACTAGCAGTATTTGGTTTACGGGCCCTGACCACACATGGTGCACTGTACTAGGGACTTAAAAGTAAACCATATAACCCAATCATGGAAACACCAATCCATAACAACAATTTACTAAGGGAGCACTTGCACTTTGGACCTGCACAGCAGGGGCAAAGTGCCCAAAGCATCTAGACCAGCTAAACAAAATTCATCACACAGTGAAAATATAGGAGGCAAAGGCAAAACATGCAGGGGAAGCCCACGCCAAGGCTGCCAGGTCTAACACATGTCCCCTCCAGCTGAAATGTGGGGAGAACTACCCACCCTCTTGGGAGTTCTCTTCACTAAGGCGGAAAACTCTGGACAGACCATCAGCATTGGCGTGTACTGTACCAGGGCGGTGTTCCACCGTGAAGTCCATCCCCTGTAGGGAAAATGACCACTTCAACAACTTTGGATTCTCACCCCTCATCTGCATCAGCCATCTGAAGGGCCTGTGGTCAGTCTGAACCTGGAAGTGAGTCCCAAACAAGTAGGGCCTCAGCTTCTTCAGTGCCCAGACCACAGCAAAAGCCTCATGCTCAATCACACTCCATCTCTGTTCCAAAGTAAGTAGCCTCCTACTAATGAAGGCTACGGGTTGGTCTAGGCCCTCCTCATTTAGTTGTGAGAGCACTGCTCCCACGCCATACTCTGTCTGCACCACAAATTCCTGTGAGAAGTTGGGTGCCTTGAGCACGGGCGCTGTGCACATGGCAGATTTCAGGGCAACAAAAGCTTTCTGACCGGCGTCAGTCCAGTTCACTTTCTTGGGCTGCTTCCTGGAAGTCAGCTCAGTCAAGGGGGCAACAATGGTGCCATATCCCTTGACAAAACTCCTGTAATACCCTGTGAGTCCTAAGAAGGCTCTCACCTCTGTCTGGGTCTTGGGGGGGTTCCCAAGCCAGAATGGTATCAATCTTGGGTTGTAGGGGTGCTACCTGGCCGCTCCCTACCTGGTGCCCCAAGTACACCTGTGATCCCTGGCACTTGCTGGCCTTGATCATGAGGCCTGTCTTCTGCAGAGCCTTCAACACTTCCCAGAGGTGTTGGAGGTGTTCCTCCCAAGTGGCACTGAACACCGCAATGTCATCCAGGGAGGCAGCACTGAAATTCTCCAGTCCAGCCAACACCTGGTTGACCAGTCTGTGAAAGGTGTCAGGGGCATTCTTCAACCCAAAGGGCATCACCCGGAATTGGTAGTGCCCCTCTGGCATTAAAAATGCTGACCTCTCCTTTGCCCCATCACTTAAGGCAATCTGCCTGTACCCAGACGTTAAGTCAAATGTACTGAGGTAGTTGGCAGCTCCCAACCGATCTATGAGCTCATCAGCTCTGGGGATGGGGTCTGCATCAGTCCTGGTGACTGCATTGAGCCCTCGGTAGTCCACACAGAACCGGAGTTCTGGCGTGGCACCGGGAGCGGCAACCTTTGGAACCAAGACTGTCATGTTCTTTAGGATAGTCCCATCATGTACATAATGATTACATACATTGTGTCCCATCCACACAACATAGCGGTCCTAAACAAACAGGTGACCTTTTACCTAGTAGCTTACTTCTGTCTCTTTGACAACCAGGCTTGTGGTATCCTATCTTAATCCCTGTACCTAACGTACATAAACATGTCCCCAGGCACGGTAGATTTATTCTGTATAAGGGTCATCATTTTTTTCATCCATGGCCAATAGCCAGCTATGCATGATTTTTTTGTTTAAAAAAGGATTAGCAAAGGATTAGTGAATGTTTTAAAAACATATCGATTCTGGAAAAACCCTGCAGTGACCACTTTAGTATAAAAGACCCTCACTCCCCGTTACAGAACAGAGAGGAGAATTCCTTCCAGGCTGGACCAAGACTCTGCCGGCTGATTCTTTGACAAGCAGAGATCTGACATCCCTTGCGGGGGCCTTCCTCGACGCAGAGACGGGGTCCTTTATTCAGAACCATCAGGTGAGGGGTTACTACTTCCCCGGGTGATTCTTGGCTTCACTAGGATTTATCCTGACATTTACATACACAGGCTTCACCCACATACCTAGGCTAGGTACATTTAGGTAGGAGTACGCCAATGCTATTGTTTTATATAATAAGCTTTTATTCATCTTATTAGCACTATGGTAGAAATGCATCTACTTTTTACGATATTGGTACTAGCGATTACATTTATCTGCTCCTGCCTTTTAATTGTCGCAGCTAACATGTTTCATACTAGACTGACGCTTGACCAATAAATAATTATTGAAACTGTTCCAATTGTCATTCTATGAATATTCTGAGAAAAAGCAAGCACGAGTGACTGAGCAAAATATACCATATTGTTTCCACGATACCTGAGAAATCAGGGTTGTCATGTTCAGTGGTTGCCAGAAACTACCTACACTGCTGTGAAATACAGGGGGGTGATAGAGGCACTGTAGAGCTAGCTGGTCTAACGGCTGACTCATCCTGTGGGGTGTCCAGAGTCTGTCTGCACACCAAGCCCTCAGTTTAGGTCATCCAAAATGCACAGGCCCTGGGGGGTCCTAGGAACTACACGACATGGCGCCTAACATTGGTTAGGTTCTTATATTAACAGAAAACCCTACTCACACTATTCAGAGACGTCTGAAGTGAGAAGGATAATCCGCCTCAGCTGAGCAGGTACTCCCTGTGCATTGGCCGAAGGTATTTAGACAAGCTTGTAAGGATTAAAGGTTCCCATATTGTGCTAAACCCTACCTCTTAAACCTTTACATTCCTCTCCTTTAAAAATGACTGAAACTGCGAGTAGCAGTGAAGTACGGAAGGAGACGAATTTGCTAACGCTCTTAACATTACAGAAAACAGCAGACAGGCAGTAACTCTGAAATTGTTAGAACATGGATTACCTGCAACAGGTGGCCATGTTACCTTCGTGATTGAGGCACACGAGGTGTTTGGATCAGAGGTATTCTATTCCTGGCTAAAATTCCCACCTGCAGATCCACAGACACATTTATTTCATGAATACATTGAAGTGGATCCACCAGAAGAATACATTCCATACGAGGACATTGAAGTCCCGTTAACTTACCAGCAGCATAAAAACTGGTTTAACCCCTTCCATGCTCATGACGAGCTGGACTCGTCATGGCACACAGTGCTCGTGTGCTCATGACGAGTCCAGCTCGTCATGGAACCCAGTCAAGAAAATCCCTCTGGTGCGGGCACCAGAGGGATTCCCTTTCATCCCTAAAGCCTCGGGAGCTGGGGAAGAGCTTCCCCAGCTCCCGAGGCCCCCTGGTTTCCCTGAAATGACGATCGGCGCGCACGTCGCGCTGATCTCATTTCAGTGAAACTGAAACTGAAATGAGCCAAGAGGCTCATTACAGTTTCAGTTTCTACGTGCTCAGGGGCTATCTCAGCCCCTGAGCACGTAGAAACTCAGGAGAGGTATCGTTGGAAAGGGGAGAATCTCCTTTCCAATGGTACCCTCACTAGTGGATCCCTGCTTGGGGATCGCCCTAGGAGGGCGATCCCCAAGCAGGGATCCACTCACTAGGCACCAGGGAGGGGGAGCGGCCCCTTGGGCAAGGGCCTTTGCTCCCCCATACAATTTTTTGGCATAATTAGTCTTTCTGCCCCCTGGGGGTAGATGGGGGCAGTAGCCCCCAATCTGCCCCCGGGGTAGAAAGCCCACTAGACACCAGGGATTTCTATTTAAATTATATTTAGGGGTGGGGCTGCCCAAAGCGGGCATGCCGATGCCCCCATCCCCCCGGCCACAAAATTAGTCTTTCTGCCCCCTGGGAGCAGATGGGGCAGTAGCCCCCAATCTGCCCCCGGGGGCAGAAAGCCCACTAGATACCAGGGATTTTTTTGAAAATTATAGTTAGGGGTGGGGGCTGCCCAATATGGGCATGCCAATGCCCCCACCCCACCCCGCCGCAAAGGTACAGTCTTTCTGCCCCTCCTGGGGGCAGATGGGAGCAGTAGCTCCCAATCTGCCCCCGGGGGCAGAAAGCCCACTAGATACCAGGGATTTGTTTTAAATTATAATTTGGGGTGGGGCTGCCCAATATGGGCATGCCAATGCCCCCACCCCACCCGCCGCAAGGTACAGTCTTTCTGCCCCTCCTGGGGGCAGATGGGGGCAGTAGCCCCCAATCTGCCCCCGGGAGGCAGAAAGCCCACTAGACACCAGGTTTTTTTCCCTCGATACATTTAGGGGTGGGGTTGCCCAAGATGGGCATGCCAATGCCCCCACCCCTCCCCCACGAAATTCCAGTCTTTCTGCCCCCGGGGGCAGATGGTGGCAGCGGCCACCAATCTGCACCCACCCGGGGTTCAGAAATACCCTAGATGCCAGGGATTATTTTTTTATAGGCCCGGGGTGGGGGCTGCCCAGAATGGGCATGCAAATGCCCCCACCCTACCCCCAAAGAAAAAAAAACTTTCTGCCCCCAGGAGGCAGATGGGGGCAATAGCCCCTGATCTGCCCCCGGGGAGGGGCAGAAAGCCCACTAAGCGCCAGGGATTTTTTTTTTTATATAGGTAGGGGTGGGGGCTGCCCAGAATTTGCATGTCAATGCCCCCAACCCAAAAAAATGCTACAGTCTTTCTGCCCCCTGGGAGGCAGATGGGGCAATAGCACCTTATCTGCCCCCGGGGGCAGAAAGCCCACTAGCCACCAGGGATTTTTTTTTTTACAAAGTTTGAGGTGGGGGCTGCCAAGAATGGACATGCCAATGCCCCCACCCACCCCAAAAAGATGTCACTGTCTTTCTGCCCCTCCCAGGAGGCAGATGGGGGCAGTAGCCCCTGATCTGCCCCCGGGGGCAGAAAGCCCACTATGTGCCAGCGATTATGCTGGCTTTTTATACGGAGGGGTGGGGGCTGACCAGCATAGGCATCCCAATGCCCCGACCCCCAAAAGAATAGCCACAGTCTTTCTGCCCCCTCGGGGGCATATCGGAGCAATAGCCCCTGATTTCCCCCTCCCCAGGGCGGCAGAAAGCCCACTAGGCACTGACTTTTTCGGAATGTGCCTACCTGTTGAATTTGGTTCCTAGCTCTGCCGGCACCCAGGAAACCTAGCAAACCTATACATTTTTAAAACTAGACACCCAGGGAATCCAGGATGGGCTGACTTGACTGGCTCTCACCAGGTTCTGTTACCCAGAATCCCTTGCAAACCTAAAAATTTGTCCCAAAAAACACATTTTCCTCACATTTTTGTGGTGGAAAGTTCTGGAATCTGCGTGGATCCACAAAATTCCACCCACCCCGCGTTCCCCAAAGTCTTTCGAGAAAAATGGTACCTCACTTGTGTGGGTAGGACTAGTGGCCGCGACAGGAAACGGCCCAAAACGCAACATGGACACACCACATTTTCACAGTGAAACGGACCCTTTTTTGCAAAGTGCCTAGCTGTAGATTTTGAACCCTAACACTGCCAGCACCTAGGGAAACCTAGCAAACCTATACATTTTTGAAAACTAGACACCCAGGGAATTCAGGATGGGGTGACTTGACTGGCTCTCACCAGGATCTGTTACCCAGAATCCCTTGCAAACCTAAAAATATGTCCCAAAAACACATTTTCCTCACATTTCTGTGGTGGAAAGTTCTGGAATCTGCGTGGATCCACAAATTTCCTACCACCCTGCGTTCCCCAGGGCTCCCGATAAAAATGGTACCTCACTTGTGTGGGTAGGCATAGTGGCTGAAACAGGAAATGGCCCAAATCGTATTGTGGAGACTTCAAAACTACCTATAACAAAACTACCTGGTTTTGGGGGGCACCTGGTTTTTGGCCTCGGGCTCGCCGCCATCTAGGGAAACCTACCAATCCCACACATTTCTGAAAACTAGACACCCTGGGGAGTCCAATGAGGTATGGCTTGCGTGGATCCCCAACGTTTCCCTACCCAGAATCCCTGCAACCCTCAAATTTAGCTGAAAAAACCATATTTTCCACATATTTTTGCGTGGAATCACCGTGCTGGCACAAATGTCCTACCACCCAGCGTTGCCCTTGTTCCCCGAGTAAAATGATACCTCACTTGTGTGGGTGTCCGAAGCAGAACTGGCTAAAACGTATTTTTAAAAAAATATAGCGCTTAGAATTCTCGGTGCTATACCCTAAATCCCTATGTTTTGGGCTCTTCCCAGTCACAGGCCTTTGGCCCACCCACACAAGTGAGGTATCATTTTACTCGGGAGAACAAGGGGAACGCTGGGTGGTAGGACATTTGTGCCGGCACAGTGATCCCACGCAAAAATGTATGGAAAAAGTGATTTTTTCAGCTAAATTTGAGGTTTGCAGGGATTCTGGGTAGGAAAACGTTGTGGGACCCATGCAAGCCATACCTCGCTGGACTCCCCGGGTGTCTAGCTTTCAGAAATGTTTGAGTTTGGTAGTTTCCCAAGATGGCCGCCGAGCCCAGGGCCAAAACTCCTGGGACCCCCTTGCAAAACCAGGTTGTTTTGTGATAAGTAATTTTGATGTCGCCTCAATAGGTTTTGGGCCCTTTTCTGTCGCGGGTACTTGACCCACCCACGCAAGTGAGGTATCATTTTTATCGGGAGACCTGGGGGAACGCTGGGTGGGAGGAAATTTGTGGATCCACGTAGATTCCAGAACTTTCCCACATAGAAATTTGAGAGAAAAGTGATTTTTTCAGCTAAATTTGAGGTTTGCAGGGCATTCTGGGTAGGAAAACGTTGGGGGATCCACGCAAGCCATACCTCGTTGGACTCCCCGGGTGTCTAGTTTTCAGAAATGTGTGGGTTTGGTAGGTTTCCCAAGATGGCCGCCGAGCCCGGGGCCAAAACCCAGGTGACTCCCTTGCAAAACCAGCTTGTTTTGTGATAGATCATTTTGATGTCTCCTCAATACGTTTTGGGCCCTTGCCTGTTGCGGGTACTTGAACCACCCACACCAGTGAGGTTTTGGCCCTGGGCTCGGCGGCCATCTTAGGAAACCTACCAAACCCACACATTTCTGAAAACTAGACACTCTGGGGAGTCCAGCGAGGTATGGCTTGCGTGGGTCCCCCAATGTTTCCTACCCAGAATCCCCTGCAAACCTGATATTTTGCTGAAAAATCACTTTTTCGCACATTTTTGTGTGGTAAAGTTGTGGAATCATGGAGCTGACACAAATTTCCTACCACCCAGCAATCCCCAGGTCTCCCGATAAAAATGGTGCCTCACTCGGGTGGGAGGCCCAAGTACCCGCGACAGGCAGGGCCCACAACGTATTGAGGCGACCTCAAAATGGCCTATCACAAAACGACCTGGTTTTGCAAGGGGGACCCATGACGCTTTGGCCCGGGCTCGGCGGCCACCTACGGAAACCTACCAAACCTACACATTTCTGAAAAGTAGACACCGGGGCATTCCAGGGAGGTATGACTTGCGTGGATCCACCAACGTTTTCTTACCCAGAATCCCCTGCAAACCTGATATTTTGCTGAAAAAATCACTTTTTCGCACATTTTTGTGTGGTAAAGTTGTGGAATCATGGGGCTGACACAAATTTCCTACCACCCAGCAATCCCCAGGTCTCCCGATAAAAATGGTGCCTCACTCGGGTGGGAGGCTCAAGTACCCGCGACAGGCAAGGGCCCACAACGTATTGAGGCGACCTCAAAATGGCCTATCACAAAGCGACCTGGTTTTGCAAGGGGGTCCCATGACGTTTTGGCCCGGGCTCGCGCCACCTACGGAAACCTACCAAACCTACACATTTCTGAAAAGTAGACACCCGGGGCATTCCAGGGAGGTATGACTTGCGTGGATCCACCAACGTTTTCTTCCAGAATCCCCTGCAAACCTGATATTTTGCTGAAAAATCACTTTTTCGCACATTTTTGTGTGGTAAAGTTGTGGAATCATGGGATTGACACAAATTTCCTACCACCAGCGTTCCCCAGGTCTCCCAATAAAAATGGTGCCTCACTCGGGTGGGAGGCCCAAGTACCAGCGACAGGCAAGGGCCCACAACGTATTGAGGCGACCTCAAAATGGCCTATCACAAAACTACCTGTTTTTGCAAGGGGGTCCCATGACGCTTTGGCCCGGGCTCGGCGTCCACCTAGGGAAACCTACCAAACCTACACATTTCTGAAAAGTAGACACCCGGGGATTCAGGGAGGTATGGCTTGCGTGGATCCCCCAACGGTTTCTTACCCAGAATCCCCTGCAAACCTGAAATTTGGCTGAAAAATCACTTTTTCACATATTTTTGTGTGGTAAAGTTGTGGCATCACGGGGCTGACACAAATTCCCTACCACCCAGCGTTCCCCAGGTCTCCCGATAAAAATGGTGCCTCACTCGGGTGGGAGGCCCAAGTACCAGCGACAGGCAAGGGCCCAAAACATTTTGTGATAGGCAATTTTGATGTCGCCTCAATACGTTAGTGGGCCCTTGCCTGTCGCGTGTACTTGGGCCTCCCACACAAGTGAGGCACCATTTTTATCGGGAGACCTGGGGGAACGCTGGGTGGTAGGAAATTGTGTGAGGCCAGTGATGCCACACTTTCCCACACAAAAATGTGTGAAAAAGTGATTTTTTTCAGCTAAAATTGAGGTTTGCAGGGGATTCTGGGTAAGGAAACGTTGGGGGATCCACGCAAGCCATACCTCCCTGGAAGCCCCCGGGTGTCTACTTTTCAGAAATGTGTGGGTTTGGTAGGTTTCCTAGATGGCTACCGAGCACGGGGCCAAAACCCAGGTGACCCCCGTGCAAAACCAGGTCGTTTTGTGAAAGGCCATTTTGAGGTCGCCTCACTACGTTGTGGGCCCTTGCCTGTCGCGGTACTTGGGCCTCCCACACGAGTGAGGCACCATTTTTATCGGGAGACCTGGGGAACGCTGGGTGGTAGGAAATTTGTGTCAGCCCCATGATTCCACAACTTTACCACACAACAATGTGCGAAAAAGTGATTTTTTGAGCAAAATATCAGGTTTGCAGGGGATTCTGGGTAATAAAACTTTGGTGGATCCACGCAAGCCATACCTCCCTGGAATCCCCGGGTGTCTACTTTTCAGAAATGTGTAGGTTTGGTAGGTTTCCTAGGTGGCCGCCGAGCCCCGGGCCAAAACGTCATGGGACCCCCTTGCAAAACCAGGTAGTTTTGTGATAGGCCATTTTGAGGTCGCCTCAATACGTTGTGGGCCCTTGCCTGTCGCGGTACTTGGGCCTCCCACCCGAGTGAGGCACCATTTTTATCGGGAGACCTGGGGGAACGCTGGGTGGTAGGAAATTTGTGTGAGGCCAGTGATGCCACACTTTCCCACACAAAAATGTGTGAAAAAAGTGATTTTTCAGCTAAAATTGAGGTTTGCAGGGGATTCTGGGTAAGGAAACGTTGGGGGATCCACGCAAGCCATACCTCCCTGGAAGCCCCCGGGTGTCTACTTTTCAGAAATGTGTGGGTTTGGTAGGTTTCCCTAGATGGCTACCGAGCACGGGGCCAAAACCCAGGTGACCCCCTTGCAAAACCAGGTCGTTTTGTGAAAGGCCATTTTGAGGTCGCCTCACTACGTTGTGGGCCCTTGCCTGTCGCGGGTACTTGGGCCTCCCACACGAGTGAGGCACCATTTTTATCGGGAGACCTGGGGGAACGCTGGGTGGTAGGAAATTTGTGTCAGCCCCATGATTCCACAACTTTACCACACAACAATGTGCGAAAAAGTGATTTTTGAGCAAAATATCAGGTTTGCAGGGGATTCTGGGTAAGAAAACTTTGGTGGATCCACGCAAGCCATACCTCCCTGGAATCCCCGGGTGTCTACTTTTCAGAAATGTGTAGGTTTGGTAGGTTTCCCTAGGTGGCCGCCGAGCCCCGGGCCAAAACGTCATGGGACCCCCTTGCAAAACCAGGTAGTTTTGTGATAGGCCATTTTGAGGTCGCCTCAATACGTTGTGGGCCCTTGCCTGTCGCGGGTACTTGGGCCTCCCACCCGAGTGAGGCACCATTTTTATCGGGAGACCTGGGGGAACGCTGGGTGGTAGGAAATTTGTGTGAGGCCAGTGATGCCACACTTTCCCACACACAAATGTGTGAAAAAGTGATTTTTTCAGCTAAAATTGAGGTTTGCAGGGGATTCTGGGTAAGGAAACGTTGGGGGATCCACGCAAGCCATACCTCCCTGGAAGCCCCCGGGTGTCTACTTTTCAGAAATGTGTGTGTTTGGTAGGTTTCCCTAGGTGCCGGCAGAGCTAGGGTTCACAAACTACAGCTAGGCACTTTGCCAAAAAGGGTCATTTTTCACTGCGAAATTGAGGTGAGACCACGTTGCGTTTTGCGCCGTTTCCTGTCGCGGGCACTAGGCCGACCCACACAAGTGAGGTACCATTTTTCTCAGAAGACTTTGGGGAACGCGGGGTGGGTGGAAATTTGTGAATCCACGCAGATTCCAGAACTTTCCACCACAGAAATGTGGGGAAAATGTGGTTTTTTTGACAATTTTTTAGGTTTGCAAGGGATTCTGGGTAACAGAACCTGGTGGGAGGCAGTCCAGTCACCCCATCCTGGATTCCCCTGGGTGTCTAGTTTTCAAAAATGTATAGGTTTGCTAGGGTTCCCTAGGTGCCGGCAGAGCTAGGGTTCAAAAACTACAGCTAGGCACTTTGCCAAAAGGGTCATTTTTCACTGCGAAATTGAGGTGTGACCACATTGCGTTTTGCGCCGTTTCCTGTCGCAGGCACTAGGCCGACCCACACAAGTGAGGTACCATTTTTCTCGGAAGACTTTGGGGAACGCGGGGTGGGTGGAAATTTGTGGATCCACGCAGATTCCAGAACTTTCCACCACAGAAATGTGGGGAAAATGTGGTTTTTTTGACAATTTTTATGTTTGCAAGGGATTCTGGGTAACAGAACCTGGTGGGAGGCAGTCAAGTCACCCCATCCTGGATTCCCTCGGTGTCTAGTTTTCAAAAATGTATAGGTTTGCTAGGTTTCCTAGGTGCCGGCAGAGCTAGGGTTCAAAAACTACAGCTAGGCACTTTGCCCAAAAAGGGTCATTTTTCACTGCAAAATTGAGGTGTGACCACGTTGCGTTTTGCGCCGTTTCCTGTCGCAGGCACTAGGCCGACTCACACAAGTGAGGTACCATTTTTCTCGGAAGACTTTGGGGAACGCGGGGTGGGTGGAAATTTGTGGATCCACGCAGATTCCAGAACTTTCCACCACAGAAATGTGGGGAAAATGTGGTTTTTTGACAATTTTTATGTTTGCAAGGGATTCTGGGTAACAGAACCTGGTGGGAGGCAGTCAAGTCACCCCATCCTGGATTCCCCTGGGTGTCTAGTTTTCAAAAATGTATAGGTTTGCTAGATTTCCCTAGGTGCCGGCACAGCTAGGGTTCAAAAACTACAGCTAGGCACTTTGCCAAAAAGGGTCATTTTTCACTGCGAAATTGAGGTGTGACCACGTTGCGTTTTGCGCCGTTTCCTGTCGCAGGCACTAGGCCGACCCACACAAGTGAGGTACCATTTTTCTCGTAAGACTTTGGGAACGCGGGGTGGGTGGAAATTTGTGGATCCACGCAGATTCCAAAACTTTCCACCACAGAAATGTGGGGAAAATGTGGTTTTTTGACAATTCTTTAGGTTTGCAAGGGATTCTGGGTAACAGAACCTGGTGGGAGGAAGTCAAGTCACCCCATCCTGGATTCCCCTGGGTGTCTAGTTTTCAAAAATGTATAGGTTTGCTAGGTTTCCCTAGGTGCCGGCAGAGCTAGGGTTCAAAAACTACAGCTAGGCACTTTGCCAAAAAAGGGTCATTTTTCACTGCGAAATTGAGGTGTGACCACGTTGCGTTTTGCGCCGTTTCCTGTCGCAGGCACTAGGCCGACCCACACAAGTGAGGTACCATTTTTCTCGGAAGACTTTGGGGAACGCGGGGTGGGTGGAAATTTGTGGATCCACTAAGATTCCAGAACTTTCCACCACAGAAATGTGGGGAAAATGTGGTTTTTTTGATAATTTTTAGGTTTGCAAGGGATTCTGGGTAACAGAACCTGGTGGGAGGCAGTCCAGTCACCCCATCCTGGATTCCCTGGGTGTCTAGTTTTCAAAAATGTATAGGTTTGCTAGGTTTCCTAGGTGCCGGCAGAGCTAGGGTTCAAAAACTACAGCTAGGCACTTTGCCAAAAAAGGGTCATTTTTCACTGCGAAATTGAGGTGTGACCACGTTGCGTTTTGCACAGTTTCCTGTCGCAGGCACTAGGACGACCCACACAAGTGAGGTACCATTTTTCTCGTAAGACTTTGGGGAACGCGGGGTGGGTGGAAATTTGTGGATCCATGCAGATTCCAGAACTTTCCACCACAGAAATGTGGGGAAAATGTGTTTTGTTTGACAATTTTTATGTTTGCAAGGGATTCTGGGTAACAGAACCTGGTGGGAGGCAGTCAAGTCACCCCATCCTGGATTCCCCTGGGTGTCTAGTTTTCAAAAATGTATAGGTTTGCTAGGTTTCCCTAGGTGCCGGCAGAGCTAGGGTTCAAAAACTACACCTAGGCACTTTGCAAAAAAAGGGTAATTTTTCATTGTGAAAATGTGGTACGTCCACGTTGCATTTTGAGCCATTTCCTGTTGTGGGCACAAGGGCTACCCACACAAGTGAGGTACCATTTTTATCGGGAGACTTAGGGTAACACAGAATTGTAGAGCAACTGTTATTACCTATTGACTTTCGATGCATTTCTGCCTTCCAAATGAAAGACAATGTGTAAAAAATAAGTCATTTTGAAAAATGACCTATAATTCTCATGCTAGTATGGGTACTCCCAATTTCGGAAATGTGCAAATATCTACTGTTTCTAAAATCTACATTTTGTTCCCATTTCAGAAATACATAGGTGTCTTTCATAACAATTTTTCCATGTATACATTTTCCCAAAATAATTGCTATATACCCGGTACATAATAAAAAACCATTGCAAGATGCTGCTCAATTATTGGCTCTGGGTTCGTCGGGTTCTTGGTGAACCTACAAGTCCTATATATCCCCACAACCAGAAAGGTCCAGCGGATATAACGGTATATTGCCTTCAAATAGCTGTCATAATTAGAAGAAGTTACAGGTGAAAACGTTGACACAAATGGCTGTTTTTTCAACTAATTTTCAATTTTTCCTTTATTTAACTGTTAGTTTCTATAAGGAAAACTTTAAGGATCTACACAAATGACCCCTTGCTGAATTCAGAATTTTGTCTACTTTTCAGAAATGTATGGCTTTCCAGGATCCATTATTGGTTTCATACCCATTTCTACCATTAACTGGAAGGAGGTTGAAAGCACAAAAATAGCAAAAATAGGCTATGTCCCAGAAAAATGCCAAAACTGTGTAAAAAAGTTGGTTTTCTGACAAAAGTCTGCTTGTCCCTGAAAGCTGGGAAAATGGTGATTTCATCCCCACAACCCCTTTTTGATGCCATTTGCAGGGAAAAATCAAGACGCTTTCATCTGTAGCCCTTTTTCGCATTTTTCCCCAAAAAACAAAATTTAGCTGTATTTTGACTAATTTCTGGGTCCCCTCCAGGGGAATCCACAAACCCTGGGTACCTTTACAATCCCCATGATGTTAGAAAAAAGGACGCAAATTTGGCATGGATACCTTATGTGGTCAAAAAGTTACAGGGGCCTAAGCGCGCACTACCCCAAATAGCCAAAAAAAGGCTTAGCACAGGAGGGGAAAAGGCCTAGCAGCGAAGGGGTTAAAGGCGCCCTGAAACACACAATTTCGGTCGTAAGACTCGGTCCGCTCAGCATTGGAGGAGCGACATGGCCGGTCTTAGCGACTTACACTCCACATCCTGAGATTTACACACTCCCAATAGGGGAAGTGCGTACACTTTACAAAGAAGTAGTCAGGCTATACAGACACATTGTCCAGTTCATCATGCGAACACTCACATTACAACCTGCGAGAGCTGCTCCACCTGGTACAGTCCAGTCCCAATAATTAGTACACAGACACTAAAAGTAATAATGGGTGCGTTCCCATCAAAAAGGGATCAAGTACCATTCTGGATTGCTAAAAAAATAGCACAGTTGGAAGCAGTATTTCCCCATACGGGTCCACAGGAAAAACACAGAATGTTAACAATTTGCTTGCCAATGGGAATGGTTCCCTCAATTGAGGATTGTACCACCTGGGGAACAATCTTTGCTGCAGTCTACATTACAATACATGGTACCCCAACCATATCAGTTATTCCTGAAGTATTAAAACAGATACAGAATGAGTACGGGGCAGGACCTGCCCTGGACTTAGGGATGAAACTGATGGGTAATTTTGACCAAGTCTTGGCAATTATGCTGTGCAACATCAAGGGGGAAGCATCAGCAGTGGCTATACGGCAACGCCTAAGGGAAACACCTCCTACGAATCAGGAGCGTGCATTACCAAAAATTATCGAAGACACCTATGCTTCATTAGGCAGAGATAGTTTGGGAGCCAAACTCAGAAACCACTAGTGGTGAGTAGTTCTGATAAGGATAACTCAAAGTAAGCACCCATTTCTTCTAAAAAGAAATGGGATAACAATAATCAATCTAAAATAATAATAACAGAAACACTTCACGATCAAGGGGTGGGTCTCCCCAACGGGAGTCCTCTGAAAAGAGGTACAACCTTAGGAATCGTGATAACATTAGGAAACCTGACAGGTATCAGGATACTGATACACATTCCTTTCGTTCCTTTCAGGGTTTATCAAAAAGCTCAGAGAGGCAAGGACAGTCAGAACAAAAAATTGAAGATTGGCCAAAGGGAAAAAGGGAAACACATCACACCTCATATTTCATTATCAAACAGGAAGAGCAACCTAAAGCAAAGACTCAATTCAAAAAGAAGAAAGTAGCCGGCTTAAAAATTTGAAATGCCCAGGTTACTGAGGACTCAGCTTCTGAACGGGGAATGGGCTCTGACGATGCTAGACAGTGCGGCAGAAGTAACAATAGCTCAACAGAACCTGAAGGAATTTCTGGTGACAGCAGTATTAAATGAATACATCACGGTGGAAACACCAGATACAAGAGTGAGTGTCCCACACCGTCTACTCGAAATTAATCTCCAAATAGAGGGGGAATCTCAAGAAAATTAAAGGTCTCTTTTGGGAAAATTTGACATTTGGATATGACATCCTGTTGGCAGAAAGGGATTGGCCACCTGAATTTATAATGGATTGCCCAAAAGGTGAAAGCGTCATTTTGCCTGCTTTTTCCGACCTCGTTCCAGTTTCCTTAAAACACTCATACGTGCAGGAGTGGGCGCAAGTGCTAGCTCCGGCATTATACCGCAACCATGTAAGGTGGGACGTGGAGTCCAAACACCATGAAATTCCATTAAAAACTACTCCAACTCCACAGAGACAGTACCCTATTAAAAATGAGGCAAAGAAACAGGTCAAAGAAATCTTAGACCAACTAGAATAACAAGGTGTGATTGAAATTGCACCTCGCCAATGAACAACCCTTTGTTTCCAGTAATGAAACCTGACAACACATATCGTTTGGTTTTAGATTACAGACACTTGAACACATGCACAAAAACATTTGCAGTTCAGAACGCACATAGTACCGCATTAATGAATAACATTGTGCGGAAGAAATACAAAACAACACTAGATATCTCGAATGGATTCTTCTGCCAAAATATAGCTCCTGAAAGCTGATATTTGATGGGAGTTTCTGCCCTCGGCACTCAGCGTCAGTTTTGTCGCCTGCCCGAAGGCTATAAGATCAGCCCCGGGCTATTCTCGGCAAGAGTGTCAGAGCTATTACAAACTTGCGATGAAGAGGCAGTATCGTACGTAGATGATATTTATCTGACGGACGATGAATTACTTGAACACTTGTGCAGGGTGAACAACATAATTGTTGGTTTTGCCAATTTTGGGCTACAAATCAAAAAATCTAAAATTGCCCAACTCAGCGTCCTATTTTTGGGATATAGGCTGTCAAGTGAAGGCTAAAGCCTGGCCGCAAATTTTCTAGAAAAATGCGCGCTAATCCAACCTCCAAAGACTCTGAAGGGTTTACAATCCATTTTAGGATTTGTAAATTTCGGCAGAACATACATTCAAGACTACGCAGAAAGATTTAAACCTTTCTATGACTTAACCCCTTCGTGCTAGGCCTTTTCCCCCCCTGTGCTAAGCCCTTTTTTTGGCTATTTGGGATAGTTCGCGCTTAGGCCCCTGTAACTTTTTGACCACATAAGATATCCAAGCCAAATTTGCGTCCTTTTTTTCCAACATCATGGGGATTCTAAAGGTACCCAGGGTTTGTGTATTCCCCTGGAGGGGACCCAGAAATCAGCCAAAATACAGCTAACTTTTGTTTTTGTTTTGAAAAATGGGAAAAAAGGGCTCCAGATGAAAGCGTCTGTTTTTTTCCCTGCAAATGGTATCAAAAAGGGGTTGTGGTTCTGAAATCACCATCTTCCCAGCTTTCAGGGACAAGCAAACTTTTGTCAGAAAACCAAAAATGTTTACACACTTTTGGCATTTTTCTGGGACATAACCTATTTTTCCTATTTTTGTGCTTTCAACCTCCTTCCAGTTAATGGTAGAAATGGGTATGAAAGCAATAATGGATCCTGGAAAGCTATACATTTTAGAAAAGTAGACAAAATTCTGAATTCAGCAAGGGGTCATTTGTGTAGATCCTTCAAGGTTTCTTCATAGAAACTAACAGTTAAATATAGGAAAAAGGAAATTTAATTGAAAAAAACAGCCATTTGTGTCAACGTTTTCACCTGTAACTTCTTCTAATTATGACAGCTGTTTGAAAGCAATATACCGTTACATTTTCTGGACCTTTCTCGTTGTGGGGATATATAGGACTTGTAGGTTCACCAAGAACCCGACGAACCCAGAGCCAATAACTGAGCAGCGTCTTGCAATGTTTTTTTTATTATGTACCGGGTATATAGCAATTATTTTGAAAAAGTGTATACATGGAAAAATTGGTATGAAAGACACCGATGTATTTCTGAAATGGGAACAGAATATAGAGTTTAGAAACAGTAGATATTTGCACATTTCCGAAATTGGGAGTACTCATACTAGCATGAGAATTATAGGTCATTTTTCAAAATGACTTCTTTTTTACACATTGTCTTTCATTTGGAAGGCAGAAATGCATCGAAAGTCAATAGGTAATAACAGTTGCTCTACAATTCTGTTTTACCCTAAGTCTCCCGATAAAAATGGTACCTCACTTGTGTGGGTAGGCCTTGTGCCCACGACAGGAAACGGCTCAAAACGCAACGTCGACACACCACATTTTCACAATGAAAAATGACCCTTTTTTTGCAAAGTGCCTAGCTGTAGTTTTTGAACCCTAGCTCTGCCGGCACCTAGGGGAACCTAGCAAACCTATACATTTTTTAAAACTAGACACCCAGGGGAATACAGGATGGGGTGACTTGACTGGCTCTCACCAGGTTCTGTTACCCAGAATCCCTTGCAAACCTAAAAAATTGTCAAAAAAAACACATTTTCCTCACATTTCTGTGGTGGAAAGTTCTGGAATCTGCGTGGATCCCAAAATTCCACCCACACAACGTTCCCCAAACTCTTCTGAGAAAAATGGTACCTCACTTGTGTGGGTAGGCCTAGTGCCCGCAACAGGAAACGGCCCAAAACGCAACGTGGAGCCACCACATTTTCACAGTGAAAAATGACCCTTTTTTTGCAAGGTGCCTAGCTGTAGTTTTTGAACCCTAGCTCTGCCGGCACCTAGGGAAACCTAGCAAACCTATACATTTTTTAAATCTAGACACCCAGGGGAATCCAGGATGGGGTGACTTGACTGGCTCTCACCAGGTTCTGTTACCCAGAATCCCTTGCAAACCTAAAAATCTGTCCAAAAAAACACATTTTCCTCACATTTCTGTGGTGGAAAGTTCTGGAATCTGCGTGGATCCACAAAATTCCACCCACCTCACATTCCCCAAAGTCTTCCGAGAAAAATGGTACCTCACTTGTGTGGGTTCGCCTAGTGCCCGCGACAGGAAACGGCCCAAAACACAAGGTGGACACACTACATTTTCACAGTGAAAAATGACCCTTTTTTTGCAAAGTGCCTAGCTTAATTTTTTAACCCTAGCTCTGCCGGCACCTAGGGAAACCTAGCAAACCTATACATTTTTGAAAACTAGACACCCAAGGAAATCCAGGATGGGGTGACTTGACTGGCTCTCACCAGGTTCTGTTACCCAGAATCCCTTGCAAGCCTAACAAATTGTCAAAAAAAACGCATTATCCTCACTTTTCTGTGGTGGAAAGTTCTGGAATCTGCGTGGATCCACAAAATTCCACCCACCCCGCATTCCCCAAAGTCTTCAGAGAAAAATGGTACCTCACTTGTGTGGGTAGGCCTAGTGCCAGCGACAGGAAACGGCCCAAAACGCAAGGTGGACACACCACATTTTCACAGTGAAAAATGACCCTTTTTTTGCAAAGTGCCTAGATGTAGTTTTTGAACCCTAGCTCTGCCGGCACCTAGGGAAACCTAGCAAACCTATACATTTTTGAAAACTAGACACCCGGGGAATTCCAGGGAGGTATAGCTTGCGTGGATCCCCCAACGTTTTCTTACCCAGAATCCCCTGCAAACCTCAAAATTAGCTGAAATAATCACTTTTTTCACACATTTTTGTGTGGGAAAGTCGTGGCATCACCGGGCTGACATAAATTTCCTACCACCCAGTGTTCCCCCAGGTCTCCCGATAAAAATGGTGCCTCACTCGTGTGGGAGGCCCAAGTACCCGCGACAGGCAAGGGCCCAAAACGTATTGAGGCAACATCAAAATTGCCTATCACAAAACGACCTGGTTTTGCAAGGGGGGTCACCTGGGTTTTTGGCCCCGTGCTCGGCGGACAGCTAGGGAAACCTACCAAACCCACACATTTCTGAAAACTAGACACCCGTAGAATTCCAGAGAGGTATGGCTTGCGTGGATCCCCCAACGTTTTCTTACCCAGAATCCCCTGCAAACCTCAAATTTAGCTGAAAAAATCACTTTTTCCACAAAATTTTGTGTGGGAAAGTTGTGGCATCACCGGGCTGACATAAATTTCCTACCACCCAGTGTTCCCCCAGGTCTCCCGATAAAAATGGTGCCTCACTCGTGTGGGAGGCCCAAGTACCCTCAACAGGCAAGGGCCCAAAACGTATTGAGGCGGCATCAAAATTGCCTATCACAAAACGACCTGGTTTTGCAAGGGGGGTCACCTTGGTTTTTGGCCCAGTGCTCGCCGGCCAGCTAGGGAAACCTACCAAACCCACACATTTCTGAAAACTAGACACCCGGGGGATTCCAGGGAGGTATGGCTTGCGTGGATCACCCAACGTTTTCTTACCCAGAATCCCCTGCAAACCTCAAATTTAGCTGAAAAAAATCACTTTTTCCACACATTTTTGTGTGGGAAAGTTGTGGCATCACCGGGCTGACACAAATTTCCTACCACCCAGTGTTTCCCCAGGTCTCCCAATAAAAATGGTGCCTCACTCGTGTGGGAGGCCCAAGTACCCGCAACTAGGTTTTGGGCCCTTGCCTGTCGCGGGTCCTTGACCCACCCACGGAAGTGAGGTACCATTTCAATTGGGATACTTGGAGAAAGGCGGGGGGGTAGGAAATTTGTTGTTTCTTTCTGCAGCGTGAACAATTTGGCACAATAATGCAAGGAAAATGTGACAGACACATTTTGAGGTTTGCAGGACATTGTGGGTAAGATAACTTGTTGGGATCCACAAGAGAGACATCACCATGTACTCCCATGGGTGTTTAGTTTACGACAATATCTACAGTTGGTAGGTTATTCTTAGATGGAATGTACACCTTGGCAGAGAGACAAAAAAGACAAATATTACTGCACAGCCATCTATTCCTCAAGCACACACACATACTGGTTGGATTTGGCACGAGGGCGAGTGATGGTTCAGTATATAAAATTTTATTAACAAGAGATATCACAAAAATGAAATGCACTGTCAATAATTGAAAGGACAAAAAACTGAACCAGTGACTCGCAGCTCGTGAGCTGTAAAGCCACGTCAAGGCCCCAACCGCTTTACACGCCATTCACACACCTTTCATACATGATACACACAAGACCATTCACACCACCAGGCACGAAACCAACACATTACAACATTCACAAAAAGGGACAAGGTACACCCTGCTTGAGAAAGACAGAAAAGACAAATATTTCTGCACAACCACCTATTCCTCAAGCACACAGACATACTGGTTGGATTTGGCACGAGGGTGAGTGATGGTTCAGTATATACAGTTGTATTAACCAGAGATTTCACAAAAATTTAATGCACTGTTAATAATTGAAAGGACGAGAAACTGGACCATTGACTCACAGCTCGTGAGCTGTAAAGCCACGACAAGGCACCAACCTCTTTACAGGCCATTCATACACCTTTCATACGTGTGACACATACAAAACCATTCACACCATCAGCCGCGGGCCCAGCACATTACAACACTCACACCAGCAGACAGCGCCATTCAAGGGCCCATCACTTTCACACGCCCACATTCCTGACACAGCAACCACACCAGCTCACGGATTGCGTGGAGTGGCGTTTGGCTAGCAGTGTGTGTAGTGACCAGCAGCAAGTCACTACTCACACACCGCCAGCCAAGCGCCAGTCCACGTACACCGCCAGCCAAGCGCAAGTCCACACACACCGCCAGCCAAGCGCCAGTCCAGGCACACCGCCAGCCAAGCACCAGTCCAGGCACACCGCCAGCCAAGCGCCAGTCCACGCACACCGCCAGCCAAGCACCAGTCCAGGCACACCGTCAGCCAAGCGCCAGTCCATGCACACCGCCAGCCAAGCGCCAGTCCACGCACACCGCCAGCCAAGCGCCAGTCCACACACACCACCAGCCAAGGGCCAGTCTACGCACACCGCCAGCCAAGCGCCAGTCCACGCACACCGCCAGCCAAACGCCAGTCCACGCACACCGCCAGCAAAGCGCCAGTCCAAACACACCACCAGCCAAGCGCCAGTCCACGCACACCACCAGCTAAGTGCCAGCCTACACACACCGCCATCACATTTAGGATTTTTTTATACAAAAAAGAAAACACAAACAAATTGCAAATAGATACAAATCTACTAACACAAAATCTGAAACTAAATACATTGCACAAATGCCAACCTTGAAACTGAACAAAAAATATAAAACAATAGAGACCAGGCAGTTCACTTTACCACTCATGGATGCTCCCAAAAATTATTTTGCGTGTGGTACATTCTAAAACAAGCAGGCACACACAGCCCAGGGTTAGAAGGACACTCGGGGCAGTACATACGAGTCTCCTTCCACGTACCTCTTCGCCAACAGACTCTACATCTCCTTCTGGGAAAGTCTTTTGAGGGTGTGTGAGGAATGTGATCAGGAAAGTGGCGATCTTTTAATCTAGCCACATCCTCCACCACTCCAACTCTAGGAACACTTGCCTGTTCCACTACAACATTACAGACTCCTGAAACTTAGCAAAAGTCATCTTTGACTCCGGACAAGAATCCTTGAATACAACAAAACCATTAAAGGTTGCCAAGTGGAAAAGATGGATAGACAACTTCTTATACCAAATGTAAGCCTTACGAAGAGCAGTGTAAGGTTCCAACCTCTGATCTACTCTATTAACACCACCCATGTGCCTATTATAGTCTAAAATGCACACAGGTTTGCACGCTTCAGCAACCTGACCCCAAACAGTCACAGGTGAAGTGCTTTCATCATGGATGGTAGTCAGCATGTAGACATCTCTCCTGTCTGAAAATTTCACCGCTAGAAGTTCCTCGCAACGCAACGCACTGCACTGTCCCCGCACAAGCTTTTGACAAACTAGTTCTTTTGGGAAACCTTTCCGTTTAGAGCGGATTGTGCCACAAGCAACAGTGTCCACTTTGGCCAATTCCCTGAACAACCGCACACCAGTGTAGAAGTTATCTACATATAAATGATGACCTTTGTTAAAAAGTCCTCTACCAAGTTCCCACACAATTTTCTCAGTCACTCCAAAAGTGGACTGACAACCAGGGGGGTTAATCCTGGATTCCTTACCGGTGTACACCCTGAAATTAGAGACATATCCAGTCCTACTGTCACACAGCATATACAGCTTAATTCCATAGCATGCCCTCTTACTAGGAATGTATTGCCTAAAAACCAAGCGGCCCTTGAACAAGACCAAAGACTCATCCACTGCTATTTCTTTCCCTGGAGCATAGATCTCAGAAAATTGATCTACAAAGTGATCAATGACAGGCCGAATCTTAAAAAGACGGTCACACTCAGGGTGATCTCGTGGCAACGCCAAACCATTATCGACAAAATGCAGCATCCGAAGCAGAAGCAAATACCTATCACGACTCATGACTGCCGTAAATATAGCTGTTGCCATCAAGGGACTAGTAGACCAATATGAAGACATTGATGGCTTCCTTAGCAAGCCCATCAAAAAAGTTAAACCCAAGAACTTCTTCATCTCTTCCAGATTTGTGGGAGTCCACCGGGTAGCTCTAGAGTGGGGCCTAAGGCTGGCACTGTTGTCCCTCAAAATCTGTTCGGCATACAAATTAGTCTGCTCAACAGTCTCTGCCAAAAATACATTGTCCATAAACAACTGAAAAAAAATTATCGGCAAAATATTTTATGTATTCACTCTACACCCTGGAACACCAGTAAAGTCTGGCAATGCCGGCTGCACCATGCCTGGGGAAACCCAGAGGTCATCACTTCCAACTGGAAGCCTTGCAGCCCCAGGCTGCAGCCCAGATGCCTCTTGCTGCACTATCGGCACATCAATGTCCTCCTCTAAAACAGGTACTTCATCCGCACTAAGAGTAGCTTCATCACCCGATGATTTCATGTGGAGAGAAAACTCACTGCCTGAATCTTCCCCTCCCACCTTTGCCTCAGATGCAGAGTCAGTCTCTGAACCATGGTCAGAGGAAGACTCAAAAAGCATACCAACAACCTGCTGAGCAGTAATCCTGCGGCTAGCCATTATCCTTACTAAGAAAGGAGACTGCACAAACAAGTCAACAACAACCAACACTGTGCAAAATAAGTAAGTAAAAAATGTGTACCTTTATCACAAAGATCTATATACTCAAAAACTATACGATTCACTTGCAAGAGACAGCTACACTCACCAGCACCTACTCTGCAGAGAGACAGCAAAAACCAACGATATACCACTAGAAAGAAAAAAACAAAACCAATTACTCACAAGACAACAAAATACACATCGAGCACAAATGCAAAACGTTTTTGACACTCAAAAACATAAGCCAAACATAATGCTATTATTACACCATTTGCAAAAAACACATTCATGCAGAGAAATGAAACTCATTTACATTGTACAAAAAAAAGTCTCTTACCAAACACACGAAACCGCAACCTGGAACAGTCTAAAGAGCAAAAGCCTTGAACTAGAACAAAAAGGGAGAAATAAAGCATTACAATTGCAATTCACAAGAAATAAAACAATTAACATTATAACACGCTATGTCACTACCCAAATAGTCAATCTGCCAGATGGGCCTTCAAATAGGGCTGAGAAAAATGGGGGGTGATCTTGCCCAAGGGATCGGGTGAGAATGTCTGCCAGGCCGATCTGTCCCCCAGGTGGGGCAGAAAACAGCAGACAGAAATGTGCCCCCCATGCAAAATAAATAAATCCCTGGTGCCTAGTAGGGTTTTCTGCCTCCCCCCTCCCGCCTAGGGCAGAAAGGCAAAAAAAAGGGGCAGATCTGTCCACAGGAGGGGCAGAAAAAACATTAAGCAAATGTTACCCCCTTGGAAGCAACCATGTTGCTTCCATTACACACAAAACAAAATCCCTGGTGCCTATTGGGGTTTTCTGCCCCCCCACCCGGGGGCAGAAAGGCCAAACAAACGGGCAGATCTGCCCCCAGGGGGGGCAGAATACACATATCAAAAAATATGCCCCTTGGATGCGACCCTTGCCCAAGGGGTTGCTTCCAATTTAATTTTAAAATTAGTCCCTGGTGTCTAGTGGGGTTTTGTGCCCCCCATGGGGGGGCAGAAAGCCCTGCATTGAGACATCAGGGGAGAGGAAACACTGTTTCCTCTCCCCCGATGCCTCAATGCGTGAGGATCTGGCCCTCCCGCCCCACCGGAGCACAAAAACTCACCCCTTGCTCGCCTGGAAGCCTGGAAACAAATGGTTTCCAGGCGTCCAGCACTTCCTGATGACGTCGGCACGCGCTGTGTGCGCTGACGTCACAGGATTGCCGAGCGGGGGGGTCGGGGTGGCAGCGGAAACTCTTCCGCTGCCATCCCTGCTTGGGGGTGCAGATGGGCTACCCATGGGGGGAGTGCCAGCGCTTCCCCCATGGGTGGTGCCATGACAGACCAGTTCCGCCATGAGCACACGCCCACCGTGGCTCATGACGGAACCGCTCCGTCATGAGCACCGAAGGGGTTAATCAGACCAGATTTCACAGCAAACAAGCGGACTCAGATACATACAGACACTCTATGTTCAGTTCAAGCTGACATGATAGCTTCAAAACACCTGCAGACACGAGTAAACATTCGCAACCTGGTAATACGGGTCGTCCCTGGGTTCTCAGTGTATACCTACATCACGTTCAATGAAGGTGAGACCGTTCCAATCGCGTACAAGTCTCATTTGTACACAAATGCTGAGAATAGATTCACACAAAAATATCAATTGATGGACAGAATGCAGAATAATGTCATACATTCACCCCAGTACAGAGATCTGGGCCTAAATCCATCGTTTTTTTGCTCACCATGCCAATCCAGTTTGGACCCAGCCATATGCAAATCAGTCTTGACCCTGCGCTCAATGGGAACAGGTCCAGCCCGAACTGCCAGGCCAGGTCCTCCTGGACTGGAAACAAGCATCCTAGGACCGGCCTCGGGCTTTCAGCCCTCATCAGCCAGGATAGCTTGACTCCAGTGGCATGGAGAGCACAGGACTCCACGCCTGGGCATACCCGTCCCACTCGGGGTGACAAATGCAAAAATATCAATTGTTGGACAGAATGCAGAACAATGTGGTTGGTTTTGCTATGTTCGCCCTAAGTTGGCAGGGTATGCCCAGACGTGGGTCCCTTGCTCACTTTGCCACTGGATTCAAGATAGCCTGGCTGATGACGGCTGTAAGCCAGAAACCGGTCCAAGGATGCTTGTTTCCGGTCCAGGGAAGACATGGTTTGGCAGTTCGGGCTGGACTGTTCCCATGAGGCACAGGGTCAGACTGATTTGCATATGGCCATGTCTGAACTGGGGTGGCGGAGTGAGCTAAAGAATGATGATGGATTAAACCCAGATCAGTTGACTGGGGGTGAGTGCTTGCAATGTTCAACACTCCGTCCATCATCCCCTTTGGTTTTGCTATGTTCGCCCTAAGTTGGCAGGGTATGCTCAGACGTGGGTCCCTTGCTCACTTTGCCACTGGATTCAAGATAGCCTGGCTGATGACGGCTGTAAGCCAGAAACCGGTCCCAGGATGCTTGTTTCCGGTCCAGGGAAGACATGGCTTGGCAGTTCGGGCTGGACTGTTCCCATGAGGCACAGGGTCAGACTGATTTGCATATGGCCATGTCTGAACTGGGGTGGCGGAGTGAGCTAAAGAATGATGATGGATTAAACCCAGATCAGTTGACTGGGGGTGAGTGCTTGCAATGTTCAACACTCCGTCCATCATCCCCTTTGGTTTTGCTATGTTCGCCCTAAGTTGGCAGGGTATGCCCAGATGTGGGTCCCTTGCTCACTTTGCCACTGGATTCAAGATAGCCTGGCTGATGATGGCTGTAAGCCAGAAACCGGTCCCAGGATGCTTGTTTCCGGTCCAGGGAAGACATGGCTTGGCAGTTCGGGCTGGACTGTTCCCATGAGGCACAGGGTCAGACTGATTTGCATATGGCCATGTCTGAACTGGGGTGGCGCAGTGAGCTAAAGAATGATGATAGATTAAACCCAGATCAGTTGACTGGGGGTGAGTGCTTGCAATGTTCAACACTCCGTCCATCATCCCCTTTGGTTTTGAGAATAGATTCACAGCAACAGAAAAAATACTGACGGCAGTACAGACTGCTGTAGGGAAAGAAAGAACACTAGAACAGGGGAAATGCGTTATCGTTGTAACCCCGTATGAGCAGACCGAGACAGTTACAGAGAACTGTCCCGAGAACTCCAACATGGCGCGCGCGCTGCCCTGGCCCGGAAGTGAAGGCAGCGTTCCGAGACACCCTGCAGAACCCAGAAGTCAATCCCCGGCAACCGGAGTGCCGGAGGGCGGAGCTACGAATGATAAAAAGACGCCGGCAACAAGGAACGCCGAGGAGGAGGAAAAGAAGACGGACGGATTGACTTAGACGCGGAAACCCGGAGGTAGCGGAGAAGGAGACCAATTCCAGGAAGGACCAACCACGCTGAGAGATGAAAGAACCGTTGTCCACAAGGAGGAGGACGGCGCTGGAGGAAACCACTCAAGGAGCAACACGCTCGAGTCCAGTACTCCCACGAGGGAAGCGAAGGCTACGACTCCCCTCCCCATGGCCCTGGAGGGTCGTGGGTTCAGGCAAGTGGCTCGCATGCCGTTACTTACTCTTAAAGGGGTGGTGGGCGGGTTTTCGGGCCGCACCGCCTTAGTGTCACAACTGTACTCCTCCACCTAGGCACAGGACAGGGCACTGGTGAAGGGTGCGCACTACCCCCCCCTTTTATCTTGGCTGTTAGTAGGGCCATAAATTGCCCCCGTTTTTGTTTTGCCTTTCCGATTCCCTCGTGAGGAGACGACCCCAATGACGTGGACAATAGGAGTACAAGACGGGACGACAGCAACTTCGTCGGACCTTGCCCTCTGTTCACATGGTAACCCGGATAGAGACTGAAGCCCAAAGACCAGGCACATCTTCTTTGGTTGTTGTTCTAACCTCAATCGCCCCCCCCACCCAAGAAGTATTGGGACTATAATAATTACAAATAAACAACCATATCCCTGATTCCAGCTTCTTGTATTATTAAGGGGAAAGCAGTTCCGGGACGTCCACTAAGTCCAACACATTACGTACCGTTACCGACTTTAGAAGCGGTAACCAAAGCGAGGATTCCAAATGCAAAGGCATTGCATCCACATTGGATGCAATGGGCTAATTCGCTCACTGCAACAGATGTAGAATACAGATATGATCCTACACTGAAAACACAAGCATTTCTGCAGTACAAACAAGAATACCCTCTCCCGAATGAAATCTTGCCTCTAGATCAGTATGAATACATCATTTACACTGACGGATCTGCTCAGCCTGCCATAGGAAGTAAACAGCAATATAGTACTGCATGTGCTATAGTGAAAGGTTGCATGGGGGTTGGTAAGTTCCATCCCAGCAATACAACTACACAATCTCTGGGAGATTGTACAGCGCAGCTGGCAGAACTAAAAGCCCTGATACTAGCACTACAGTATACAGATCGGGAATTCCCCACACTGATTGGGTGCGATTCGTTTTACTATGTGCAATCTTACAATGAATATCTTCACTACTGGGGCCAGAATGGGTTCAGAGACTCTAAGGGTTGCACAATAAAACACAAATTGTTATGGGAACAAGTGGCAAAGCTGAAAGCATGCCTGCCACGGGCTCAAGTTATTCACACCTTGAGTCATCAGCGTGTTGGCATACACGTTGAAGGGAATTCACTGGCTGATGAAGCCGCCATGGCGTCAGTGCGAACTGCTGCCGTTGCCGCAATCACTCGTTTGCACACGAGAATAGACGGAGATATACTAGTAGCTATCAATGCCACAAAGAACGGCTCTACCGTCCTGCCAAAAGACTTTCCACTCAAGCACTCAGAAAAGTTAGATGCGCATAACACACCGTATGCTCAAATTCCAGGAGTGGGGGATAGAGTAATACCAAAAAAAGATTGCAGATTAGGTTTAATACTAGCTGCACACGAGGGTCTGGGCTCAGCACACGCAGGAGTCACTGGAACAATTTCATTATTGAAGAAGCGTTACTGGTGGTCGGAGCTGACAAAACAAGCAAAGGACTATGTTCTGAAGTGCGATATTTGCCAGCAGATGAAGGGTTCCCCAGCTGCTGTAATTCATCCAGTTTTTGAGTTACTTTCCAATGGGAGCTACTTGATGCTGAATGACCAAGGCTGTTGTGGCATGACGCCCGGCATTGCTTATCTAGTGACCATCAACTCCAGGGTTATTTGTTGTAAGCATGTATTGTTTACCCCAGCTCGCACAGTTAGGGAGGCACCACTGTGGCCTCACTGAATGTATCCAACATAGGGTTTGATTCTCTGAGCAGACTGAAAGCCATGCTGTTTCAGCATAATGTGGCCTTAACTTCAGCCCGAAAGACTTTTTTTTTTTAAATTCTTTTTATTAAACAATAGTCAGCTTCAACAAACTTGGTCCTATGCTTACAGCAGATTGCATGCAGATTCATTAGCGTACACAGTCCGTTAAACCAGACTCGCTCATGCGTTAAAAGGCAGAATCTCCTGATTATAAAGCCCACCCACACCTAACTATCTAATGCCCCCCCAAACCCCCTATAGTCCACCCATCGTTGCCAGACTTTTTCCCATTTCTTGGGGCATCCCTTTCCCTCATAAATGGTCTTTTCCGCCATACAGCACCAATCCATGTCCCGTTTCCACTGGGAGACTTTAGGCGGTTGGCTCGCCCCCCATGCCCCGGCCACGTTCCTTTTAGCAAACATGGCAGCCACCTGTAACTAAATATGCTGATATTTGGGCCAAATCAGTGCTCCAGTCACGCACAACAAGTGCCATCTAGCATCTAAAGGCACTTCCTGTTCCAACACGTCTGACATGACGCGGACCACCTTTGCCCAATACGTCTGTATAACAGGGCAGTCCCACAGGATGTGAAAGAATGTTCCCTTCTGAGCACATCCCCTCTGGCACTCCTCGGTAGGAATACGCCCTAATTTAAACATGAGGATGCTGGTGCAGTAGGATCTATGCAATATTCGCAGTTGTATAAGACGGAACCGTGCCCTGATTGCTACCTCTCTGGGACTTTGCACTGCTTCTTCCCAGTCGTCGTCCTCTAATAGGCCCACATCGGATTCCCACGCCTCCCGTACCTTGCCCAATAGATCTGGTGAGTTGTTCATGATTTTTTTGTACGTGCGGGACAACGCCTTCTCCGGGATTGGGTCTAACAGTAGTCTATCTTCTAGTGGACTGTATTCCGGGAGCTGGTCCCCGTCTTTAAGGTGGCGACTTAATGCGTGTTTCAACTGTAAATATTTATAGTGCTCTGTGGATGCAAGCTGAAATTCTACCTGTAATTCTGCAAATGATAATACTGCCTGTCTCCGCCTTACATCCCCCAGCCGCACGATGTCTATTAGCTTCCATTTCGAGAAGCCCTGCAGTCGGCCCACTACTCGTAGCATGTCGCTATTCCATAAGGGAGTCTGGTCCGTCAACCGACCCGTCCAGCCCAGGAACCGGTTGGCCTTGATCCAGGCATTTTGGACCAGTTGGGTATGTGGGGTTAGTCCCTCCTGTCCTCCCCGTCTGTAAAGGATGCCTAAGTAACCCTTTGCCCCTATTGTCCAGTGATCAACTCTATATGCCGGGTCGTTCCTATCTGCAAAGACCCAGTCATTGATGACCATGAGTTGTGAGGCCCAGTAGTACTTCCGGAGGTCAGGTATGGCCACACCACTCTCATACACCCCTTTCTGCAGTTTGGCTAGTGCTATCCGTGCCCCTCCCCCGTCCCACAGCAACGTTCGTAACTCGCTGTCTGTGTCCCTAAAGAATTTCTCTGGTACTGGACAGGGGGTATTTTGTAGGACATATAGTATCCGAGGTAGAGACATCATCTTGAAGAGCACCGCACATCCCATCAGAGAGAGCGGCAGTTTCCTCCAGTGCGCAACGTCGCTCTTCAGGCGGTCCAGCTGTGGCTTTAGATTCCCTGCTATGAACGCTGCGGCCGATTTTTCAATCAATATTCCCTGGCATTTAAAACTGGTCCTAGTCTGGAGTTTGGAGTCAGCGCCCAGGTCTGGCGGCGGCCCGTCCGACAGCATGTATAAAAGGGACTTGTCCCAGTTGATCCGGTACCCTGAGTACCCCTGGAACAACCCAAAAATCTGGAGCAACCAGTTAATTGTAAACCGGGGTCTTGTTGCGTAGAGGAGGATGTCGTCGGCATACAGCGATATCTTCTCCTCCCACTGGTCCCCGCCCCGTATGCCCGACGCAATCGGGTCCCCTCTGACCCATGCTGCCAAGGGCTCGAGCGCCAATGCAAACAGAATCGGTGAGATAGGGCATCCCTGTCTTGTGCCCTTTCGCAGAGTGAAGGAGCGCAACACCGCGCCATTAACGTAAACCCTCGCCATAGGTTGAGTATATAACAACTGGATCCATGAGATGAACCGTGGTCCAAAGCCGAATCTCTTCAAGACCTCGAATAGGTAGTTCCACTCTATGCTGTCAACCGCCATTTGAGCGTCGAGCGACAGCATGGCCGCCTCTACCCCTGGGTTGGCTCCAACCAGATGCATGACCCCGTACAGTTGTCGTAGGTTGAGTCTGGTGCTTCGGCGGGCATGAAACCCGACTGGTCCGGGTGGATCAAGGTCAGGATGGTCACCAGAAGTCTATTGACCAAGACTTTAGCCAAGATTTTGACTTCCAGGTTTAGTAACGAGATCGGTCGGTACGAACCGCACTGGTCCGCCGGTTTACCGGCTTTGGGAATCACCACTATCGTCGCAGTTCGTTGGTCAAGCGGTAGCATCCCACCGTCCCTCGCCTCATTGAACATGGCCAGTAGGTACGGGGCTACTGTGTTGGCGGTGCATTTGAAAAGTTCCACAGGCAAGCCGTTGGGTCCCGGTGCCTTCCCCCCCTGCAAGTCTTGTATAGCACCCACTATTTCTTCTATGGTGAGATCCCTGCCTATCGAGTCTCTATCGTCATCCATCAGTGATGGGAGGCGCATCTCTGCCAGGAGTTCACTGCAATCTTGAGCCGACCTGGTCGGGTTCGAGTCATAGAGTTCCTCATAATAGTCGGCGAAAGCGCCTACGATAGCCTCTCCCCCCATGTGTACGTTACTGTCCCTGTCTTCAATTTCCGCCACCCAGTTCCTCTCGCGGTCTCGTTTTTCTAGCCATGCTATCATTTTATTGGCTTTGTCCCCCAAATCATATACTCTGTTCTGTGTGGCCAGGGCTGCAGACCTGGCCGCGTTTGCAGTCATGTCCTGCAATTCACGTTTTCGAAGGTCTAATTGGTGTGCCAGGTCACTGTCCCTCCTCCCGCCCTCCAGGTAGCGCTTTTCTAGGTCTAGTACTGCCATCTCTAGTTGGTCCCAGTGTAGTTTCTTTTCCTTGTTGTCTGCCCCTATAAAGGCCTGGACATATCCCCTCATTACCGGTTTAAACGCCTCCCATAAGGTGCCAGCCTCTTCCACAGACCCCTCGTTTTCCTGGAAATAAAGTTGCGCTCTTTCCTTAACTTTCTGGGCATTGTCTTTATTCCGGAAGAACCAGGCGTTCAATCTTGGGGGTAGGGCAAGTGGTCGGTACTGGCCTCTCATCGTTATTTCCACCGGGGAATGATCCGATATGCCGCGGGGTCCTAGTCTTGCATTAGTGAACCACCCCTCACCTCCTCTGTGTGTCAATATGTAGTCTAGTCTGGAGTAGCTGGCGTGGGCGGCGGAATAGAATGTATATTGTTGGGCCCCCGGGTTATGTAACCTCCATAGATCTATCAGTCCAAACGCCTCTGTGAATGCCTGAAGGGGTTCACCCCCCTGACCCTCACTGTTACTGTGTCTCTATCATACGCCGAGTCCAGTGCAGCATTCATATCCCCCCCCAGCACCACACACCCGGTGGGAGGTCCACAAGCAAGGCTCCCAGTGCCGTGAACGCTTCGGTGCGTGTCCCCAGCGGGATGTAACAGGAGACCAGATTAAGAGCTCTTCCCTCCCACCTCCCCGCCAGAGCCACAAACCTTCCCAGAGAGTCGTGTAACACTTTGTCTACAACTAACGGGGTCCCCGTCTTCACTAAGATTCCCACTCCACGGGAGCCAGTGGTATAGCCCGCATGGGCAGCTAATCTATACCCGTACCTATCCAGTGCCCTATATCTCTGACCCATGAGGTGCGTTTCCTGGAGCAGTACTATATTCGGGGAGTGACGATGTAAATACTGGAGCACAATGCTGCGCTTGATACGGTTTCCCCATCCATTTACATTCCAGGATAAAATGTTTAGGCTGGTAGTACCACGTGTGCCCCCCCGCCGCCAACCCGGAGGTGCATGGGTCATCCCCTGACTAGTTACCTGTTCCTGTGATGCCATCTCCTAATTAACTGTCCGGTCCCGAGGCCTTCGGATTGCTGCTCCCCCATAAACATACTCATAGCTCCCAAGATAGCTGACTGTACAACCAAGAACTTCAAACGTAGTGAACCTTCCCCCCCCCCGACCCCACCCCCCTCCCTGCTACCCTGCTGGTGAGTACAACAACCCCCACCACCCCAACATGCAGAGGGCCTGTCGCCCGGAACAAACCCATCAACAGTAGGGCTGGTCAAAGCCGAACTCCCCTGGCTCCCGCCCCGGTTCCCCGTCCCCGTATCCATTAGCAACAAACACGTTTTATGCTAGTAGTGGTAGCCGCCACGTTGCCACAAGAAGAGAGGGCCTCTCGATCCACGCAGTCCCAAACATGAGCCTGTCAATCGCTCTCTTCCACCATTTCTCCCCCTGCACCCAGATCTTACAGTTCGCGGTGTGTCCCTGGGTTGTTGTGGAAAGTTCCAGACCCAACACGTGTCGGTCATTCCGAATCCTCTCCCGTCGTCCTGCGTCGTTCACGCCACCTTCCTTTTTGGGAGTTATGGCCAACGGTGCTCCATCCCTCCAACCAGTCCATGGCCGCTTCAGGTGCCCCGAAAAACCACACTTTGCCGTCAGCTTCCACTCTCAATTTGGCCGGGTACATCATGGCATACTTGAGTTCTCTGGCCCTCAACTCCTTCTTTACTGCGTCAAAGCCCCGTCTCTGGCGTTGACCGTGGAGTGTGAAGTCCGGAAAAAATCTGATCACCGCGTTTTCGTGCCGCAAGACCCCATGTTGCCGTGCGGCCTGCAGGATGGCATCCCTGTCACGGTAATTAAGGATCCGGGCAATAATTGTGCATGTTAGGGCTCCGGGCTTGGGTTTAGGGACCGGCGCTCTATGTGCACGTTCGATAGTGAAGTGCACCGAGAGGCGCTTGGGTTTGAGATGTTGCAGGATTAGGTCTTCGAGGAAGAGGTCCACACTGTGGGCCTGATTCACAGAACTAACTTACGTCAAAAACGTAAAGTTAGTACTTTTTGGTATTCACAGAATACACTTACTCATTTTGGTATTCACAGAATGAACTTACTCATTTCGGTATTCACAGAAGTTAGTAGTCCTAACTTTAGGACTCCTAAATGCCTTCTGTGAATACCGAAAGTCTTAAAGTTAGGATTTTTCTCAGTTTAGGAGTAGTAAAGTTAGGACTCCTAACTTTAGGACTCCTAAATGCCTTCTGTGAATACCGGAAGTCTTAAAGTTAGGATTTTTCTCAGTTTAGGAGTAGTAAAGTTAGGACTCTAATCAGGTCCTAGGCCCCTCCATTCCTTCCGGAACTCCCACCACGCGTATGTTGTTTCTTCGCGCCCGCCCTTCCTGGTCCTCCAGTTTGGCAGCCATCGATTCTTGTTGTTTTGTGAGGGCCTGGACTCTCTCTTCCAGGTTTTTAGTGCTGGTTTCCAACTGCGTGACCTGCGTTTCTGTGGAGGCTACTTTATCGGACAGTTTTCTAAAGTCTGTGCGCAGTAGGTTGACATTGAGCGTTACTGCGTCGATTTTGGGGTCGATTGTCCCCTTGAGGTCCGCTATCGCTGCCATGATGGCGCTCAGTGACGGCGTCGCGTGATCCCCCGGCGGATCGGCCTGCGACGCCGCTGCCAGCGACACCGCGTATTTATCCATCTTGTTGGTTTGCGCCTCCGCTGGGCCTTTGGGCTTCATTTGGTGGGTCTCGCGGACACAGTCACAGCCACGCGGGGAAAAGTTCACATCGCACACGCGTAATTCCCCAGGCGTCTATTCGGTGGACGTTCAGTTGACAGGTCTCCCCAATTCAGTAGGGGTCGCTCCGGGGGGGCCTCCCTCCCAGCAGTATGCTGCGCTGTCGGTTATTTATGGATGGGGAGCCTTGATGCAACCCCCACCCTCCATGGGCGCATGTGCATGCACTATTGTCCCCTCTGCGCTGCGTCACCACCAGCTCCTTACTTGCTGTCCAGTCCTTCGCTTATGACCCTGTCCCTGGCCGGTCCGTTTACTCTGCCGGTAGGCCTGTTCTTGCGCCCTTCTAGGCGCACTGTGGCCCTGGCAGTGGCACACCTCTAGCCTCCTCTGCTGGTGCCCGGTTCACCGACCTGCACAATTTTGGGAGCTTTTCGCCCTTGTGACCCGCCGTCTACCTCTCGCACGTATAGCCCACCGCTCTTCCGAGTTGGCAGCAGTCTGTTCAGGAACTCGTGGGGGCCAGTGTTGTCCCCCACTGGTGATCTTGCGCCTCTCCGGTATTTCCTGGCCTTATCTAGCGCGCTGCGCAGCCTGTCATCTCCTCTCAGGACTTCAGGATAGTCCGCCTGTGCTTGGGCCCCTCGGCGGCAATTAGTTCCCTGGTGTCCCCCGCCAGTGTAGTCCGCAGGTTATGCAGGGAGTGTGTCTCACCTCTGGCCTCTCGTCTCGGAGCGGGCCCAGCATCGCCGATCTGTTCTCTCCGCTCTTTGAGCGCCACCGGAGGGCGCGGCGAGGGACGGCCGCGGTCACTGTTATATCCGCAGGCCATAGTTACCCTTCTTGCGCTCCTCAGGGGGGGGGCACCGCGTCTCCCCCGGATCAGACGCTGCCCTCACCCGCGTCCCCACGAGTCCGCTCCGCTGTAATGCTCGCCGGCTTTCGCCGAGGCGCGCAGGACTTCAGTCTTCGCCCGGGCTCGGGGCCCACATCGATTTTACAGCGCTGCTGCTTCACACCAAGCAGCGGTGCCCAAACGCCTCCACAGCTACGTTCTGTGCACCCCCAGGCTCCTCCAGCTTGCCGCCGACCAGATCCGCCGTTGGTGTTGCCCAGTTGCGGTGGGAATTGACGGATTTATCGGGTTTCAGGGACCCGTGGAGCGGAGCTCAGTCACTAAGCCGCCATTTCCCTCAGCCTCGAAGCCACGCCCCCAGCCCGAAAGACTTTTGATCTCCAAGTGGCAAGGTCCTCGTCAGAGATACAGGCTCTGGTCCGTACGAACTTCCCTCTCCATTTCGGAGAAATGGTACATCGTATCTTTAACATGTCTGATATGAAGGAGATAGGACACTTATTTAAGAGCATTGGATCAGGTCTGTTAACCACCTTTTAAACCATTTTTGGAGTGATTTCATCATTTATACACTCCATACTTGGAAGCGATTTTGGAGGGCTTCCTTTGGTCCTGCTTTCAGTAGCGGGCATCCTGATTTTACTCATATTGCTTCGCAATGGATGTCAACATCACTCGAGACATGGAGAGAACACTGCTGGAGCGACGTTGTCGTGAGCGATTGGTGTTCTTTGTGGGTATACCTCGGCTACAAGAGCTGAGTGAGCATTGGTTCCTGTCTTTCAGACCGGCCTGGCTTGACTGCATCCTGCCAGTATTCCGCTGCCTCTTTTGCTGATTCGGACGCATGTTGGACCTCTGTCTGACACTTCCATCGGTTGTGCCGCCGGACATAGACATGCTCCTGGCGCCTTTGCGCGCCCATGTGCACAGTTGTCCACAGCATATTCCCATGTTGATGATGGCGTTCCTAGAGCCTCCACGGGACGCTTCAGCTCCTGTTGGAACGAAGATCGGCTCCACCACGAATGTGCAGACATCAGTCTCAGGCACAAAGGCATCTAATTCTTCCCCGGCGGCTGCCGTGGGAACTAGTGATGACCACCTGTGCTCACTTGATATCATACTGGAGGTACAAGAAGGACTGCGTCCTGCGGATGAAATGTTCAGTGATGTTGAGACTTCAGCGCAGGATTCTTAAACAATCTGGCCTCTCCTGTGCTGGGAACCGCTTGGCAACTTTTTAAACATGTACCAAATTGAAGGTTGAACTGACTTTGTTTTTCTTCTCTGCTCTATCTGAATATAGTGGCTTTCAAGGTGCTCAAAAAAACAATGACACTGTATATTCAAACATATAAAGGACCTTTTTATGAATGTTTTTTAGGGAACAATGCTTTCACTATAGACCTTGCTTTTATGGACATTTTTTAAGAGTTTTTAAGTGCTTTCTCGTATATTTTTATGTACATGATTATTATGCCTTTTTTGGCTTTGCTAACTTTACCTAGCTGACCTTGTTGACCTTTTGATGAGGAGTGGGTGTCATGTTCGACACAGAGACGGGGTCCTTCATTCAGAACCATCAGGTGAGGGGTTAGTACTTCCCCGGGGGATTCTTGGCTCCACTAGGATCTATCCAGACATTTACATACACAGGCTTCACCCACACACCTATGCTAGGTACATTTAGGTAGGAGTACGCCAATGCTATTGTTTTAGATAATATGCTTTTATTCATCTTATTAGCACTATGGTAGAAATGTATCTACTTTTTACGATATTGGTACTAGCGATTACATTTGTCTGCTCCTCTGCTCCTGTCTTTTGATTGTCGCAGCTAACATGTTTCATACTAGACTGACGCTTGACCAATCAATAATTATTAAAACCGTTCCAATCATCTTTCTATGTATATTCTGAGAAAAACAATCACGAGTGAATGAGCGAAAGATACTGTATTGTTTCAACGATAGCTGAGGAATCAGGGTTGTCATGTTCAGTGGTTGCCAGAAACTACCTACACCGCTGTATAATACAGGGGGGTGATAGTGGCACTGTAGAGCTAGCTGGTCTAACGCCTGACTCATCCTGTGGGGTGTCCAGAGTCTGTCTGCACACCAAGCCCTCAGTTTAGGTCATCCAAAATGCACAGGTCCTGGGGGGTCTTAAGAACTACATGACAAGACCACTGGGCTGGACCAAGGGCTGTTAGAGGGCTCAATTACCCCTAGTGCCAACATCTTGGAGGTCTCCTCCTTGATGCTAGCCTTAACCCTGTCAGTCAACCTGTACATTTTGTGCTTTACAGAAGGACTATCCCCAGTGTCCACATCATGGACACACCACTGAGTGACACCAGGGGTCAGGGAGAACAGTGCAGCTAACTGTCCCAACAGGTGGCGGCAGTCGCTCCGCTGTTCAGGAGTCAGGACGGGGGAGAGGTTCACACTGTCCACTGACCCATCATGCTCCTTAGCAGACAGGATGTCAGGGAGAGGCTCAGTCTCCTCTTCCATCCCATCATCCGTCGCTAGGAGCATGCCCACTTTGGACCTCTCCAAGTGGGGCTTGAGGCAGTTCACATGTAGGACCCGCAAAGGGTTCCGGGGAGACTGCAAGTCCACCAAGTAGGTGACTTTACTCTTGCGCTCCACCACCTCAAATGGCCCAGTCCACTCATCCTGGAGCACACAAAGCTCCACTGGGGCCATGTCCCATACCTTCTGGCCAGGCTGAAACTCGATCAGAGTGGCATTCTGATCGTACCACCGCTTCATCTCTTCAAGGCTGGCTTCCAGATTCACCTGAGCGAGTTGCCTGAAGGCCAGCATGTAGCTATATACATCCTGTGGAGGTTTACTGGGAGCTTTCTCCCAGCCTTCTTTGACCATACTTAGAGGTCCTCTTACAGGATGCCCATACAGGAGCTCAAACGGACTGAACCCTAAGGACTTCTGCAGTACCTCTGTGTAAGCAAATGGTAGGCATGGTAAGAGGACGTCCCACTGATGCCTCGTGGGTTCAACAAGACCCATAATCATGCCCTTCAGCGTCCGGTTGAATCTCTCAACCAGCCCATTACCTTGGGGGTGGTAAGGAGTGGTGAATTTATAAGTTACACCGCACTCCTGCCACAGGGACTTCATATATCTATATATGAAGTTGGTTCCCCGGTCAGACACCACCTCTCTGGGGAACCCCACATGGGAGAAAATCCCCATCAACGTATGACCGACCACGGGGGCTGTCACTGTCCAGAGAGGGATGGCTTCCTGGTACTGGGTGGCATGGTCGACCAAGACCAGGTTGAACCTGTTGCCCATGGCTGTCTTGGGGTCCGGAGGCCCCGCAATGTCAATGACTACCCTCTCAAAGAGGGTACTAACAACAGGGAAGGGTTGGAGAGGAGCCTTACACTTCCTCTCACTCTTGTCACTTGCCTGGCAAGTCTGGCAAGTCCGACAATGGGTGTCAGAATCTTTTCGCATCCGTGGCCAGTAAAAGTGGGTGACAAGCCTTTCAAAGGTCTTTTCTTGCCCCAGATGTCCTGATAAAGGCACAACATGAGCCAGACCCAGTAGGAAGGCTCTGAAGCGCTGGGGTACCACCAGCACACGGGCTGACCCAAGTTAGGCAACCTTAGGCTCACTATACGGAAGACCATTCTCCCAGTAAATCCAATGTGACCCAGACTGATCACCTCCTGCCTGGCTTGCAGCCTGCTGCTGCAAGCCAACAAGAGAGGGGCATTCCTGCTGCTACTTGCAGAAATCTGCCTCCTTGCTGTCAATGGGTCAGCTCAGGCAGGTCCCCCCATTCAGCCACCTGTTCCCCTGTAGGCTCCAGGGCACCCCCCTCAAGGTCTGCCTTCCCTGGACTGTGGGAACTTCCGGGCCGGTTTCCCGTGCCCCTTGCCTCCTCTCTTTCTGGCAGGCATCTGGGCAATTTTTTAAGGCTCCAGGTCCTCTTGATTTCCCTTACCAGCTGCCATAGACCGAGTGGTCACACACGCCCACTCAGGCAGACCCAACATCTCCAAATGAGACTTCTGTTCCACCTTCTCCCAAGGAGAACTCTCCAAATTATTGCCCAGCAGACAGTCAACAGGCATGGCTGTCATCACAACTACTTTTAAGGTACCTGAGACCCCTCCCCTCAAAGGGAACCTGTGTCACTTTGCATAGGCTCTCTCAGTTGGCAGCTGCAACTACTGTGTAGAATGTGTTGGGGACCACCTGCTCCTCAGACACTAGCTGACAACTGACAGCTGTCACACTGGCTCCAGTGTCTCTCCGAGCCTCCACACTATGGCCATTGATGGTCACCCACTGCCTGTATTTTTTTGTATTATCAGGCAGATGAGCTCTTGAGACCATCTCACTGTCTCCTAAAAAGGCCAAGGTCATCTCTGTGGGTTCCCACCCCCCTTGAGCACCCGTCTCCTCCCCCAAGGCTACACTAGCCATCTCCCGGGGTGGTGCACCAGTGGGTGCAGTGGTAATATTTTTGTGACACCTAGGGTCCCCCTGGAAGTGACCCACCTGACCACAAGCAAAACATGTGTGGGGGCCCTTCTGGGCCTGTTTACCTGCACAGACCCATGGCTTCGTTTCAGTGGGAGGCTGGGACCCTTCCCCTTGGTTCCCTTTGGAATTACTTTGGGGACCTTTTTGGAACTCCTTCTGTTTACCCTTGTCCCCCCACTCTTCTGCTGAGGACCCTGCCCACCCTTAATAGAGTTTCCCACACAACCTTTTTGGACCCTGGTACTGACCCAGCGGTCCGCCTCCACAGCAAGCTTCCTGGAATCAGTCAGCTTACTGTCAATCAGGTGCTGGCGTAGCTCTGGAAAACAATTATCTGACAAGTGCTCCCATGCAACCAAATCATAGAGCCCCTGAAAATCATTCACCTGGCTACCCTTCACCCATCCATCCAGTGCTCTGCAAAAATAGGAGACATACTCCACTCAAGTGCTTGACTCCAGCTTCTTACTGGCCCTCAACTTCTGCCTGTGTATCCTGGGGTCAAACCATACCTCATAATCAAGGCTTCCTTCATGGGGGCATAATACATCTGGTCCTCAGTGGGTAAAGCTAGCAATGTGTTCCTCCCTTCAGTGAAAACGCAGCTCCATAACCCCGCTCCCCAGTCTCTCTCAGGGATTCTGTAGAGCCTCATCGTTACCTCATAGGCTTTAAACCACTGACCAATGTCTTCCTGATTCACAAAATCCTTAATAACCTCCTTTGGGATGTTTACCTTCCCTTCCCCGGGCACTAATGGTGCATTGCCGCCATTGAGATTGGACTCTATACTTTTTGCTTTTAGATCCAGTTCCCTCAACCCTCTTTCATGCTCTAAGAGCATCTTTTTCTCCTCTAGGTCTAATTTCGCCCTCTGAAATGCCAATCCCCATCTTGAGCTTTGTGAGCTCTAATTCATGCATCCTGTTTCTCTCCCTGTCCTCCAGCTCTTCTGCTGGAGACAGCCCCTTTGAAGATACACTGCTGCCCCCCGGAAAGGTACTCTTCCCCCAGGAAGACCCACTAGCCTATCATGCTGTCCATCTAAATTCTCCACCTCCTCCATAGGCTGTTCGGCATGCTCGCAGGCATCCCTTGACTCGAACCAGGCCTTCAGACAAACTTTAAGTTTAACTTAAGTTAGGATTTTGTTTTAAGACAAACTTAAGACAAAATCCTAACTTTACTACTCCTAAACGCCTTTTGTGAATACCGAAAGTCGTAAAGTTAGGATTTTGTCTCAGATTACTTTTGTGAATCGGGCCCTCTCAGATTTCTTGGTATCTATCAAGAATTGAACTGTTTCCCTTTCTGGGGTAATTCTTTAATTCTGATACCACACAATGTCATCTTAAAAAGAAAGGTTGGTTAAGAGTTAAAAAAAAAAAATCTTACAATTCTGCTCATAGTTTATTAGCCATTCATAGAAATTATTTGCATAATATCAGTAATCAGTGGAGTAAGGAATTTGGAGGAAGTATTTAAATAGCACAAATCTCACGTTGTCTTTATAACCTAGAGCATATGCTAATACGTATCTGCAATGCTGCGACAACAGAAACATTTCACAAATTGTCGCCCATGTAGAACCCTGGTAAGTTTACTTATATGAAATATTGCACTCAATTGAAATTGACCAGGCGCATATATCCCACATGTTCACTACCGATTCTGCTATAAGCATAACTCAATTTATATTGGGATGCTTGTTTGTCAGAGTCATTAAATTGATCATTTTGGTGTATGGCATGTCAGTTCCAAGAGAAGCAAGAACCTTTCTATATAAGAACATGGTTATGGCAAGATTGGTGCTCGTCACCATTGCACTGACAGAGAATCATTTCAAGGAGTGGTGGGACTTGCTCATAGTAAGCTATGAATGAAACATGTATTGCTAAGAAGAGAGATGGACATGCCAGGTTTAGCACCACGTGGATGCTGATAGAACAAAATGTCTAACACTTACAACTAAACTCTAATATTAGATGCTCTGTACTTATTTATATGTGTGGATTATTGAATGTGTAATATTTACTGCTCATTTGCTATTTTTTCTTCATGCAAGTTCCTGCTTTTTACACCCTTTTGTTTCTTTTTTGTCTATTCTATACGACTTAAATTTTTCTTCTGTAATTTATTATGCCTTGGAAACCTACGTAACATGACATTTAAAAATAATTAAGAAATGCAGAAAGTGCGACTTCGGTCTGTGACCTGTTCAGATTTAATACGATATCCAAATTATTTCTTTACAGAGTTTGACTCGTGACGGATCTTCTGAAAGTGTTGCAACTGCTTTTTCCGACTGAGCATCAATCCTAATTTCTTTTAAAGTATGAAATCAGTTTAAAAGATAGCATCCCTTTTAAAGCCTCACTTCTAACACGAATATTTGTTTGTGTCGCCTATTTATTTAAATGTCTTGTTTCATAGTAGTTATATCACCAGTCATTTGCGTGAATATTTGAAACAGTTTTGCCACATTTTTCACCATCAGTGATATTATCTTCTTGACATTCACCCTTCCTATTCACTTTTTTTGCACACCAAAAGTCTTTGGTGTGTCCTTCATTATTGCTAATTAATATTTGAACATTGAAAAGCAAATAATATTTTTTTTTCTGCAAGATTCAAACTGATAAATGTTTTCAAAGGCCCTTATGGTTTATATGCTTAGCAATCAAGTTGCCACTGTTGAAACCGGCAGTTGTAGAACCAGATGACCGTTTCTGATGAGATCTGAGACAAAGTCAGTGGAAAATGTACTGCACCGTTCCATGGTGGACTGGCCTTTCTGGTAGGTAGTCTGGGATTCTGTCACTGCCAGGTGGGCCAGCTTAAAGGACAAGTGTGTTGGCTGTTTTTGGGTCCTGTCACGGCCCACACGCTGACCCTTTCAAGATGTCCCAAATGGAGTGCCAGACTGCCCCCACCGCAAGTCCAACACTGGCACAGTTTTTGAAATGTGGGCAAAGGCAACAATGACTGATCAGGTGTGCCTGCAGATCTTGTAGCCTTAATAATAATGCCACATAACTAAACATACTGTGTTTTTTACCCATAGCAGGTCCCCAAGTCCGGAATCAACAGAAGGGGGCTGGTGTCAACTTCTTAATGTATATATTGACCAAAAGAGTACTCCCAAGGCTCTTCCTGAGAGACATAAAAGAATAAATGAGTTTCCTGATCTCTTAGCGGCTCCCAAATCCTACATTATTATATGAGAGAGAAATTCATTAATACTTCTACTCCATTCATTTCCATCCTAGTGAGCAATTATCTGGAAATCAGTTTCAATAATTAACAATTAATGAGCTATAATGTTAGCAATTTCACAGTATAAATAATTAAATCCCATGTGGGCCAGTCCAAAATACAGTAAACTGTGTGACTATTACTCTGAAGTGCAGTCTGTAAGAAACATAATAAACAAAACATACATTAGAAAATAATTAGATTTATGACTTTAATCAACAATGTTAGAGGTACAGCAGTGTTTATGTTCATAAATGTACAAAGAGCTCCTCATCTATAATTAAGACTCTTAGGTCTTTTGTGTCTAATGCCACAACATAATTCAATTCAAGACATCTCAGGGCTCTGTCCCTGACTTCCCTTTTGTTACAATGGAGAGATTGCCCCGGTGTGGAGGAGTGGGTGCAGGACCTCGCTGGCCACATCACTGATGTCACCAATGATGTCTTTTAACATGTAATGAGTGATGTAATATGCGAAGTCAGAAGGAGTGCATGACAGGTCACAAGTTAATATTAATTCACTAAACTATAACCTGTCAATTTCAGTGGATTTTTTGTTTTTAAATAAGTTCTTATCTCATTTGAACATCCAACTTTAACATCACATTAACTTTTGTTTTGTTTTTCAGTTTCAGTGACTTACTTGTTTTTTTATTATAAGTTAAGATGTTATTATCAAAGCTAACTATAACGTCACTAACCTTTGTTTTGTAAGTGTGTGTAGGTATATATATATATATATATATATATATATATATATATATATATATTTGTTTCCAAAGTTCCACCAGAGCTGACGAACTCTCTTAAGACGGGTGCTCCATTCGTGAGGGTGGACTCATGTACATATGCAATGACTTCTTCAAAGAAGAGGATGGGCACTCACTGGGTCAATTTCAAAAGATTTATTGCTCCTGCAAACAGACCGGTTTCGGCAAAGCTGCCTTTCTCAAAGTTTACTTTGTTTGGAAAAAACATACCATCGGCAATGATGTTTAAATGCATATAATTAGGCTCCCATTGGAGAATGAAGAGTGGACATAGAGGAAGGGCTAAGCAGTCCATGTTGAATCCTCTGTTTTCGGCTGCCATCTTTACATGTCACTAGTTTAATCCTAACCAAATGGCAGTATTCGTGTTCAGATGCAGATTTCAAAAAGATATACTCATATCCACAAACTCACCATAAATAGGTATAAAATACATATAAATATATATATATATATTACTTGATGGCGGTTGCCAGAAGATATAGTTAGGACCATGTTTCCATAGGAAAAGCATTTTTTTACTTGCCTATATCTTTGGCACTGTTTGACGAATGTTCACGAAATGTCCCCAAAAAGTTTACCATATATGGCCCTGGTGACCACCACCCTCCTGCTATGTCCTGGGGTGCCCATCCCCGGGACATAGCTGTTTGCTCTGACTTGGCAGGAGCTTTGACAACTCCCACCAAGTCAGAGCAAACACGAACTCCTCTCCCAGCAACAAGAGCTGTGAAAGTGCCCCTGCTTGCTGGAAGCGGAGTTTTCATTTGTTTGGGCAGGGAAACAGACAAAATGATTGCTCTCACAGACAGGGAGCTGCATGTTTAGCAGCTCCCTGTCTGTGAGAGCAATGCTGACTCCCGCTAGAGGCGGGAAGCCGGCAGGGACCAAGGGGGCATTCAGGCTATCTCGCGGTCCCCAACGATGTTGACTGGGTGCCCTGGGTGGGCTCCAGGGAACCCAGAAATTCATGGCCAGGCCCTTGGGGTACGGGATCCCCAGGGCAGAAATCGGCCTGAGGAGGGCGGGGGCGAACAGCCCCTCTCTTCCATTCTTTGGTTGTTTTTTTCATGATGCACTCCTGTTCATATTTCTCAGCTAAAATCACCTTGAAGGCAAAATCTGAAGCTGAGCATGTCTACATCACACCATTTTAAAACATTTATTACAAATATAAGGCTCATAACATTAAAATGTAGCCCACATGAACCTAATGCCTAAACTATGTCAAATATTTCCAAAGTGCCTGAGTTCCCTTTTACAGTTCTATAAAACCTTTATCTTTATTATAAAAACTATTTAATGTATTTTCGAAAATTGTCCAAAGGGTTCTAGGAGCTCAATTAACATCTCAATGCAAAGTAAATCACTGAAAATTGCTTCCCTTTAAAGGCGAATGTCTCTTAATTTGTGAAGGCAAAAATATCTAAACCTTGGCAAAAGGGTAGATAGAAGATGAATGTGGAAACCGAACACCAGTTGTTTTTTTTTAGTATGCTAGTAGTTGATGCTTCGTGGTCATTCAGTGAGAAGCAAGGATGGACTGGGTATCGTAATCCAAACCTATAACTTTCGGACCACCTACTTCACAAAATGTCTCAATGTTTCAGTATTGGTCAAGAGCAGTCACGTCTGGTTTCAGATTCTGCTTTCTGAATTGAAAGCCTTTGCCACCAGCAACGTTGACATCACTTGATGGAAGTCTTCGACTAATTTCTATGAATAGTTAATTTATGTTTATGGCATTTTTGGCACTCTTCCCCACAAACACTGCGTGGATAGAATCTGCGTCGTCTTGAGCATCTCTTTCCAAGACCTCTCTGACGTCATTAAGATCACACTTGTTTCCTGCAATGGCTACCACAATGCTGGGCGGGGCGTGCTGGCTCAGTTCTTTTACCCAGTTCTTTAACGTCACAAATGTTTCTTCATTTGTGGTGTCATATAAAATGATCGCTGCTGCAGAACCCCTATATACATTGAAGCTAGTGCATGGAACCGTTCCTGTCCCGCAGTATACCAAATTAGAAATTTATGAAGTTCATTCTGGTACTGCACTGTCTTGGTTATAAATGATGCCCCTATTGGATTGATGTTAGGGTCAAATCTGACTTCCACAAAACACCATACTAGGCTTGATTTACCAACTCCTGTGACCCTCAGCAAGCAGACCTTCAGCTAGTGCAGGGCCATGGCGGGCAGTGGGCCCCCCTCTGTTCCTTTCTGGTTGCCTTCTAGTCCACCTTCACACACATCCTGACGTCTGCAGCCATCTTGGAAGAAGGTTGTACAATCCACGTCATGTGACGTCCTTCCCCATTCAATTGTGGGGAGAAACGAGTTTCTCCAAATTTGTGGACTCTACTTAGATAGATGGCCAGGTGCAGTTCCATTCTGACCCCGATGCTCATTTAATAAAAATTAAACCTCGACCAGAAGCACTTTGAAATTTAAACATAGCAGGGGGCCCAGTTGAAGCTCCACTTCTGTAAAGTATTAATTATCCAACCTTCTTTGGCTTAGCAAAGGTAAAGAAAGTATATTTTCTCTGCAATTCCACTTTGAAAAACCATCTGAAATCCTGGATGGAGGTGTATGCGTTGTTAACGTATCAGAGAGTAATCTCTTCAGTAGTGACTGTGACGAGTGGGTTCTTTCTTTCTGGTGAGAGCAGAGTCCACGGTTTTCCCTTTTAAATACCCTAAGTATGCAAATACCCAAAATCCATAGCAGCACTCACACACTCACTCAAAAACACACACAGGCACTCACACAACCCACTTACAGACCCACTCATAGTCCCACTCAGACACTCATGTTCCCATTCACAGACCCACTCAGAGACACATGCACCCAGTCACAGATCCACACAGGCACTCACACACCCACTCACACAGCCATGTACACACCCATACAGTAACTCACACACCCTCTCACAGACCCATACAGCCACTCACACCCACAAAACCACTCACACACAGTTCCACAGACCCATACAGCCGCTCACACACCCACGTTCTGATGTTATAGTTAAGTGAATATGTCAGTGATAACATTAGCAGAGCTAACTATAACTTGCGCCCCCGGCATGCACTGCTTAGTACCTCACATATTACATCACTCATGACATATTCTAGTACATCATTTATGACATCACTGATGACATCTTAAATGACATAATTGATTACATCACTGATGACATCATCCAATGAGTGTGTTAGTTTGTTTTAGAGTTTACATAGTGGCGGGTAGCTATCATATTAGTTTTCTATTTAAGTTTGTACAGACTCTGTTCAGCTAATGGGTGTAAATGTTTATAAAACATATGAACTCATAATGCATCATAGGTGTGTAGAGGTAGTGATCGCTGTTGGAAAAAGGCCCTCTCTGAAGGGTCACCCCAAAGGTTTTGCCTTCCTCCTCCTCTTTTTGCTGAATTCTTTTTGTTGGCTTTAGGACTCTGAGCACTTTATCACTGCCAACCAGTGCTAAAGTGCATGTGCTCTCTTCTCTAAACATGGTATAATTGATTTACACCTGTTTGGCACATTTAATTTATCTGTAAACCACTAGTACAGTGCACTACCGGTACTCAGGGCCTGTAAATTGAATTAAATGCTGCTAGTGGGCCTGCAGCAGTGATTGTGCCACCCACATAAGTAGCCTTTCAAACCTATCTTATGCCTGCCATTGCTGGGCCTGTGTGTGCAGTTTACTGCCACTTCAACCTGCCATTGAAAACTACTTGCCAAGCCTTAAACTCCCCTTTTATTATACATACGTCACCCCTAAGGTAGGCCCTAGGTAGACCATAGGGCAGGGTGCTGTGTAAGTAAAAGGTAGGACATGTACTTTAAAGCTTTGCATGTCCTGGTAGTGACAAACAGCTATTTTTGTTGTTCACTACTGTGAGACCTACTCCTCTCATAGGTTAACATTGGGAATTCCTTAATACTCTTTTAAGCTGTAATTCCTTATCAGAAAGGAGTGGCTGCATCATGTTTTTTTATCTTTGGAATGGTAATGATAAATCGTCTTTAATGGTGAAGTTGGATTTAACATTACTATTTTAGAAATGGCAGTTTAGAAAGTAGGCATTTCTCTGCTCTTACTGCTCTGTGTGCCTGCAGTCTGTCTCCAATACATGTCTGGGATGGGTGACACCTACACTTTGTGCATTCCCTCTAGACAGCCACAAACACAGGAAGCATAGGTGTGACAGAGAACTCATCTCCATTCTGATAGCTCTTCCTGGGCAGGAATAGAGGGGGGAGCTTACACATATACCTGAATAGGCAGTGTCCTGTTTCCCACATAAAGGGCTGATTACCCTCTTATGATAGTCTGGAGCCAGGGCTGGGAAGAAAGGAGCTATGTGCACTTCAAGGACCCTTCTTTGAGTCACCCCCACTTCAAAGACACAACAGTGTTTAAGGACTGGGCCTCTGACCCTACCAAGACAATACACTGCTGGACCTGTGAAGAATTCTGCCAGGAGTAAAGACTTCTGTGCTACAAGTATTGCCACTCTGCTTGACTGCTGCTCTGCAAGAGCTGCTTTTCTGCTTTGCTGGGCTACCCTGCTGTCCGCTGAGGACAACTACAGGACCCATCTCACTTGAACCCAGAGTGACTCCAAGGCCTTGCTGGCTTTCCCCCTGTTCTTAAGTCTCAAGGCCATTAAAGACGTCCTTCAAACCTGCCACAGCACCTGGACTCTCCCATCTGTGAGTTCTACCCTGCCAAATGGTGCTAATCCAGCCCTGGGCCCTTTAAATTGAGCTTCTGCTGTACGGAACCGACGCATCGCCCTTCGCCTACGCAGGAGCTGATCACCAACATCGCTACAATGGACTGTGTGACCCAACGATGAAGGACAGTGCGGCTTGACGATGGCGCTTCGCCTCATCATAAAGGGGTTCGTCAACGAAGCCTTCATCGCCTGCACTGATCATAACCGTTTCATTGAGTCTTCCACATCGACGCTTCTTCCATCCAAGGTATTTTTTCAGCGGGACCAGTGTGAGTTCTGTAGTTGGGCTGTCCGCCATCGCGGTCGGCCTGAACTTTAAATTTACCCCGGTCCATCGTGACCTCAAGTGCTTTTTCCTTCTAAGCACTACATTTTGATTTCATCTTTAAAAATTCATAACTCCGGTTCTACTAATTGGATTTTTGTCATGTTGGTCTTGTTTTACTCATTAAAACATATTCTATTTTCCCAACCCTGTGTGGAGTATTTGTTTGTGTTTTCATTGCGTTACTGGGTGTGGGTGTGTGTGTGTGTAGCACAAATAGTTTACACATTGCCTCTGCAGATACTCCTGACTGCTCTGTGCCAATCTATCAGAGGGTGAGCACAGGTTATATTTTAGTGTGCATCTAGATTACCCTGACTAAAGTGGTGGTTCCTGCTTCTACAGGGGTGATTCTCTGCCAACTGGAAACCCCAGTTCTATCAAACACGTTATAAATCTTTGTACTGAAGCGTAACTCTGTGTGCAGATAACAGTTGACAACTTGTGTCCAGTATATTCCACGCACATTTTTTGGTTCTGCAGAAAAAGTTTCCAACAGGGCAAAGATTCTATGTAGTAAATACTAAGTATTGAAAGCAGCCTTGACTTATTAGTCAGAATCATCTCAGCATGACAATTTCTTCATAACATAGAAGACTGTGTGCACCAGGTACTAACCTATACACATGTGCTTCTTTTACATCAAAAGATGGATTTTCTGTAAAGTTTTCACCACAGTATGAAAGCTGCTGGTAGTCTAATCTTTAGCACCTTCAGACTTTGGTTATTTTAAGCAAATAGTGTCTTTTTGACAAGTGTTGCATAGAGTGTACACTGATCTTGGTAGCTACTTTTTAATATTCTCTTGTGTATTTCTTATGAGCGCTTCACTGTCTACAAACAGTGTGGTATATACAATAAACTCTCTCCATAGAGTAAAAACTGTTTACAGTTCCCACTTTTCTGCTCAAATAAACTTAATTGCTCAATGTAGGTTCAGAGACTGTGAGACGTTTGATAGAGATAAAGGCTGTCTGTAGAAAGCTATTAATTTTGGAAGAGACGTTGAGAATCATGGGGGACTTGGTTTCTTCTTGCATACAGATTAAACAGTATGTGCAACAAGGGTTTCCCATATATCTGTAGTTGTTTGTTAATGTGAACTAGGCTACCCGTGAAGTGTATGGTATAGGGTTAATGGTGCACATGAACCATGCTTGCTACATCTAAGGGAGTGGTTTCTGTGATGGCAGTAATGATGCTTCATATTATTCTGAGCTATTTTGTACTTACTTTATAGAGCAATGTGTGCAAAAGAAGCTTGGATGATGTAATCAGTGATGACATTTGAGATGTCAGCAGTGTTTTCATAAATGAGTATGTCATTGGTGATGTAATATGTGAGGTCATAAGCGGTGCACGGTGGGGGCTAAAGTTATTGTTAGCTCTGCTAACTATAACTGGTGAATTTCTGTGTTTTTATTGTCAAAAACGTTAATGTTGTCACTGACATATTCTCCTAACACTCCCTCCTCAAGTCTATATGGCCCCAGTGACCCCATTCCCAGGGCTGCCCTGGGGGATGGGGTCACTAGGGCCATAATAGGCTTGAGGAGAGGGCTCCACATGGCCCCCTCCTCATATAAATATGAGGAGGAGGGCCCGTGGCCCCCCTCCCTGAGCCATTATAGGCCCCCGGGAGCCCATCCCCCTGGGCCATTTTTTATTATTAAAGGGGAGGAAGAAGGCTGCTTGGCCCCCTACCCAAGCCTTTAAAAAGCCCTGGTGACCCCGTCCCCCAGGGTCACTACTTAAGTTAAGGGGAGGTAGGACACAGGGCCTCCCTCTCCGAGTCTCTTTAGGCCCTTGAACCCCATACCCCAGGCCCTTTTCTATTTATTAAAGGGGAGGAGGGCCACGTGCCCCCCTCCCTGAGCCTTATTATGCAATGGGAACCCCATCCCACAGGGCCTTTTTTTTTTTAAAGGGGAATGGTGCCGCATGGCCCCCCTCCCAGAGCCATTTTATGCCCTGGGGAACTCATCCACCAGGGCCTTATTTTTATTAAAGGTGTGGGAAGGCGTGTGGCACCCCTACCTGAGCCTTTAAAAGGCTCTGGGGACCCTATCCCCAAGACCACTACTTAGGTTTAAGGGAAGGGGGGCCGTGTGGCCTCCACCCCAAGACTTTAAAAGGCCCTAAGGATCCAACTCCCAGGAACACTACTTACGTTTAATGGGTGGGGCCCACGGGACCCACCTCTCCAAGCCTTAAAAAGGCCCTGGGGACACACCTAGTGAGATGGCCCCGGGGTCATGGGGTCTAATCTGCCCTGAGGAATGGAGTGCCCGCATGCCCCCCTCTCCCCTTTTTGAGGAATTTTAGCCTAGGGGTGGGCATCCTAAGATCCGTGATGATGGGGGAAGGGGTCCACGTGACCCCTCCCCTTATTGAATAATTATGGCCCGGGTGGGGTCCCTGGGGCCTGTGATGGCTGGGGAAGCATAGCTGCATGTTCCCCTCCCTTTTTGAATAATTTCAACCCCAGAGGTGGGCTTAAAATGGCTTGGGAAGTGGGGGCCACGCGCCTCTCTCCCCTTAAATGTACATGGCCTCATGGGTGGGGTCCCCAGGGCCCTACAGATGCCCCCCTCCCTATATATATTCATTAAAATGGCAACTGCCATTTTTTTCATCCCTACCCTGCTCTCTTATATTTTTTTTTAACTGTAGGACAGGGGACTAAGTACTAAGGACTAAGTACCCAAGTCCTGTAATGGCTACCAGCAACATTTTTCTCATGTTGCTGTCAGTCAATCACAGCGCCTGCTCCCATGGAAGTCTGACTACCGTGGGAACGAGATGGCCCAAGGGAGAATAAGATCCCTGGCCCTATCAGAACGCTCTCTTTTTAAATTGGCCCTCCTGCGAGACTCTCAAGAGCCTCTTGTGGATCTAACTGTTCAGACATTCACATATTTGTAAACCTTAATTTCTCAAAATCTACTGAACTGATTTACACCAAATCACAAAAAAGCACAATCTGCTGACCAAGATCTAGCTTCCTGCCAAACTTGGTGTAATTCCGTTTAGCAGTATTTGATTTAGCCCTGCCTAAAGAACTCTATGGAAAATGCATAGGGATTTTGCGTTTTTGGAAAGTTTCATGGAGATTCATCAAATGGCACCAAAAGTAATTAGCAACACAAAGTTCAATTCCTATGGAAATGATGACCTAACTATGACTACCCAGTGGCGACCGCCCCTGAGTAATAGTTATATATTACACAATTGGGGTCATAGTTATAATTAGGTCAGAGTTTCCATAGGTAGAGCATTTTTTGTGTTGTTAATAACTTTGGTGATTTTTTAATGATTCTTCATCACAAAACTTTCAGAAAAAAAGTTCATCCACCTCAACACCTTCCTGGATAGTTTCAGGGTGATCCATGAAGTGGGAGGTCCCAAAACATTGTTTTCCCATGTTAATTCCCATAAGAAATGTTTGGACGTGAAACAGAAAAACTGAAAAAAAAGCTGAAATCACACCAAATTTGGCAGAAAGCTAGACTTTTCCACAAAAAGCATGAGTTTCATTATTTGCTGTAAATCTGTTCGGCTGTTTTCAAGAACTTTGCGTCAAAAGAGGTGCCTGGGTGATCATGAAGGGATTAAAATTACAGTGATATCTGGACATTTGGTTCTGCTGGAGTCCCGCGATACTGCAAAATTAATAACTAAGTACCTTTGATTTGCAGAGAGACCTTTTTTTCCGTCATCCTTTTTGCTACAGTGAGACCATTACTGGTCCTGAAGTATCGAGCAATCTGATTGCCAAGCCACAGCTTGAAGAAGAATGTTGTGGCTGCCATTACAAGACATGGGGACTCACTGGTGGTCACGCAGTGAGGGTTGGCTGCCCATAGGAGGGTTGGACACAGAGCCTGGTCGCAGTGCCCCTCAGGGTAATGAAAACAAAGGCCTTCATAACCAATGCTCAGATTATGGTTGGGTTAAATATTCATATGCATTGAATCTCAGCTTGCCCCTGGGAATCCTACCTTTATTCTTATGTGGCCAGCATCCTTCATAACCCAACAGCCACTTGACAAGCTAGCTAATCTGATTGTGTGAATTACCAATCATTCACCGGGCATGAAAGCTAAAGGGAGGGAAGCTAAAGGGAGGACATGAGGGAAGCATGTGCACAGTAGTAGCACAGGGTACCAAGGCCTGCCAACATAGAGCACAGGTGCTTGTGCCTGTACTCTCGGGTTTATTCAGTCTCATTCTGAGGATCGACTGAAGGTGCCTGGGAGTCCTGGCAAGTACTTTCAAAGGGTCTTATTCAATTGGATTCCTATGATTGCACTGGGGGATACCTGCGTCATATGGAGTATGAAGATGCAAAGGCTGGTTTCCCCAGCACAGTACTTGAAAGGTCAGATTTGTTGGATTAAGAGTGTTCATGGAATTGAGAGTGACTGCCATATTGCTATGGTCAGCCTGGAATGGAATAGGGTTGCTGCTCTTAAGAATATAGCGGTCGAGTCTGTCTATAGATTGTATCCTAAGCAGTGAGTTGCCACAGGCAGAGTGGAGGCCTGTTAGTATGTGCACCAAGGTTGCAATACAGAGAAACTATGAGGACACTGATTCTAAGGTTGAGATTCATGGACCCAAGACGATGGTAAAGGGTAGAAGGCAGGTGTAACTTCAGGTTGTAAGAACAGTGGGCTTGGGGATGCCTACACTAACAGGAGAGGACCCTGAGACTTGCAGTGGAGGGATCACTTCTGACCTGCACTAATGACAGTGCTGCCTGAATGACAAAGGGCAGAAGAACCAAACAGGATAGACTTCTGCGTGGTACATACTGAGAGTGCCACCTTTCATGGTTTGGCTATGTACCAACCTGAGATGTCCCAGACTCACATGTTGGTGGTTAGTCTCAGGGTTCAGAAGTTGAGTTTAAGTACTGGTCTCAAAATACAACTTCTAGAAGGTAGAGATGAAGGTGAAAGCATGTCACCTACATCTTGAGGCTATAGGCTTCCACCCTGCAGGCATCAGATGGCCTGAGAAGTTTTAGGAGTGTCCTTTAGCTGGAACATTAGGGACAAAACCTTTTTTATAGATTAGGTGGTGTTAGGAGATGCCTACATGACTGCCTGGAAACGTTCAGGTAGCCAGGTGGGCTAACTAGTCCATTGATGGGCACAAAGGACCCTGATGTATCAGAAAAGGGACAGCACAGTGTGTCAGTGGTGGTCACCCCAGGAGTTAGAAAACACATAGGCATGCTGACATGAATTGTTAATCCTGTAACTGCTGATAAAGTTTGAGAGTAGAGTACAGTGACACCCTGAGTGAGGTGGAGATTGGCTTGACTCTGGAGACAATGATGAACAGCATGTCTCTTGTTTTAGGACTTCTGTGTCGTCTTAGTGTAATAGCTGACTCTGATACCAGTGCAGAAAGAGGCAAGAGAAGTGCAGAAGGAAGCAACAGAGGTACAGAAAGAGGCAAGAAAAGTGCAGAAAGAGGCAAGAGAGTTGCAGAAATGTGCAAGAGAGGTGCAGAAAGAAGCTAGAGCAATGCAGAAAGAACCAACAGAGGTGCAGAAAGAGGCAAGAGGGGTGCAGAAAAAAGCAAAAGAGGTGCAGACAGAGGCAACAGGGGTGCAGAAAGAGGCAAGAGATTAGCAGAAAGAGGCAAGAGAGGTGCACAGAGAGGTACGAGCGGCACAGAAATTTGCAAGAGAGGTGCAGAAATGTACAATAGAAGTGCAGAAATAAGCAACAGAGGTGCAGAAAGAGGCAAGAGGGGTGCAGAAAGAGGCAAGAGAAGTGCAGTAATAAGCAACAGAAGTGCAAAAAGAGGCAAGAGGGATGCAGACAGAGGCAAGAGAGGTGCAGAAAAAGGGAAGAGGGGTGCAGAAAGAGGCTATTGGCTAAATTGGTTCAATCGGAACCGAAAATTCCAATTCCGACCGAACCAAATCCGGACACAAGGTTCAGCAGCTGCCATCAACAATATCATTATTATAATCCTCTTCTTCTAAACGGATACAGAATTCATATTACTTCTAACAAAAATACTTTTTTAACCAAAGACTGTTGCCTACACTGAAAACAGCATCTTAATCATGCACATAAACAATTGATACAAATATATACATACATATATATATGCTCCTTCACAGCGTTCTCTTCCCGAATCACCAACACAGCGGCACAGCACAGATTATCGCATCCAGGAGTATTTGTGCAAATTCTATTTTATTGTGTGAACACCAAATATTCCCATGACATAGAATAATTAAAATGAAACTATACATATATATATAGTTAAAAGCAAGTGTAAGGCATGTCAGTAAAAGGTTCATGTAACAGAGATTAGAACAAAGTTCAATAAGAAAATATAATTTAAGAAGATTTTGAATTGTAAGATGGAGTTTGTGGTCTAAATGTAGACTTGTCCTTGCTCTAAAGTATAAATAGGGAGCACCATCTTACAAGTACACAAACTAATCCCACCACACCTTAGAGTGATAAGAAATAACAATTCTAGTTACCCAGTGGCCAGATATTTTCTGAAATATCACAATGAAGATGAAAAGTTAATGAGATATAATGTGATCGATCATGTGACTAAGTTGGCTAGCGGAGGAGACAGAGAAAGAGAATTGCGTAAACTAGAGTCCATTTATATTTTGGAAATGGATTCAAAGAGCCCCAGGGCTTAATATAGATGAGGAAATGCATGTTTGTCTATAATTCTTCTAGCCTAGTTAAAATGCTTCAGTAGGATTTTAATGTTTTTTATTTGTTTTTCAGGATGACTTCTTGAGAGGTTCGTATTGTGGACTCAGTAAACTAATTGGACCTGAAAATTAGATTATATTTAGAAGAATATGGATACATGAGACTTATGATTCATAGCGAATTAAGTGTGATCATACAATTGAGCAATGGGTTTGAGCACACTGGGGTGAAATTGTGATTGTTAGTATGTAACTGTATGCCCTTATTGAGATTAATGGATTTTTCTGGTCTTTGATTCATATAGAGAAACCCACTAGGGTGGAATAAGTTGTTTTATATGTAAAGTTGTTATTGTATGTTGGAACAATGAATTTCATTTTAAGCAATTACTGGTATGTCAATGACAGGAGTGCAACAATGATTGTGATCACTCATTATGCGCTTATAAGCTCAAAACGAATGCATTCCTGCACAGTTTAATATGGCACACATTTTGTAATTCTAGGAAGTGTGCTTTTATTGTTTCTAAGTTTCTTTCACGAGGTGTATATAAAGAGAAAACAATATAGCTGCTGAGCTGCTGGTGTCATAACCAAGGCTAGTTTAGCTGAAATGTGTTGGCACTTTGTAATTCCCAACACTGCATAATTAAATGCTGTTCACTTACAAGCTTTGAGTGCCATTGCCTTGTTTCAAGATACAAGGGGGAGGAATATATATAAATATATATATAGATTCACCAATTATATATAGATTCACCAGTGCTTTGTGCTGCCACTTTTCTCCCACTTGCCCTGCCTGGTTAGCTTGCTGCTCCTGTCCTACCCCTAACCCCTGTCCTCTGTTGTTTGAGTCCATGCCCTAACCCTCCCTCCTGCCCTGCATGTTTCATTGTGCTGCCACTGCTTCTTCCGCTTGCCCTCCATGGCTAGCTTGCTGCCCCTGTCCCTTACCTGCGTGAACTGCCACCACACCTTCTGCTTGCCCACCCTGGTTAGCTTGTTGCCCCTGTCCCCTCCACTCTGCTCTATGTTGTTCGAGTCTGTGCTCCTTCCTGCCCTGCGTGGTTCGTTGCGCTGCCATTGGCCCTCCCACTTGTCTCTGTGGTTAGCTTGTTGCTCCTGCCACTTTCTTCCCTGGCCTCCGTCGTCCGAGTCCATGCTCCTGCTCCTCCCTCCTGCACTGCGTGGGCCATTGTCATGGAAGGTAGAGATCAAGACACTGACATCAATGAAGACTTTGTTAGCAAGGGTCTACTGACTAGATTTCCTGGATCACTGCACTTTGGTAGATGGGAGGGGTGAGAAGTGGAATTGAAGATTCTGGGCCAGATGTACGACGTGCAAAATAGCGCCTCGCACATTGCTTGTCTTTTGCGACTCGAAATTTGCGAGGCGCTACTTTGCAGGTACAACAGTGTGTATAACACTGTTTGCGATTCCCACTGGGGTTGCAAATTGCGAGGCTGATGAATATTAATGAGCCTCTCGCAATTTGCGAGCCCATTGGGAATGACAGGCCCTCCCAGGGATGGTGGCCTTCTGGGTTCAGCAGACCTCCATGTCTGGGATTGCTTTTAAATAAAGCAGCTCTTTTTTTTAAATGCAGCCCGTTTTCCTTAAAGGAAAACGGGCTGAATTAAAAAAAAAAAAAAAAATGACCACTGCCTGCCCTTAAAAAATATTTTGGAGCCAGTCACAAAGGAAGGGGTCCCCTGGGGACCCCTTCCCATTTTCGATTTCATTACCACCCTCTTGAAGAGGGCGGTATTTGCAAGTGTTTTATGACCGCAATTGCGGTCACAAAACATTCATACATTGCTCTGCGGTCGCTATTAGGAAGGGAACGCCCCTTCCTAATAGCGAGTTGCAATACACTATTTTGCGAGCTGCAAATTATTTGCGACTCTCAAAATAGTGTAAGTACATGGCTCAGACTAAAATTGCATGTGTAAACAGGTCGCAAATCCGTTTGCGCATGTAATTTTGGTCGTACATCTGGCCCTCTGTTGTGAAAGGGGCTTATTAGTTGAGGCCTTTTGTCTTCCTTGATCACACTTTCAGTTGGGCTGATGTTATCCTGTGCAAAACATCACACCTCTTTGTGCCTCTGGTGTGGGTGCTCAAGGCTGGACACTATCCTGCTGTGAGGGGTATCACTACATAAAGGCTGTGTCTGGACACCATCATGGAAAGGACATTTGAAAGCAGAACCAACCCAAACTGATTCTGCAGCGGTTATACTTTAGAAACATTTATCACCATTGTTTTAAAGCATTCCCTGGCTGTGTTAAATCAGAAGTAGTAAAATTCAACACTCGGTTAAAAGATTTTAATTGATGGATGGTCTGACATTTGGATATTTTTTTTACAAGGGGCTATATCTACATATTCTAGATTACCAAGAACATCTGTCAGTGGAGCTAATGTCCAAACTTCATTACCTGTGTCTTTTTCTGGTGTAAAAGCTGTGAACTTCACTGCAAAATAAGTATCAGTAAAATACACTGTATACCACAGATTTAAAAGTCTAAGACTCTGAGGATAATAAAATTACCACAATTGATTACCGTTAATTAAATGCATTTATGTATCGCTTTCTACCATATTTCTATCTTTTCTTGGCACTGTAAATATTCATGTGTTACTAGGGGCACACACCAGGAGCAAATCCCTGAATCAACAAGCAGGACCGAGCACAAGCCGGATCTAGTGACAAATTTTTCCACACACATTCTGACTCAAACAGAAAAGGACCTTTGAACAAAGGCCTAGGATTTGTCCCAACGGCCAATTTAGACAAATTCCGCCTACATTGTGAGATGGCCGAATTCTTCAGAAAGTTAAAACTGAAAGCTTTCTTTGAAAACCAGTTAGAGGTAGTGGCACCACCAACACGATCAAATGGTGATACCAATTTCAAAATCAAATCCAAGTTCATACCACCACCAAGCTCCATCCCTTGTGAGCTGGTTACTTTTGAACAAGCGGTGTTCAAAGATATTGAAAATCTCCAAGAAAAAAGGCTCTTTAAGAATGTGAGAAAAGGTGATTTCGAAGCATTGTCCTCCCTTAGAAACAATAACAACATCGTCATAAAACCTGCGGACAAGGGAGGGGGATAGTTCTTCAGAATAAAAATGATTATCATATAGAATGCTTACGTCTACTAAGTGACAGACGCAACTACCTTCCCCTACAAGAAGATCCTACGGAGAGATTAAAATCCACCATCAATGAGCTGGTGAATGATGCGGAAAATCTTGGAAATATCAGTAAAAAGGAAGCTCAATTCCTCACAACCAATAGTGGAAAAATACCATATTTTTACACTATTCCTAAGGTGCACAAAAACAAAGTGCCGCCACCCGGTCGACCCATAGTGTCGGGGATCGGGTCAGTACTAGAACCTCTCTCACAATTCTGTGACTTCTTTCTACAACCACTGGTTAAAGCCACTTCTACCTATTTACAAGATACAAAAGATCTATTGGGCCAAATAAAGGATTTACCGTTTAATCCCAACACGTCCTTTATGGTAAGCCTTGATGTAGAGAGCCTCTACACCAGTTTGCCTCAGGATGACACGCTGAGAGTACTGAAATCCACCTTGAACGAAGGTATCTGGGAGTATGTCACTCCCAAATCTTTTATCCTTGATTGTGCAAAACTTGCACTAAAAGAAAATTATTTTGAATACGGAGGCCAATTGTACCTACAAACGTACGGAACTTCGATGGGCAGTACCTTCGCTCCAAGTGTGGCAGGACTTTATGTTTTCAATTTTGAAAAAACATACCTATTCCATCCAGGCACCTTACTGTCACATCACATTCGCTTTTATAAAAGGTACATCGATGATGTATTCCTAATTTGGGAAGGATCAGAAGTATCCCTCAATGATTTCCTCATTTGGATCAATGGGTGTGACTCTAATTTAAGATTTACCAGTACCATCAGCAGAGAGAGCATCACATTCTTAGACTTAGATATCACCCATGTTAATGGAGGACTAGAAACGAAAACTCATTTCAAAGAGACGGCGAGAAACTCGCTGCTCCATTACACCAGTTTTCATCCTCGAACTTTAAGAGAAAACTTGCCTTATGGACAATATCTGAGGCTACGTAGAAATTGCAGCAACGTAGAAGAATTTAAACATCAAGCTCAAAGGCTAACTAAGAAATTACAACAACGTGGGTACCCCAACAGGATTACGACTAAAGCGTTGAAGAGAGCACGCAATCAAAATAGAGAGAGCCTATTGGAAAGCACACCGAAGGAGGCAACCACAATACCACTGACCTGTGTGACTACATATAATCCTGTCTCATGCCAAGTGGCTAAAATTGTTCAGAAGCACTGGCAAATCCTTAATACTGGCAACCATCGTTGGGAAAACCCATGTTTTCCTACAAAAGAGGTAGAAGTCTAAAAGACAGCTTAGTTCACACAAGACCACAAGAAGTGATGTCGTTAACAAACACCATACATAATGCATGGGGTCTTCCAAAGGTCACCGGACACTATCCTTGCGGTGACTGCAGCATTTGCCATTTAACAAAATCATCAAAAACTCTTAACCTGGAACCAGGGAAAATATGGCAAATCCGCACGCATACCAATTGTAACACAGACAATGCCATTTACCTTATCACATGTCCATGTGGCCTTAGGTATGTGGGTATGACAAGTCGCAAAGTAAAGACAAGAATATGTGAGCATAGAAGCACGATTCGGTGTAAAAGAAATACCACACGAATGACAAACCACTTTCTGGAAGCAGGTCACACCACTAACGATATGGAGTGGGTTATAATTGAACATCTGAAAATGAGGAGTGGGAACATCCAGCAACAACTGTTAGAAAAAGAACAACGATGGATTTATCGTTTATCTACCCATCTCAGCGGTCTGAACGACAATATTCCGTGGAATAGCCTTAGTAGATAGATAATATAGAGGGCACTACATGAAGTCAATAGTGCCTTTTGAAATGCTTCACTCTAACCATTGACGACCTACTATTCCCATCCCCTGAACTTTCAAACTCCTAAGCATATCAGCCCCTTCCCTAAAAATGTACATAGAAATCTTGAAGTGATTCAAGCACTTTCAAACCGCACGGAGGTGTCATATTGGCAATAATAAAGGTGCTCACTAATTCACTGCACAGCATTTGATAACTGTACCTGTCATAGTGGCACTTATTGACTCTGCGCTTAATTTTCCATTTCTTATTAAGCTCCCATCAGATGTACACCTTTTCGATAATTTCTATATTTCTATATTTAATTTTTGGCTGCATTTATAGGGAGCATATATTTCGCCTGCTCCGCGATAGTAGTCACCGTTTCCATCTTTACGGAGTGACTCGTGCACATACGCCTTCACGTTGTGTACGTCTTTCTTGACGCTTCTGCCCGCAACGTGCTATACGCCCACTGTTGGTTAGCGCTATAGTCTATTGCATGCAGGCGTTTCCAATTAGTTACCAGCTCTCCCGCCCTGCCCCGGCTAGTTATATCTGCGCCTTCCAGTCCCCTCGAGATTATCTCGCTCCAGCGGACGCCGAAGTAGGCTTTAGACGCGGGGAGCACCGAGACCAAGTAAGATCTTTCCTTACAGAACCCTTAGTGGCTACACGAACTAGCCTTTCACTCCTGCTCCAGACATTTAGTTCACCGATTCTTCTTCTTTTTTTAAATCCTTCATTTAGAGCACCAAGTAGGAGCCCCTCCCGCCCTGGATTCGTATGACTATGGAAATACCATGATTCACGTAAATACTATGTTACTATGATTCATGCGTAGTGAGCAGGTCTTTTGCTTAAATATTTAGCATTACGACATTTCTGTTATCATGTTAGTTTAGTAAGAGTTTATAATACGCTACAAAGCCCAGCGCAACGCTCTTTCTGAGCACTCCACCTCAGCATGCCCACTGTTCTTGACCACAAGCATGCTAGGATATTTAGTGAATACACTTTGCTTTTTCACTGCTGCATGCGATATTCGGTGTAGCTTGAACAGTTGACCTGCCGCCCACACCGCAAGCACGGTCACCATTATTGCGTAGTATGCACTGTTCTTTAAGATTATCTGAACCATTGTTTGTATGCATGGTTTCCCACGTATGAGTGACACTGAATGTTTATCTCGCCACTTGGGGATGATCAATATGATTGTGACAATAATCAACAACCAATCAAACAATTTTTATATGTTATTTGTTGTTTTGTCTTGTTGATTTCTTTCCCTACAGGAATTTTACCACAGATGGAACGTTATTTTTGGTTAGTCCATCTATGCATGATAAACACGCTGTAGCAAGTGTGTAAAAATGCTTAAACAAGTGGTTTAATTTTTACCACTCACTTTTGCACTTTATTCACCACATAATGAGGTCCTGAAGAAAGCTCCATTAATTTTTCTTTGAGAGCTGAAACATGTTGACCTATCGATAATTCAGACACCTACTGGTAGTTCTGATATATCATCTATTTTACCTTGTTTTTAATATACCCTGGGCCACTGGGAATAAAAGAATGTATAGTGAGCTTCCCAGAGGTACTTTTTAAAGTCACCACATTCACAACGCCATCACACAACAATCAAAAACCCGCTCCACTGTAATCAGGTGTTGAAGCACAGTTGGGTAGCACTCGGCTACCCGACTGGGAACCCAATGATGAAGCATGACACCAACCAGGTTGGTGTGTGAGGGTTCTTTTAAACTATTCCTGTGGTGTCAGACACCATTCAGGTTATCTAGTCACTCTTTTGTGGCCCGTCCCAGTTGTTTTTTCACTTACTATTATCTAAGACAACCATACTCACCTTATCAACCTCACAAGACTGAAAGATTGAGTCTACCTCACCTGGTATCAAACTTGTAACATATAGGTTTAATATAAGTTCTAGCAGTAAGTATAACTCACAGAGAAACTTAACAAAGGATATTATACCCAGTGGCAGCTCGCAGAGGGAGTGCTGCGGGGCGGTGGGGGGAGGGGCAGAGTGGGGGGGTAGTGGACTGAGACATACGACGGAATGGAGTAAACTAAGTAAATAAATAAATAAAACTATTTACCTGGCGTGCGCTGCATCGCCGAGTGGCGATGCAGCGCATGCAAGATAAATAGTTTTATTTATTTGTTTACTCCATTCCGTCGTATGTCTGAGTCCACTACCCCCCCACCCTGCCCCTCCCCCGCCCCACTGCCCCGCAGCATACCATCTGCGAGCCGCCACTGATTACACTTATTTGTTCATTTGAAAAGGCTGGTACCTGACAACTGGCAGAGTGAAACCATGTCTTCAGTCCTGTGCTTTCATTTAACACCACAATGCACTCTGGAAGATGTAGTCTGAATTTCACTTTGATCGTGATATGTACCACTACACAAAAACTCAGAAATAAATACACATGACAAAGTGGATTTGGGGCAGTAAAAAAAAACCTGCTTGTGCTCTCTCTTTTTACAACATAATTGGGTGCAACCAACACATGATTAAAGAAGCCTCGCATATTGAACCTCCGCCCCCTCTTAAATACAGACCACTATGAGGGCTGAGGCTGGTGCAGTCTGAGCCCAGCCTCCCCTTGGATCTTCCATCCCTGCGGCAAAGAAGTGAGAATGATATTGCTGCCTTAGATGTGGCAAAGAACGAGGGAGCTTTGACCGACTCGAGGAGGGCCTTGGCACAGTGGGGTTATGGGGTTTTTAATTTGAGTTCAATGGAGCTGGTTTCGTCACTGACATAGGCTGTGAATGCCCGTCCCCAGACAGTGCACCTGTGAAGGGTTTTCAGGCTACTTCAGGAGGGTAGCGTTTGCATTTGGTGGGGCACACAAGGCTCTCAGGATGGGAAGGAGATTGTTTCAATTCCCTTGAGGTGCTTTACTTTGACAAGGACGTAAAGAGGCGAGTGCATAGGCATAAAATAAGGAAAACAACCCTACACTTAATGCAAGAATGTCCTCTCTTACCAAAACTCATATTTCAAAACTTTTAAACCCCTCCCTTTTAGGTACACTGTAGAAGGTGTACCTGTTCCTTTGGAAGAGACTCAGGTGGTAGAGCAAGGCCAGCTTCAGCATGGAACAGAAGATACCAGCCATGGACAGAAGGTGGGCACATGTAACCTTCACTGCTCTATTGACACTTGAGCAAAAGCATGTTTCACAGGCTGCACCCTGAGTGTTGGCACCTTTTTTGATTTTCGAGAACAAGTTCCTCCTTTTTGGAACAATACCAATATTGTCTTCTGTTTGCTCTGCTCGGCCCTTCCATTTGTTCACCTCAACATGTACAGTACAATGATACTTCAAACAGGACCCCCAGGAATCCTCCACAATGCAGTTCCCCTGGAATAAAACTGATTGGGTCACTGCCCCCTAAAGATAAAAGGCAAACAATGTACACACTCATTGCTGCCTACTCATGAAGACAGTTCAGCTTCTCCAGCTCTGTTAATTTCTGACTAATATTTCATTTTTTTAGCCCCAGATACAAGTGTTTTGCTCTTCATAGGCTCTTTGGTGAAACTCATGGACATGCATGCCTTGTGTTCCATCGGAGCCAGGCGACCGTTGATTGTGGAGCAGTTCAAATTGGAGCGGGCGTGGGAGCCTCATGTTTGCGATGGAAGATTAATAAAGCTCCCTGAAATACTTACGTGTGTGTGCAGCCTTATTACAATTAGGTGACAATCGCCTGCTTCGAGTGTTTCCATTGCAGTGAGGTTCGGACCAGTGTGAACTGTGCTGTGGAACATTTCCCGGTATTCATTTCTTTTGGCACTGCTACAGTAAGTGATTTTTGTTATCACGCGGCACATCAATTCCTGGCCTACCTGGCATGAGCTTGTCCTTTCAGAAAGCGCTGACAGGCACAGCTTGATTGTTACCTGCACAACATTTCCTCAAGTGCATATTTGAAAATCAAGTATGTGGTGTCCGTTGGCTTTCTCACCCACTCTTTTCAGTTTTATGCTGACGGGCACAGCTTTCGTTAATGTAGTGTGTGTGTGTGTGTGTGTGTGTGTGTGTGTGTATGCGTGTGTGTGTGTGTGTGTGCGCGCGTGTGTGTGTGTGTGCATGGTGCATCGTTTGTGAGCGCTGAGAGGCACAGCTTCATTCTAGCTCTGTTCTGCGCATATTTAACTGTAGTGAGAAGCATTTATTAACATAAGCTCAGTGAACACGCTGATATGCGTTATTTAACCATGGTGAGGAGCAAATATTTAAACATGAAAAACGCTCTAAAGGGCTCAGCTTCCCGTCGTGTTGCCTGAGCGTCTTTCAACACTGCGTAAAGTTCCCGCTCTACTCTAAGCATGAGCGCTGTATAGCAGTTTGATTCTGTTTTCTGCTATTTCCTCAGCTCCTGATCTGAACAGCCTGTTTATTTGTGTAAAGGTAACTTTAGTTCTTTGTTGGTTGCACTTAACGATGACAGGAGCAGCTTCAATGTCTTTCATTCAGTTCTGTGTTCATTTTTCCCTCTACTTCGTGCGCATTCAATCTACTGACACTCCCTGCAGGAGGAGCTTACAGTAATCTTCAATCAACACAATAATAGAAACAGGACTATTTTTATTCTGTAGTAAAAATAGGACTATTTCTTTAGTGTGTTTCTGTTTATTTTTCTTTCATTCATTTCCTTCCAGCATGGCATCTAATCAATTGGTTACAGCTCCCCCATCGTTCGTATCTGAAAGTAAGTCTCTGTCAATAGAATGGGAGGAGTGGATTGCAAGTTTTCAAAATTACATTGAAGATATTGATGGTCTGAGGATTCCAGCACCTAGGAAGAAGGCATTACTACTTAATTCACTAGGAAAAGAAGCACAGCATGTTTTTAAATTCTTACTAGAAGTGTTGGGAGCGGATGTTCAACCTAGTACTATGATAAACAAGTCAACATAGTTATGCAAAGACATAAGTTTTATGCTGTACCACAAAAAGAGAAGGAAACGATTGATCAAATGGTAGCAAGATTGAGGGAATTAGCAGTGAAATGTGACTTTGGAGTCATGACTGGCCAAATGATTTGCGATCACTTAATAGTTCAATGTAAAAATAAACATATGCAGGAAAGGTTATGGGCAGCTAGAAATCCTGCATTACAAGAGGAAATAGCCATAATAAAAATAGTTGAGGAGTCCGATTTGTGTATGAAAGAAATGCAAAATATTTATGAAAAAAAAGAGGAGGGGTAAATGTAGTAAGTAAGAAAGAAGATTCCACTGGTTTTGACAAGAGTAAACAAAAATTGGGTGGTAAACAACAGATGGAAAAAGCAAGAGTAAGATTCAACAGTGAAACTAAAAAAGAATTCAATGGGTGTTACAGGTGCGAGAGCATGGGACATGCTGCAGATTTCAGAGAGTGTTTTGCACATGATAAAGATTGTAGAAAATGTGGCAAAAGAGGACATTTGTCAAGCGTAGGCAAAGATTTATCTAAAAACAGGGTTGCCTATGTAGATGAAGAAAGTACCATGTCAGAAATAGTATTGCGCGTTGAAGACAAAGATAATGTCTTTGTTTACATTGAACAGGTTTTTGTTGGTAATTTTGCATTCAAAGGGAGAACAGTGGTAAGAAAAATGCATGTATCACAGGAGGGACCAGCTATATTGGGTTGGGTTCAACAACATGATTTACAGGTTGTTCTTGACCCAAGATCAAGAGAACAAGTGTTGGTGGTGCAAAAGATTTTATATGAATATGAGAGTGTACTTAGTAGCAAGCTTGGTAAACTAAAGGGTTATGTACATGAAATAACATTAAAGAAAGATGCTACACCCATCAGACTTGGGATAAGAAAACTTCCTATTGCCATTCGTAATGAGGTGAAAGAGATGCTGAAGGACATGCAGAGAGAAGATGTTATTGAGCCAGTGGAGGTGTTGGAATGGCTTTCTCCGGTTGTGGTCACTAAAAAGAAGGATGGCAAGTTAAGTTTCTGTGTGGACCTTAGATCGTTAAATCAATTTTTAATGATGGACAGTTTCCCATTGCCTAAAATTTCGGAAATGGTGTTGTTAATGAATAAGGCAACATTTTTCACTAGGTTGAATTTAAAGTCATCATACCATCAAATAGCGCTGCATCCCAATTCAAAAAAATTCACTACTTTTGTGACAGTGAAAGGTATACTCCAGTATAAAAGTCTTCCTTTCGGACTGGCATCTGCTGCCACTGTTTTTCAACGTATAATGCATAGCTTGTTCAGTGAGTTTGAAAATGTTTATTTTTCCAGGATGGCATTATGATTACAAGAGTGACAGGAGGTGATCATAACAATACTTTGGCTGTGGTACTTAAGGTGTTAAGTGAAACGGGATTAACACTGAGAAAAGAAAAGTGCTCGTTTTTGTTGAAGGAAATTGATTACCATCTCAGGGCATGGGGTTAAACCAAAAGAAGATTTGCTGAAAGCATTAAGATTAGCTTGCACAGGAAAGGATCAATTAAGATCTTTTATGGGTTAAGTAAAATATCACGCCAAGTTCATTAATGACTTTGCTGACAAAAGTGAACCCCTGAGAGAGATACTAAGGAAGGGTAAACAATTTGAGTGGGGAGAGAAGCAAGACAAAGCATTTAAAGGAATTAACCCCTTTACCGCGGCGAACATTCCACGCCGGTGCGGCACTTCAAAGGAGTGGGCGGGACCGCGTCGGCCAACGGACGTGCGCAGCACTACCAAGGTAGTGCTCGCGACGGCCGTTGGCCGACGAACGCAGCGAAGGGGTTAAGAATGAGATAGCAAACTCCGAAATATTGACCCCATTCGAGCCTGGAAATAAGATTATTTTCACAGTAGATGCCAGTGCTCATGGTGTTGGAGCAGTTCTTTCTCAGGTTAAAGGAGGGGAGGATAAACCATTGGCATTTGCTTCACAGATGCTTAATAGAGCTGAAAGAAACCATGCTGATATTGAGAGGGAAGCCTTAGCTGGTGCTTGGGTAGTTCAATATTTCAGCACATACTTGTGGGGGGTGCAATTTGTGTCAACAACAGATCATAAACCATTAGTAAAGATTTAGAGTCTAGGAGAGGCAGACAAGGGTTCTTCTCGTTTGATGCGGTTTGCTTCAAGATTACAAGACTACATGTATAGAGTTGAACATGCTGCTGGATGGAGGAATGTGCAAGCTGACTGCTTGTCAAGACTATCACTTGAATTTGGAGATGAAGTTAGGGAATGAGGCAAGTGTGTATTTTGGCAAGTGTGGACAACACGGTAGAAGAAGGGTTTACTTCAGTTACCAAAGAGAAGTGGCAACGTGCAGCCGGTGAGGATGATATTTTTAAAGACTTAGTACATAGTATTCGTGAGGGTTGAAGGCGAGTTGGTGATGTAAGACCAGCTTTAAGGAGTTATGTTAAGTTACAAGAGGAATTTAACATAGGAACTATGGATTGTTTAGTCTTGAGGAATGAGAGGTGAGAGATACGTGCCTCTGGAAGGTGTAAGAGAAAAATTGATTTTGTTGGCGCATGAAGGCCACTTAGGACAAACCCTTACTAAGATTCGTCTTAAGGACAGGTATTGGTGGCCTGGAATGGATGGGGACGTAAAATAATGGGTGGAGAAGTGCTTGTTGTTTAGAGAGAGTGAGAAATGATTGAAGATTGGTGCACAAAGTATGGATTCATTGAGTGGAAGTGTACGGTAATGATAATTTGTGTACCATTTTTACTTGACTTTTATGATTTTATTTGTAAAATCAAATAAAGATTATGATGATGATGAGTGGAAGTGATAATGGTAGTGCATGGGAAAATTTTGTTTTGGTTTTATAGGTCCCATTGACTACTTAAGTGAGGAACATCACGACTGAGAATGCTATAACGAACTTGAGACACATTTTTATGAAAGAAGGTTTTACAGAAATACTATTAACAGACAATGGTACACAATTAACATCCCATACTATGCAGACTTTCTTGAAGGGAAATGGCATAGGACATATACGTACTTCACTTTACAATCCCCAGGGAAATGGGATGGTGGAACGCATGAATTGAGTATTAAAAGGTATGGTACAAATGGCAATACAAGGTAAACAGGATGTTAAAAAGAGTGTAGAGAATGTAGTGTGGGCGTACAATACTGCTGTGAATGGTGTTACAGGTGAGACTCCCCTCAAAAGGATGATAGGGAGAGAAGCAAAAACAAATTGTCACAGCAATGGTTAACTGAAAAGGAGATAAAAAAGGAGTCAGGAATCAACAACAGCATGGGAGAAATAGAAGTGGGAGATTTAGTTAAGATTTAATTTGCTAGGAGAAAGAGGGCGTGAACAAGTTCTCTAATCCCATGGAAGTTAAAGAAGTGCATGAGTGGCATGTGGTTTTGATGAATGGTCAAAAATGGAACAGGAGAAGAGTAGCTTTGTACTGTAAAAAGAGAGAAATGTTGAGGTGGAATGGAAAAGGTAAAGATGCAGAAGTGCAAGAAAGAAATGGTAATGAGTTCTTGTTGATGGAAGATGTGAGGACAAGTGATGATACAGGACCCGCAAGTAATGATTCAAGAAGAATGAGGAATTCTACTAGTCATGGTGAAGATGGTGTGGGTGCAGGTGCAAATGAACATTTTTTAAGATCATCTGTAAGTAAACATCGACAACATCATATGCCAGTCAAATGTTCTGATTATGTAATGAAGTAAAGATCCTGCACATGTTTAGCCCTGCTCATTTTAGTTTAGAGTATTCAAATCATTTGTTGCACCCTTGTTTTTACATAGACTATATATCACAATCTATTGGTGAATTTAGAGTTGACATTGTATTGATCTCTTATGTTTTTGTTGTTTTTGTTATGTTTTCAATTCGTTTTTCTTTTCATTCCTAGTACATTATGTTTTATCTTGTATTTTTGTTTGTGTGTAAAGAAAGGGGATATGTTGTGATATTAATACATACTTCAGGCTTTTCACATCTGTGAGCTTGTGTTTTTGGTGTTGCATGACACTCATGGAATGTGCATTCTTTGTGTTGCATGGGAGCCTGGCGACGGTTGATTGTGGGGCAGTTGAAATTGGAGCAGGCGTGGGAGCCTCATGTTTGTGATGGGAGATTACTAAAGCTCTGTGAAATACTTATGTTTGTGTGCAGCCTTGCTTCAAGTACCATGCCCCCTAAAACTGCTGCAACTCTCATTACAGTGCTCTGGCACTCAGTGTGACATGCAGGGACAGAATCACATGTCGCAATGCCTTGACACCTCTATAACATTGTATAGTGTAATGACACTCAGTGTGACCTGCACTGACACAATTCCTTGTCACAGTGACTTGACACTCGGTATAACTAAGGTTGTACAGTGGACTGACTGACATTCAGTATGTCCTGCAGTGGACTGACTGACATTCGGTATGTCCTGCACTGGCACCAATCCCTATCACTTTGAGTTTGCTGTCAGTACAACTAGTTGTGTTATAAGCACACAAATAGGTTCATTTGCCCCAAAACTCTTTCCGTCATAGGTGACCTGGTTTATAACTGTAAACAGCACAGACCAGACCGAGCCTGGGTTTTAATTTAATTAGTTGTTATCAACACATCCTCAGCTGGTTTATCCGCTGCACACGTGCATCATATTCACACTGCATCTCTCTAGGAAGTAAGCACGTGGTTAATAATAATTGTGGTTTGTGTTGCACTTTTAATTGTCTGATGTTAATGATATGTGTTGTGAAACGTAACAGAGTGGATCTGCATTTTCCCTGTAGCCCTGTTTAAATGCACCCCATATTTGCCTTGTACCCCTGGCATGGTTGCCCCTTGTGGATGAGTGTGGAGAGAGGGCATCTGCGGACTGTTTCTAAATGTCCAGTGGTTGACATCTTACAATTGCAATAGATGGAGAGAGACCATGTCAGAGAGAGCTTCTCCTGATTTATTCCACAATAGTGTTTCATGCTGGGGAACATGGCGGCCGCTGCGTGAGCTGCCGCTTGCTCGCCGGAGTCTCTCGCGTCCAATGCTCGATATTGAAGCCTAATTTGCAGCTAGAACCACATCTCTCCTACCTTACTTGCATCCCTGAATTTGGTTGTGCTGATTTTTCTTTCCTTCTTTCCCCTACTGGAGCATGTGCCACGCTGTCCTGGTGCCGGCTGTGATCTGCTCGTCGGCTGCCTCCCCTGCTTCCACTCATTGGGAGGTGGCCGCCGTGGAGCTAAGGAGGGTCCGCAGAGCAGTGGCGCGCGATCTCCCCCGGGTCGGCATGAGCAGCGGCAGCACACGTCGGGTCTACTCAGCCGTGGAGGAGGCAGCTGTGGCTGAAGAAGCAGAAGGGTTGGGATCCTGTGCTGCTCAAAAGGTACTTCTGACTCACCAACAAAGACAGGCGGGCCAGCCGGACCTAACCCCATCAGGCGCTATACCTGCAGCAAAGGAAGGTAAAGGGTATTGGGGGGCTTTTCAGGGACCCTTAAAATCAGGTTTGAAGGGGAAAAAGCAGGCCCCCAGAAAGGAGAAGTCTGTTGGTGGAGGGGGCAGGAAAGGCTCCCCCCTTACGCAGACTGGTATACAGGACCTAGAGTGGGAGAGAAGCTCCTCTGCCTTCCAGAGGTGCAAGGTAAAAAGCCGGAGCATAAAGGCTGGGAAAGCCAAAATGAAATCAACCGATCTTAAGGTAAAGATCACTCCCTCCCTCAGGTCATATTTCAAAGTGCAACCTATTGTGGTTGATGTTGTAAGACAGGGAGAAGCGCTCAGGAGGGGGCTAGCAGCTCAGCCCAATTCAGACTCCAGTATAGAGCAAATGGCGACCTCTGGGGGTCCCCCATCAACAACCCTCACTACCACGCAGGGGCAAGAGTTAGCATAAACGGGTGGAGTGGTGGGAGTTGTTGAGACCCAGAGCGATGCTCTATCCCTTGCTCTGGGAGAGAGCCAACCCATGGTGGTTGAAAAAGGTCCTAAGGACTAAATGGGGGCTGCATCAGCATCCCTGGAAGCACTATTCTGTACTCTCTCGGAGGATATTAAAAAGGGGTTTTCTGTGTCCGAGTCTAACCAAGGCGAAATTAGGAATTTCTGTGAGTCCCTGGAGAGGAAGATAGACCTCCTCAACACAAGAACTGAGACTCTGGAAAGCTCCGTAGGAGAGCTAAACGAAGAACTCAGTCTAGCTAAAGCAGATATCTTGGCTCTTAAAAGGGCAGAGCAGGATGTCCGAGACAAACTGGAGCAGCTGGAGAATAATTCCCGGAGAAGTAATCTTCGCATCTTGAACATTCCAGAGGGGAAGGAGGGGGAGGACCTAAAATCCTATATTGTCACACTACTAAAGGAGACGATGCAGATCGAGGAGTCTGAGGAGGATTTAAAGAAAGATATCCATAGGGTGCATAGGGACCCATATAGAAGAAACCCGAATAGGACCAAACCTCGGAAGATTCTCCTCAATTTCCATACATACTCTTTGAAGGAAAAATCCTCAACATGGCCCTGAAAGTGAAATCTCTGAGGGGGAAAGACTTTTCATTTGAAATATGCTCTGACCTTGCTCGAGTTACCTTAGACAGGCAATGGGAGCTGGGGAGAAAGCTTGAGGATTTTAAAAGGCATGGGGCAGTGGCCCAGCTTAAGTTCCCAGCAACCCTAAAGGTAATGAACAAGAATAAGATGCATAATCTAAGGTCACAACAAGAGGCAAATGAGCTTTTGGAAAGCATTAAGAAAGGTGACGCTTAGTTAGGAATGCCTCTTCTCCTATCTAAGGCACCCAATGGTATGGGGAGGGTGCTAGCGGTGGGGGTACTTTACTCCAGCTTACTCTACATTACTCTAGCTTATACAAAATAACACACATAGTCACCTATGGAAATATAGAGAAACAAATTGAAGTATGATTGATTGACGTGGTTTCTAGCTCTTCCTTTTCTAAAAAAGAGGGACAGGGCGAGCTGCCTCCGAGTGCAGTAAATAGGACTTCCATCAGTCCAGATAATAATGGGGTGGGTTCTCCAGGGAGGGTTCAGAGGAGGGGGACGGGGGGTGCACTGGGTGGGGAGCATGTGGGAAAAATCCCAAAAATGTTCTCATTTACCTTAGTTTGTCCGCTCACCTCAGCTATCCTAGATATTTTAGTTTTAAGCGTTTTGGTCTGGTCGTGACGACCTCTTCTCTTCATACCCTGTATGTACATTAAGGTTAAACCACCGTGAGAATGGTCCAGCTTCTATCATGGAATGTCAACGGCTTGCGTGTTAAGCAAAGAAGGGCAAACATTTTACAATACATCAGGAACTCCCCCGCGCAGGTTATCATTTTGCAAGAGACACACCTGTCAAAAGACGAATCAACTGAGATATTCAAGAAATTAAAATGGGTGAAACATATGATCTGTACCAACCAAAGTGCTAATATTAGAGGAGTAGCGGTACTGATTAAAAAACAAGCTAAAGCATGCCTAATAGATTTTTCAGTGGACACAGGTGGTAGGTGGGTAATCCTTAAGGTAATTATCCTGGGCTTTCTCTTCACTCTGGCAGGCTATTATGGCCCAAACCATGATGATCCTACCCCCTTTAAAACTATCTTTGCAAACCTGTTAGACTTCCCAGTCCCCGTAATCATGGCAGGCGATTTTAACATCGTATTGGACCCCAAACTGGACAAATTGCCAAACATGCAGAGCCATTATACCATCTAAATCTTCACTCAATGATAAAGCAGACGGGGCTTTGCGACTTCTGGAGGGATAGATCTGGCCACCAATTAGGAGTTTCCTACTACAGTAGGAAGTATGGCCATAAATCAAGAATTTACTATATTCTGGTCAGCCATATTTTGAGGGGGAAAGTCAAGGATATTGGCTATTTGACGCCACATTTATCTGACCATTCAGGGGTATACCTTGACTTGGATTTGGGAAATAGGCAGAGTGGTAGAGTTTGGACTCTCGATCGCACGCTGCTTTTAGATACGGAGGAGATGAAGCATCTGACCCATGAGATGAAGGACTTTTTGGGCCATAACGTAGGGTCAGCCTCGACCCCCATAGTCTGGGATTCTTTGAAGACATACCTAAGAGGGACCATCACTAGCAGGGTGTGTTTTAGAAACAGGCAATATAGAGAAGAGGATGCCCAAAAAGAAGCAGATATGAAGATCATAGAGGAGGGCATGAGCAATATGGTAGAACCGGAGAAACAGCAGGAAAGTGTGGTCAAATTGAAAGAATTAAAGGAGCTGCTCAATAGTATTCTTCAGACGAGGGTTACGAATCGATGGGAGGCGAGTAAGCTTGCCCATTTTGAATATGGTGAGGGGACTGGCAGGTAACTGGCCTGGAAAGTAAAATCAGATAGGACGCGTTACCTGATAAAAGCAATTGTTGGTGGTAACAGTAAGGCTGTCTTATCCACAGATGAAGGGATAGAGGGCGCCTTTTATGATTTTTTTCTGAAGCTACACTTTGAGGACAGGGAAGTCAACAAATCTGAGTCTGTGGAATGGTTGAGTGCGAGCTCTCTCAATCTTTTGGACACAATCCAACAGGAATTTTTCGAACAGGAAATCTCACAGGCAGACGTTAAGAGGGCCAATTTAGCTAATAAAGGGGGAAAGGAGGCAGGCCCGGATGGTCTGCCAACAGAACTCTACAAAAATCTGGGGGAGGTCTTGATTCCAGTTATGACCCAGCTTTTCAATGAGATTTTAAGTGACGGAGGAAAGCTGCCAGGTTCGTGGGGCGAGGCAACGATTACCCTAATTTTAAAACCAGGGAAGAACCCAGCGAGGAGTGAGTCGTATAGACCCATATCTTTGTTAAATGCAGATTATAAAATCTTTGCTAAGGTTCTAGCTGATAGCCTGGGAACAGTAGCAGGGGGTATGCTGCACTTTGACCAAAAGGGTTTTGTCAAAGGCAGAAATTTATACGATCTTACATATGATTTTATAGGCGCGATTGATCTAGCTACAACGTATTCCCTTCCCCTTGCAGCTATGACCTTAGATGCTACTAAGGCCTTTGATAGGGGCAACTGGGTGTATCTGTCAGCTGTTTTGGAGAAATTCAATCTTGGTGTAAAATTCCGCAGAGCCATCCAGTTGATCTACCAAGATCCGTCTGCAAAACTGCTGGTTAATTGTAACCTAACTAGCCCCTTTAAAATCACCAGGGGTACTAGACAGGGCTGTCCCCTATCCCCTCTCCTCTTTAATCTGTATATCGAGCCATTCGCTCAGAGGCTGAGGGATGATGTGAACATTCTGCCATTTAAGCATGAGGGATGGGAGAGAAAGGTGGCTCTTTATGCCGATGATGTACTGGTCCTCTCCTCTGACCTTTCTACCGCCCTGCCAGTGGTAATAAAGCATGCCGAAGATTTTGGCAGAATATCAGGGTATGAGGTAAATGCTGAGAAGACCGAGGTTATGTCATGGAACTTGGGGGAGTGCCAACACCAGACCAAAAGAGAGATGAGGTACTTTGGGGTCAGAATAGTACAAGACATCGGCAAAATGTCAGCGACTAACCTGGCTAATGTAACAAAGGAGTGCCAGAGGCTTATGAAGAGTTGGGTCCACCTTCCTCTGTCAATCTGGTCAAGATGATAGTGCTTCCCAAAATCACCTTCTTCTTTAATGTTATCCCATTACATTTTGACAAACCAGCCATAGATAAACTTCAGCAGGCTATTCATTCTTTCATATGGGCCTATAGAGGAACCAGAATTGCCTGGAAGAAGTTGAGACGTAGGAGGGAGAAGGGAGGGCTTTCGCTTCCGGACCTGCAGTACTATGCTTGGGCCTTCCAAATGCCCCATTCTAGGATGCTCTTAAAAACATCAGCCTGCGCTGGGGTAGGGGCAATGTTCTCAGCAATGGTAAAGGGCGCCAGCCTGGTCCAGGAGGGCTTCCTGTTCAAATACGGAGAGCCCAAGTTCTTTAAAAAGTAAGGCTAAAGGTGCTACAGGCAATGGCTAGAGCATGGGCAGATATTAGACGGCTGACGGGCCTCAGTTATTTCTCTAGTCTTGCCCCCTTGTGAGATTCCCCCAGTGTACCGGAGTGCCTAAAAGATAAATTTGCACAGCCACTTAGAGAGGCCGGGCTTAAGGTATGGGGTGACCTAGATCAAGAGGGCACACTTTTACCCGGTCCAATGCTCCACACCATCTTGGAAGGAGGCATCTCTAAATTTAAATATATTCAACTTCAAAGCTGGGCCCAAAATCTGAAATCACCTATAGGTATAGGAAATGCTTCAGAGGAACATCTTGTGGAAAGACCGAGGGGGAAGAAGGAGGTGTTCACGTGGTATTGGAGCATTGAAGAGACAATAGATGGGGACTTTAAATTAGCAGAGGAACTGTGGGGTGCTTGCTTGCCAGACAAACCTTGGGAACATCTTTGGCAAACATCGTTTGGCATTCTGTTCTCCACAGTTAAGCCGGCATGGCTCAGAAGAAACCATCTGTTCACGATTCATTGGGCTTATTTAACTCCCCAAAGGCTGTCAAAGATGACGACAGGACCCCCCTGTTAGATCCAAGAAATGTGGCCTGGAGAAGGCATCTGATATACATATGTTCCAGGAATGCCCGGCCATTTCTGACTTTTGGGCAAAAGTCGGCGAAACCATCTCGGCTATCCTAGGTTTTCAAGTTCAACTGAGCCTCTCCTTGATAATTTTGGGAATTTCCAGCGAAGTCACAGGGCCAGCAAGGGCCTTCCTATTCTATGCCATACTTCTAGCCAGGAGGGAAATATGCAAAAAATGGGTGGAATGTTTGTCTCCTTTGCACGCTGAGTGGCTGTCCTCTGTCATTTCGACGTCCAAACTAGATCTAAGATGGACCCAGACTAGGAGGAAGAAAGCGCACTGGGATTTTTGACTAAAATGGTCAAATGCTGAGGTGTGCGAGAACTGTTAAGAACCCAGATTGTGTATCCATTTTATTTACAATAGAAATTGGTCCTATGATTATACCTCTCTGGATCTCTCTAGACTGTGTTGGGCATCTTTCGTTCCCTTATTGCCAACATTAGCAGTCACCAGTGTATACTGGACCACATCGGAGAGTGACCGCGCCGGTTTTCGGGACCGTGCCTTCCCAGTACGCAGGTGTACCAGAAGGGGGGTAACCTGCCTTTTAACAACGTATAAGGTACTGGCGGCTGGTTTGGTCATGAAGGTCTGAGGTGAATGAGGATTAAAACAAAAAAAATAGTATTTCATGCTGCCAGAGCCCTTACGTAGCATGTAACTCACCTATACACTTTCTCCTGGAGCTTGCTGCCAAACAAGCGACATTGATAGCCATACATCATTGCAGCATCTGCAGAATCAAGCAATAACTGGTATTTCAGATGGAACATCCTCTGCGCCCCCTTCTCCCTCCATTCATGCAGCCATCTTGGTCTGTATATTTATCCAAGAAGAGTTCACAGTTTCATATGAAATGTCCACCCAACATGAGTTCTTTCTAATGGTTAAAGTGCTACTTGGTTGGGAGAATATCTAGTGCATACTGCCTGACATACTGCCTGACATCCATTGCTGCCCCTGCAGGGCCTTGTATATTTTTTTAAATCATTTGTGGCACTGTGGTGCCACATGGAGGTCTGCCTTGGGTACCGTGGTACCCGCTGCCTAATTTTTTTTTTAAGGTACTGGGGCAGATGGGTCCCTTTACGATACCCCCACAGCTCCCAGGTGATTACAGTGGACACACCCTGACCCCTTCTATGTGTTTTCAAACAAATATTCAAGACTTGGGAACCGAGTTCCCGAGTCCACAATGCCTGCTGCAGCATTCTGGTTCTAGCTGCGGCCAGCCAATCAAATCCATCGATACCGTGGCACCAGCCTAGGTACGGTGGTAGCAAAATGGCTCTAGAGAGAAAATGCTCCCTAGGGCTAATGAGAGGGCTCTGTTTTTTAAAAAGACTCCCATAAGACCAACCGTCTAGATATCACTGTCTTTTTAACTGCTCTATAACCACTTTGATCACTTCTTTAGACACAAATGTTTAGAAAATGGGCAATTGATTTTCACCAAATAATGAAAAGTACACTTTTTTGAGAAAAGCTCTGAGTTTTTGCCAAATTTGGTGTAATACCATTCAGCCGTATTTTCAATATCGCTTCTCAACATTTCCAATGAGGATTGAAGTGGGAAATTACTGGTTTGGGATCCCCCTTTTTTCTTGGTCCAACTTTGACAAATCATCCCAAAACTTTCCATGGAGAAACTGGGGAAGATGATCTTTTTTATTGGAATGTTTTGGCAAGATTTGTCAAACGGCGTCAAAGTTATTAGCGAAACAAAAAACACCATTCCTATGAAACATCTGACCTAACTATAACTACATATGCACATGCTATACATATATATATATATTTTATTGCTACCACAAACAATGTGTGGTAAAGCCCTACGATGTAATACAATGCGTTGTAAAGGGTAAAGCATTGTATTACATATGTGGTAAAGGCATGTGGGAGATGCATGTAAGGTAACAACTGATATTCATCCTCTATCTTGTATTTAGAGGTAGGTTATGACAGACATTGTTTATTATGTCTGTGATGTGTGCGGAGGGGGCTGTGGTTAGAGTCCTCCATCTCATTAGGCAGAATGCAGGTCTTCAGGTGCTGAGTGACCGCGGGTGCTTCTAATATTCAGGCTTCTAATGTTCAGTTGCAAGGCATATCTGATAGTTTGGATGGTGTAGTTATCATATTCTGTCAGTATGACCAGGTCATTCTGAGGCTTTATTGACTGGGGGTGCCCTGATCAGGTAGAGTATCTATCTTCTTGGTGTGGTGTGCTGGATGGGATTGTTCCATAGCTCTGGAGCATACTTATACTGATAGGATGGTTTTATTATTTGGGTTCTATCCCAGGGTTAGTGATTGATGTAATTATCATGGGAACAGCTGTATTTTCGCTTCTCTTCTGAGCTTTAAATGCTGCTAGAATATTACCTGATGTAGTGCTAACCAATATTACACAGAAGTCTGCATTACGGGTTCCTGACAAGACAGTAGAACTAGATCCCTTGAGCAAGACTCCGAGGATGGCAATGCGGTGGGTGCAGGCATTGGTGTATCTTGCCTGTGGGCATCAGACATGGCTTCCATGGCCTACCTGAACATTCGTCTCCCAGAGAAAAGTATGAGTATCTATGAGCAGTGCTCCAGTGGGACACTGAAGTGTGTCTCTCTACAAAGTTATCTTTTGCTGCTGAACTGTACCTGCGGCTACCACATCTGCTGATGGCTGCTATGGTACTGCTTCCTGGATATGCATAACATGAATACCATATTTAATTATTTTTATATATACTTTTTTATAAGAAAAAAATACATACCAAAAGTAATGAATTGATGTTTTAAATTGTAAATAAAATGTTTGTTTTATTTAATGAGAATTGCAAAAGATTTGAACTATATTTTTAAGTCATTCTTAGACCAATCAATAAAAATTATTCTGTTGATTAGCTTCTTCATTCATGGTACTTTGATGTTTCATGTGCTTTGCTTCATAAAGACAACAGGCATTGGTGTGTGACTTTAAAAGTTCAGGAACTCATTAAACAATGACAAATGTTGTGTTAGCTTCATCACTAACAAATAACCGACCAGACAAGCTTGTGAAAAAAGCCTACACTGTGATCTGCTACAGTCCTACTAGTGGGGTACAAGAAAGGGTGATCATCTTTATCCCATGGCAGATGCTATTGCAGAATTGAGTGATTGTTAAGAAGAGGAGGCTTGAAGCAGGCATTAACATTCACTTAATGTGCATGGAGGTGTCTGATTGTAATCTGGCTACAGTGGCTTTCAGAGCTTAAATTGCAGCTTGCTTGTGGTAAGGCAGCTTAAATCTGCAGCGGAGAGGTCTACTGCGACAGATTCTCGCAGTAGACCTCAACTAGAACCTCAACTGGAGCCAGAATGATCCTTTCTGACCAGGAAGGAGGGTCTGAGCTGAGCGTGTTTCATTTATCAGGAGTACCAACCCTTCTGCCTTTGAAAAAGGCTGCATGCCAAGCAAAGTAAGTGCCATACACGGTTTAGTATGTTGCGGGAAGATGATCTCTAGTACAGATATCGTGGGAGGATGATCTCTTGTATGGAGAGATTAAAGAGCTTGCACCTAGGGACCAAAAGAAAGTTAGTGAAACCCTAGCATTACAGAAAGGTTTTACTGCAGCTGGTTCATGAAATCAGTTTATCATTGTATCTGGGAGCCTCTAAATCTCATAACAGTGTGGTCGGCTACTTTTACTGTCCACAGAATGGGTGTAGGTATGAATACATTTTGTCAATCTTGTCAGACTTGCCAGGCCACTAGAATGTCTAAAGGAATGGATATTTCTCTCATAATGTTACTACCATGGGCGGGGACACCTTTAGAAAGGGTGATGCAGACATTAGTGCACACCACAGACTGTGAGAGTGGCTCAGAGATCAACTTATATGGGTAGTTGTAGACAATGAAAGAAAGGTAACTTGAGGTTCTACAAATGAAGTGGGTGGTTGCCCTATTGGTAGCCAGAGCTTTAATTGGTACCTTCACAAGATTGAGTATTCCCACAGAGGTTGTTTCTAATAAAAAGTACAAACTTCATATCAGTTCTTCACTGCTTTTCACCACAGACCAGGGAGCTTCTTTAGAGATTGAGCACAACCCTCAAAGACATATTTGGGAGTCTGGAAGAGCCCTTGAACTGGAAAATGCTAGCATTGGTAGAATACTTTTTAAAAGGCACCACACAGGGGACAGAAGGATTGGTGCATGGTATTTCATAGTCAACCTTAAGAAAATACTCTGCTAAGTGACGTATACTTTGCAGAGTTAGGGGCAGCATATACAGTTCATCCTTAACACCCTTACACCCAACTCCAGCAAACATCATTGCAACAGCAGGATTTCCTGACATTCTAGGGTCAATTGATTGCCATCATGTACATCTGGTGGCATCACATTGACAGGAACAAGTGAGCTACAAACGTAAATTGAAGCACACTATTAATGTGCCCATGCTGTGTGATGTCAACCTGTGTATACTGAACTGCTGTGTTAGGTCCCTGGATCAACCCACAATGTCAAGATGCTATTGAGAAGCAAAATTATACATACAGTTGTTACACATCACCCTCAACATACTGGGCAGAAAAATCAAGTCTTTGTCATCAAGATTACAATGCTTTATAATTGTTGTGGTCCAAAACTCGCAATACATGTCAACAGTACCATTAGAGAGTTGTTATCCTCTATGGCGGCACATACATGGATCAATGTGAATATGTATAACAAATTACATCAGTCATTCTTCACAATGATGATGATTCTCAGCTGTCAACATTTTAACCAGCACCTCTACTTGTATTACAACTCTTATGTTTTTTACTGTGGATTCCTCCTGACTCAAGACCTTTGTTCACGCCTTCCACTTCAGACAGTTTGAGGATGGTCATACATTTTACTTCCCACAGCTTTCGGTAGAGCTGAGATGGAGAGTTGCCATCAGTTGCAATGATTTAGTGCTTGTGCTTGGCAACTCATCCAAGTACCTGTTTTTAATGTTCTCAACATCATGTGGATATGTTGAAACAGTATTCATTTTGTATGCTACCTTTGTATGTTACCTCCTTCCACAGGCACGTTCTTCTTTGTACTTGGTGGCATTTTCAGCATGAGATGATGCATTGAACGTTCATGGTATCTTACCACTTCCTTAGCCAGGACTCGCAAACTTCCCTGCTGAGATTCATGATGGAAGACTTTGGGAAGTTTCTGCTTAGGATGACTGAGTGATTGCAGATGATGGCAATGGATACTGTTTGCTTGTTTCGAGGGGATTTGCCCAAACAAAATGAATGCCTACACACGTCCACACAGGAAGGAGTTGTTGATGTGCTTTGAGGGTGTCCTGCCATCAGTCTGTCTGTTGCTTTGGCTGTTTCTGCTCTCAAAGGGTTACACTTTTGCACTCCAGTAACATCCAATTCCTTAAAATGGGCACTTCCTGATATTTTGTGCATGTGCTGTTTATCGGTTGCGGTATCCACTTCATGCAGTAGGTAGCACACATTTTGTATTTAACACATGCTGTAAATACCATTCTGCAGTATTCTGTAAAACTCATAATTAGTGTTATTTAACTTCTGTGTTATTTACTGAACTCTGCGGAATCAGTGTTTACACAGTGTGCACGTTTGATAGTTGCTACCACTAAACCCGTAATCGAGCCCGTATTTAGAAAAGATAACAGCATGTTACAATCTGGGCAAAGATTAATGCCATTTGTTATGTAGAGAACAAGCTTTAAATGCCTCCACATCAAAATGTCTACCACTGTATGCAAATCCTTTTTTGAAATGGAGAGCTGCAAATTATAAATCTTAAGCTTAGCAGATTGGGTGTTAATCTGTTACCAATAGCTTCAAGTACTGTCTTGAAACATTTTCACCTAGTCCATCTCTGTCGTGTTTCATTAGAACAGCATCTCTGTGGCATCATAAACCCTAGCACTGAATTACCGTTTACAGTATTGTGCAGTCATGGTAAACATATATTTAAAGGTATCAGTGATGTTATCACACAGAAAGAGAAGGACTTGATGTGCTATGTTGCATGACACGCAATGCAATTACCGTTAAGTAATTAAAGCATTACCTCCACGTCCCTCCTGAGTTGGATGCTCAAAACAAAAGACCCTTTATTTTTCAAGACTAGCTTCACCCCTATTGCTTCATAGAGGAGCAAACTTTTTAACCAAGAACATTGTCAGCCTTTCCACCCTCCCCAACATTGTAATGCCTCACAAAGTTTGAAGGAGCAGCCCACGCAGCTGCCCTACATATTTCAGAAATTGAAGCTCCTTGTAATTCGGCAATAGAAGAAGACATGCTATGAGTAGATCTTCCCTGTATTCTGGGAGGTGGAAATTTACCCATTACAGCATAAGCCAGAGAAATCAAAGACCTTATCATCTTCCTAGGGTAGAAGTAACTGCTTTGTCCCCTTTCTGCCTCAGACTTTCTGAAGGGTGCCACTTTTTCCAAAGAACGAATTAGAGCCCTCCTTACAATTAAGCAATGCAACTTGACCTCTTTTGCTAAAGAAGGAGAAGGAAAATATTCTGGTAGAATGATTTCCTGTTGTATGTCTAATGCAGAATGTATCTTAGGTGTGAAGGAAGGGATCAGGGCTAATACTACCCTAGCTTGGTAGACCCTACAAAATGGCTATTAACAAAGCTTCTAACTCACCCAACCTTCTAGCGGGCGTAATAGCTGTCAGAAAGGACGTGTTGAGAGTCAGAGTCCTCAGCTTCATCTGGTCTAGAAGGTCAAAGGAATGAACTGTCAAAGCCTTTAAAACCAAGGGAAGGACCCAAATTGGAAATGCCCAATAAGATCTAGGCTACATATTCAACAAACCCTTAATAAACATGGGAACTAGACCGTCCTCATCTGCCAAGTTAACTTCGAAAGCCCATATAGCTGTCCATTATACGCTAAAGGTTGCCACTGTCATACCCAGTTTTGACTCCTCCTATACAAATTCCATTACCAAAATTAAGCTGGCTGAAGTGGGGTCTAACTGTCTTTTTTCACACCAAAGTGAAAATGTTCTCCAATGCCTACTGTATGACAAAAGCTAGAGGATCTCCTGGAAGCCTGTACCATAAGGGCAACATTCTTGGGCACTCCTTTTCCCTTAACCCTCTCCACTCAACCTCCAGGCTGTGAATTTGAGCCTAAATAGCATCTCCGGAGACAGCACTGGAAAGCTGAGAGGAGAGGGAGTTATGGGAAACCACCACTCCTGAAAAACCCTCATGGATTCCAAAAAAGGAAACAAGGCCAATGAGGAGCAATCATCACAATCAGTGCTTTCTCCCTTCTCATCCTCACTAGAAATCAGGGGCAAAGGGTGGGATGCATATATTAGCCCCTGAGGCCAAGGAAATGTCAGGCCATCTTCTGCTCATGCTTGGTCCTTCCTGCCCTCGAGCAGAACCTTTGAAGTTTAGTATTTTCTGGAGACGCAAACAGATTTATGATAGGTCTCCCTCAATAAAGAGTGTGGAAATCAAAGAGTTTTGGATACAGAGAGAAGTCCAGAGAGGAAGGAATCTCTTGATAAGGATGTCCCCCTTCACATTGGACACCTCCTGGTTGTAGATTGCTGACAGAGAGATCAAGGAACTTTGGGCCCAAGCAGAAATTTCATTTGTGATGTTGTTCAATGTACGAAGTCTCGTTCCCCCTTGCTTGTAGATATAAGCCTTGGTGACCACAATGTCTGTGTGACCCAGAACTGCCTTGTTCAGAATCTGATGTCTGAATGATCAAAGACCAAATTGCACCCCTTTCTCCAGTTGGATAAATTCAAGCTTCTGTCATTGATCAAAAGCTGTAAGTCTTTTGATTTTCCAGGCAGGTACCCAACCCCTACAGGGTGGCATCCGTAGTAATTACTGTTGGGACAGGGGGATCCAGTGGAATCACTCTCAGGAGATGATCGTGATTCAACCACCACCTGATGTCCCTCCTCATCTGCTGTGTCCATTTGATTTGGAGAGGTAGATTCTGGGAGCTCAGAGTCCAACTGTTCAGAATCCACCTCATGAACCTCTGCAAATGAAACCTTGCCTAGGGGACCAGGAATATAGTTGGGGCTAAATCACCCTGGACCCGAAAACAGTCCAAAAGTCTGGGCCGTCTGTGTTCCAGAAGCTGTAGGATATGAATCTGTAACTTGAGAAATCTTTTTTTGGGAAGTGAAACCACACCCAGCCATGTTTGAAAACTAGTTTCTATAAAAATTAGGACCTGAGAAGGAGCAAGAGAGGACTTTCTGCAATTAATAAGGAATATGTGCTCTTGAAGAACAGCTAACACTCTTTGGATGTGGGATACGAGTGTGTCTCTTCTTTGAACAAAAATTCCCTTTGGCATAAAGTTTTGCCATCAGCAGAGCCAGCACCTTTGTAAAAACGCACCATAACAAGATTGACCCTAAGACTCTATTAAGAAATAGGGAATTATCAGGAAAATCTGATTTACAACAATCTATTTCCCCAGTAATTCCTCTTTCTTTTCCATATTTTTCTTTGAAGATTTTGTCCTTTTTTGAGCTTCTTGGGAGACGCCGTTCGGGTCTATGTGTTTATGGCATTACTCCTAAACCTTTAAGTACTGGGCCCATCAGTGCCTAAAATTACTTGCCTAGTTGATGTCGACTGCAGACCCATTGAAAATAAGCATGACCATATTACAGAAATGCATTAATGAAAATTAATTTGGATTGCTTAGGAAGTTCCTTTGTTTAAGAGTGAAGTTCTAAACGTATATTCAGCCAGTTGTTCTACGCCGAACCAGAGTACTCACCAGCGAGTATCATTCCCGAACTGGGACCATCCTCAAGTATTTCTAAAGCTGTGTGTGATGTTGCATCCTCTTGAATATTCTTAGAATTTGACTGTTGACTAAAACAATGTATGCTTGTTATGAAGAGAGAGTGGTCACAGTCTGATATGAGCTGGGACTATTAATGCACACTTTCCATACAGAAGGGCCCACTGAGGCAAAACAGATTTCAGTAAGAGTAACCTTGGCTCACATTAGAGGCTCACCTTGAGTGCGGACTGAGGAGCAAGACAGTCCTAAGAAATATCTTTGAGAGGTATTGGAATAAATTGCCAACCAAGCAAGGCACAGTTAAGGAGGAACAAATATAAATTTCCAAACACAAATGTAAGCAAAAAAGACAAAACGTTTGTAAAAAATGACACGAAAATGACCCCCCGCCCTTGAAGCCAGTTCATAAGGCACGCAATCTTTTATTTGCTTCTCATCTGGTCTCAGTCACAAAAAGCACATTTTATGAACTTGTTTACTTATTTCATGTTATTATTGGTGATACTGGATAGGTAGTTATTTTCAGTCTATATGCAAGTACCACTATCGTGGTCCTCCCTAAGGAGGGCCTGCCTCGAGACCGCTACTCCTCTCACCATCCTATTTCTCTTATTAATGCTGACATTAAAATTTATGCCAGGGCTCTGGTGATCCGCCTGACCCGGGCTCTTCCCTACCTTATTCACCCAGACCAATGTAGGTTTATGCCGGGTAGGAGCATGTGTCACTGTATTCGTAGAGTCCAAATGGCAATGGCTCGAGTACAGGACCTAGATGTCCCCCTGGCCCTCCTTTTAGTGGATTTCTCTAAGGCCTTTGACACAGTCTCATGGGACTTTCTTAATGAGGTTCTTTTGCGGGCGGGTCTTGGGCGTCCCATTTCATAAGATGGTAAGATTGCCCTTGTGATAGAGCCTTTGGCTCGTCTCATTCGGTGTGAAGCTCAGGTGCAGGGATGGCAATGGAGGGGTTGGGCTTGAGGACCGTATACCATTATATGCTGATGACATTCTTTTGTTTCTGGGTGATCCACGGGTCTCTTGAGATCCTCCACCTCTATGCTGATGCTTCAGGCTTGAGAATCAATGCCAGCAAATCCTGTTTGGTGGAGGTATGGGGGATGCTGAGGGAGGGATATTGGTGCCCTGAAGTACCGTTCAGCGTCACTCCTTTAAATACCTGGGGATTCATGTGTCTCACCTTCCTGATTGGGCGTGGGCTCTTAACTTTCAAGGCCTGACTCAGGCTATCAATCAATCAATTAATCAGGGGTTTATAAAGCGTGCTACTCACCCGTGAGGGTATCAAGGCGCTGGGGGGAGTGGGGAGTGCAGCTCCGGATCAGTCGAAGAGCCAGGTCTTGAGGTTCTTCCTGAAGATGTGCAGGTTCGGGGAGCGTCTGATGTTTGCTGGGAGCTCGTTCCAGGTCTTGGCTGCGATGTAGGAGACGGCAAGTCTGCCAGCTCTGTTTCTGCGGATGCGGGGAGTCTCTGCCAGGCCGAGGTCGGTGGAGCGGAGGTTCCTTTTGGGTACGTGGAAGGAGACTCTCTCGTTGAGGTATTTGGGTCCGATGTTGTGGAGGGATTTGTAGGCATGGGTGAGAAGATTGAAGGTCACTCTCTTCTCGATGGGGAGCCAGTGGAGGTCTCGTAGGTGTTGGGTCATGTATTTGTGTCGTGGTGTCCCGAGGACAAGTCTGGCTGCAGCGTTCTGGATGGTTTGGAGCTTGTGTAGCAGAGTTCTGTTGATGCCGGCATAGAGGGCGTTGCCGTAGTCCAGTCTGCTGGTTATGAGTGCATGGGTGACTGTCTTTCTGCATTTGGGGGGATCCATTTGAAGGTCTTTCGGAGGATGCGAAGGCAGTTGAAGCTGGTGGAGGCGACGGAGTTGATCTGGCGGGTCATGGTGAGGGAGGAGTCCAGGATGATGCCAAGGTTCCTTGCGTGGTCTGTAGGGGTGGGTGGACTTCCGAGGGTGGAGGGCCACCAGGTGTTGGCCCAGGCGGAGTTGGAGGGTCCTAGGATGAGGACCTCGGTCTTCTCCGAGTTGAGCTTCAGGCAGCTGTCTTTCATCCAGGACGCGACGTCCTTCATTCCTTCCTGGAAGCCGAGTCTGGTGTCTTCAGGGTTCTTCGTGAGGGAGAGGATGAGCTGGGTGTCATCTGCGTATGAGACTATGCTGAGCCCATGCTGTCTGAGATGGCGGCGAGGGGGGCCATGTAGATGTTGAAGAGCGTGGGGCTGAGCGATGATCCTTGGGGTACTCCGCAGTTGATCTCTGTGGGTTCGGAGAGGAAGGGAGGGAGTCTGATCCTCTGGGTTCTGCCGGAGAGGAAGGATCAGATCCAGTTGAGGGCGGTTCCTCGTATCCCAGCGTCGTGGAGTCTGGCTGTGAGTGTGCGATGTGAGACAGTGTCGAAGGCTGCGGAGAGGTCTAGTAGGATGAGGGCCGCAGTGTGTCCCTGGTCGAGTAGCATGCAGATGTCATCAGTGGCAGCGAGGAGGGTGGTTTCGGTGCTGTGGTTGCTGCGGAATCCAGACTGGGAGGAGTCTAGGATGGCGTTCTCTTCGATGAAGGCGGTCAACTGTGCGTTTACGAGCTTCTCAGTGACTTTGGCGGCGAAGGGGAGCAGGGAGATGGGCCGGTAGTTTTTCAGGTCCGTCGGGTCGGCCGTGGGCTTTTTGAGGAGGGGCTTGACTTCCGCCCACTTCCAGTCGTCTGGGAAGATGCCGGATTTGAGGGAGACATCGATGGTCCGTCCTAGTTTGGGTGCGATGGCGGCAGCGGCCCTGTGGTAGATGTGTGGAGGGCAGGGGTCCATGGGGGCTCCAGAGTGGGTGTTGTTCATGGTCGCAGTGATGTGTTCAACAGTGGCGGTATTCCAGGTAGTGATGGTCGGCTGGTTGTCGGTGGTGGGGAAGGGGGTGGTGCCCGACGTCTGTTCGCTGAAATTGTCATAGAGGGCCTTGATTTTCAGATGGAAGTAGGAGCTGAGCTTGCTGCAGAGTTCCTGGGATGGTGTGACATCAGTGGCTTCGCTGGGGGGTTTGGTGAGTTGCTGTATGACGTTGAAAAGTTATTTGGCGTTGGTTGCGTTGGTGTGGATCTTGTTCTTGATGAAGGTGCGCTTGGTGTCCCTTATTTGCCAGTGGTATTCCTTCTGGGTGTTCTTGTGGTTGTTCAGGTCTTCTGTGGTTTTACGGTTTCGCCAGGTTTTCTCGAGGCGTCTGCAGGAGTGCCTGGCTTCTTGGAGTTCGGTGGTGAACCAGGCGGCCTTCAGGGGGCATTGTTTGGCGGGGTGGCGGAGGGGTGTGAGCTTGTCGGCGCAGTTGGAGATCCAGCGGTGGAGTTCTTTGGCTGTGGAGTTGGCGTCGGTCGTGGCGCTAGGGGGATCTAGGAGGTGGGTAGTGTTGAGGTGTTCCTCAGTGATTTTGCTCCAGTTCCTTCCTGGCGGGCGCGGGGGGTTTGGGTGCGGTGGTGGTGTTGAAGGTGAAGTGTACGCAGTGGTGGTCCGTCCAGAGGGGCTGCGTGGTGTGGCTGAAGCAGATGTTTGTTCCTCCTGCAAAGATGGGGTCAAGGGTGTGTCCTGCTCTGTGAGTGGGGGTGGTGACGAGCTGCTTCAGTCCGAGGTTGGAGAGGTTGTCAAGAAGGGTGGTCGAGTCGGGGTCGTTGCGGTTGTCGAGGTGGAAGTTCAAGTCTCCGAGTAGGATGTAGTCCGTGGAGGTGATGGCATGGGGTGCGACGAGGTCGGCGATGGTTGTAGTGGACTGGGTGCGTGGTCCCAGGGGCCTGTAGGCGAGGGTGCCGCGTAGCGTGGTCCTGGGGCTGGTCTGGATCTGGAAATGGAGGTGTTCTGTGTTGGAGTGGGGGTCGCTCGTGCTTGAGGTGGAGAGTCCGAGGGAGGTCTTGTGTGCGATGGCTAGTCCGCCTCCTGGGCGGTGTGGGCGGTCCTTTCTCTGGATCTTGTACCCGTCGGGGATGGCGGTGGCGATGTCGGGGCCAGAGGTGGCGTTGGTCCAGGTTTCCGTGAAGAAGGCGACGTCGGGCGAGAGGGTGTCAATCAGGTCCCAGATCTCTATGGCATGTCTGTGTAGGGAGCGCACGTTGAGGAGGATGCAGGTCAGGGCTTCGGTGGTGCGGCCATCCAGTGAGCCTTCGGCGGTCGTGGGGGCGCTGTTGATGGTGAAGGATCGTTGGCAGTGTCTGCAGGAGAACTTTCCGTGGGTGGTGTTAGGTGCGGATCTTTGGCAGTCGGTGTGTTTTCCGGGGTTGAGTGCGTGGAGGGCGGCGGAGTCATATCGGCGGGGCCTCGGGGATCCAGGGTTCCTGGCGCTGGTCGCGGTCGGGTCGCGGACGGGCGCAGACGGGCTTGCCTTAGGCGCGCCTTTGGCGGGCCAGTGGCGCGGTCGCCATTAAGTAGGGGAGGGGGAGGGACGTGCAGCTGGAAGGCGGGGGCGAGTTGCGGCGAGAAAATAAACAGCGGAGGAAATAGAGCAGCAGCAGGGAATACAGCGAGAAAAAACGGAGCAGAGGAATACAACAGCAGCACACCGTCATACAATACAAACAGTAATACAATAAAAGGGGGAGCAGCTGAATTGGGGGCACAATCAGCAATGGCGCTCTCACACAACAGAGGAATACAAAATAAAGATAAAAAGGGGGAACAGCGATAATTGGCTACAGTAGGGGGATGCAGGGGAAAATGACAACCGATGGACGCCCTTAGCCCTCAACCTCATGGGGCACATCGCACTCTTTAAAATGATATCCATCTCCGGATATCTGTATGTCTTGGGGAATTTTCCCTACCCCATCCCGCAAAGATGGTTCCGCACCTTGTCCTCCAAACTTCCAAATTTCATGTGGGCAGATGGGCGCCACAGGGTGGCCTTTTCCTCCGCACATAAATCTTCCTTTGACTGTGGTTTTGGGTTATCTGATCTATATATATACTGATGGAGAGTAATTATCTTAGTATGATTTGCCCCGATCAATTCCTGCTCATTGTATAGTGTAATACTAAGACGTACTTAAAAAACATGACTACCAGTGTGACTCATAAACCACGTGAGAGTCAACCATCATCGTAAAAGCATGCCGAATGGTGGCAAACCTGTTCGAGATGAAAATTATTCATAATAGAGAGAAATTAATAATGAAAATAATTCACGATCAATAATGTGCTATGAAAACCTATAAATGCCATAATGTGTGACGTAATGTAGCCTTTAAAATATGATTATGAAAATGCTAAGATAAGTGCTCATTTAGTAGATAAATTGATTAACTTAAGTTGAAGACGAATAAAATGATTTCTGCTCACGTAGCAGCACGGTCATGAAAACCTGCAATTTCAAATGTCGAGAGAAAATGTCATTTATAATGATATTGCAAATGAGTTAAGGCTTTTTGACTATAAAATGGTGTTTGCATGTTAGTTTCAATGAACAATACAAGTGCAAGAGATATAGAATCATTTTTTTATTCAATTAAATGTTTGATATCTTTTAGTAAATAATAATGTTTTAGCAGGTTTTCACGTAGGCATAAGAATGCATTTTTATTTTCTCCATTATTCTTTGAGTAATACTAGAAAATGCTGGTATGACTACACTATTAGCTGTGAGAAGTTTTGCTAAAGTTTTTTTCTCTAGTTTTCAAATAAAGGACACTCTCTCTGTTAGTATGAAATTGTGTCGACTTTGTTGCAAGCTCGGCAGAGAGTGCTTGGGAACGGACATGATAAGATACAAATGAACTACCTAGTTCCGAGGAGGGATGAAATTGAGTTTTAGCAAAATAATGAGCATTGGACAATGGCATTACGTATAATTTCCGGATCATTTTGCTGAGGTGATGATCACCCCTTGGACAGACCATAGACTTTGACCAATGGAAATAATGCAAACGGCGCAAAAGCTACTTTTGTGGGATGAAACTATGAACGATTGGAAGTATAACTGCCCTGTGGGAAAGGGACGGGAAGCCTATTTTCGTGGTGACATTTTCGTGGGGGCTATTCTGAAGGGCTGCTTTTTCTTGCAAAATTCCTGAAGGCCTGACATGCTGTCAGTCTGAACTCTGATTTCCCTGAAATGAACTCTCCTGATTCCCCTGCGCTTTGCAAGCTGGTGAAGTTGAGCAGGACAAACCTTTTCGCTGAAGGGTTGAATGACTCCGGCTATTGCACGCTGTGCTCTAGCATCTACTGGGCTCATCTTGTGTCCCCGGTACTGATAAATCTGCAACCGATCTTTTGGTTTGCATGATTCTTGATTGCATTCTGAAATTGCATTGTGCTCTTTTATTCTCCCTCTCATCAGGTATTTTTTTTAAAATGTATTTTGCTCTGAACTGTGATGTATTGTGATTAACTGTATTCAGTCGATAATCAATATTAAATGAAACTAATGTATTTTTGTGCTTTGACCATTCAATTTTGAAGTTTAGATAAAGTTTTACCTGCTATAACTATTCATGTGTATGTCATTCTTAGAGTTTAAGCATTTAGGATTTGTGGGCTTTATATATGTTAGGAAGACACTTCTTTATTCCAGGTCCTCAATGAAGAAATGGGCATCCATCTGTAATTATCCGAGTCCCTATTAGCTCAATCAAAAGATCCATCAGAGGACCATTGTGGTAAAGTGACTTGAATAAAATTTAGTTATGTTGAGTTTTATGGGCCAAACTCAGTGATGTTAAAATATTGTAGTAGCTGAGGTTGTGTGTGTGTGTGTGTGTGTGTGTGAAAAGAGAAAAACAAACGAAAAAACGTTTCCGCTGCATCAGTTTTCTGGTAGCATTATCGGATGGTTAGGTTGACTAAATATACTGGGTAATGAAAAGACTGAGCTAAAAGTAAAAGCTAGTGACGACTTTTGACCGACAACAGGAAAGTTGTTTATTTGTGTTTCGTGTTGTGGTCCGTCGTTGACCTTAATGGAAGTAAACGGGTCCGTCGATTGCCTAAGATCCCGGGATAAAGCCTAAGGGCAGTCTTAGTGTGGCATACATTAAGCGTGTTTTGTCTGCTGTGGAAGTAAGTACTGTGGAAAGGCCTTGCCAGTGCTAACATAGGGAAGCGTGACGAGTGAGAATTTTTCTGATTTCTTCAGAAAGCACATCTGGGGGAGTCTTGAAAATTTTGACTTAGTGAGGGTGAAATCGCGCTGGTCGAGATTTTGCTGGAAGCGAAAGAAAAACTTCTCAGATTGTATGGTTCTATCGTTTTTCTTTTAGTTGAGCAGACAAAGTTGTTTTATGTTGTTTGTTTTGTTTAAAGACTTTGTAAAAGACGACGACGACATTGTAAAGGTAGGGTCAGTCGCAGTGAGGAGTTAGACTGACGTCATCAGGTGCCAGGCTGTTATTGGTCAGTTGGTGAGAAGCCGCGCTGGCATTGGTGAACGTGAACGACCTTTTGATTGGTGATAGAGAATCATAATACGGAAAAGAAATTGTTGAATATTTTCTCATTAAGGTTTTGATTTAGTGTAGAAGACTAATGAAGTTTTTTAAACTGTTGAAAACTTTGTTTCATAAAGATGAGCCAATACCAATTAGGGAAGGAATTCCCGTGGCTCCGGAAGGAACATCTGCTTCATTTATGTCATTAGAGAAAAGATATTATACGTGTACTAGGTTGGAAAACTGGATGAAATACACAGAGTGAGATGGTAACTTAGCATTTCCCGAATTTGGAACCTTTAATACCCAAATTCTGGAAAATCTAAGGAAACAAATGAATGATTCGAGACCAAATCCTAGACCTATGCAGTATGAAGCTCTCAAGGAGTGGGAACATGAAGCCTATAAGAGGGAAAAGGAGAAAACTCAGAATAGGTACAGGAATACAGTAAGTCGATATGCTGAAGCAAAATGGGATGCACAGAAAAAAATGTGGAGAAAGGATGTAGCTGAAGGGGAACAAATGTATCCAGTAATGGTAGCCGAGACTAAAGAAGGAGAGAAATGCAAAGAGAAGAAGAAGCATGTTGAGGAGTTGAAGTCTAGAGATACTGACTTAACTGGTGAAGGAGTTGACGAGGTAGATGATGAATTCTTGAGCGAGTTATTACTGAATAGACCTCCACCTTATCATGAAGAGCAGAACAATGTAGAGACAAGACCCCTTGTAGGATTACAACCAAATGCCCCAGTCATAAGTTTAGATCCGGGACATAAAAAGACATTTTTTAATCAGAATCAGACCCTAGATAGCGAAGGGTTGCCGAGAATGATAATGCCAACTAATCCTGATGCTTTATCCGTCCCGGTAACTATAGGTCCCATTGTTCTATTATATAATGATGGACAAGGAGTTTCACAAGTTCATGCTATAACAGTTCCCAATAGAAATATGAGTGAAACTCACCCTGTTTCGGAGAGAACTGTGAGTGTGAGAGATCAAGGAATGGCAGAATGGAATGGAAAAAATAAGAGTGGGTCAAGTGGGAATAGTAGAAGAGATTCAACGACAGAAGGAGAGTTAGAGCTATTGATTCATATTTCAGACAGGTCAGTTGACACCCCGAAAAGAGGTTCACAATCGGATTTGAGAAGGATGTTGCAGATGGAAAGAAGGTTGACACAGTTATCGGAAGGGTCAAAGACAGGTGGAAATAGTGAGGAATTGCAAAGATCAGGACAGGATACATCCTAAGGACATTCCCCAGAAGAACTTGATGAATGGATAAAGGAAATAGCACCTGGTTGTAGCATACAGAGTAATAGTTCTGGTAATGTGGGCATAGATGTGGGTAAATTAAAAGTAGAAATAGAAGAAATGATATTGGGAACCATAAATCCAGAGAGATTAGCTAAATATCGGGATGAAGAACTACTTTTTATGTGTAAGGATATTACCCAGAAAGCGAAAAACACACATGAGAGATTTGCTGCGATTGCATAAAATTATGGAGTAGTAATAGAAAAATCCAAGGCTTTACAAAAGACATATCGGTTGGATTTTAGTGACAAGGATTTAGAGAGTTTAAATTCCTCAGGAAAATGATTACAGATTAAAGAGTTGATTAACAATCCAAGGCGTTGGGGTGAAGTGGACCGTTGGGAAGGCAGATGAGCAAAGAAGAAGGAGGATACGACAGTACCTTTACCTCTGTATCCTGTGAGGGAGGCAGAAAAGATGGAAGCAAATGCAACGAGATATCCTATGAGAGAGGTACCAGGAGGAGGGTTTGTTCATGTTCCATGGACAACAGAGTATATATTGTCATTCACAAATGATTATCCCAGATTGAGAGAAAAACCTGTTGAGTGGTACAAGCAAGTGGAAAGGTTTGTTAAGGTTTCAAAAGTTTTGCGGAAAGATTTAGATGCTTTGTTTGACATTGTAGTCCCGACCGATTTGTCGGTTGAATGCAAAATTGCTGTAGATTGGCCAAAAGAAGAGTAATTGAGAGATTTGAAAACGGGAGCCCCATCACATGAAGTCATGAAAAAATTTAATCAGGTTATTACCTATCCGAAAGGGAAAATTTTGCCAAAAGAGACAAATTGGGTGAAAATAGATAGGACTACTCAAGAGTTGAAGGAGTCAGTTCATGCATATTATGAGAGGCTTTTACAGGCATTCAAGCAGTATAGTGGGATTGAGAATGTCTCAGGGAAAGAGATGGGTCATTTTGAGTATGGGTTTGTGTACAGTTTAATGTCAGAAATAAGTGCCATGATTCAGCAGCATTTGATCAGTTGGCAGAGCAAGACAATTGATGAGATACTTCGTTATGCAAAATACTGTGGAGATGACATTGGTTTGTGTCACAAAAATGTAAAGGAGAAATTGATGTTGGCTCAGATGAAAGCAGCAAAGAAAGGGGGGGTATATGAGTATGAATACAGATTTTTCAGGAGCATTTCAGGGAAATGGTCAGACTACTACTGGAATGAGATGTGCGGTGAAAAATCCTGTGCAAAATTTGATGCCAAAAGGGAAAGGTCGAGGAGGTAATCTAGAAGAAATTAAAAAAGAAATTCCATGTCATGGGTGTGGCAAGTTCGGGCATTGGAGGCGCAAGTGTAGAAACATTCTGACAAATACAGGAGGTATGCAGACAATAGACCCAGGAGTAGATGGATTGAGGCAGTCGCAAATGGGTATTGAAATAATGAATCAGTAGAATAAGAATCAGCAGATGTCGACAGACAGAGAACAGGGTCAGAGAATGCCTCAAGCTCCTATACAACATTTGAATGGTCAAGTGCAAAGGTACAAATACAATACAAATGATCAAATGAATTCAAATGTGCAGGTGCCTTCACAATATTTGTTACAGGTGGATGAGAGTGATTCAGATACATCTCAACGACAGTGCCTGAGGGGGGATGCATGCTTGGTGCATCCTTAGACGTAGACCAGAGTGGTCCCTATTTGGATGGCGAGGTAAACGGGAAATCTATTTCATTCCTTGTAGACACTGGTGCTACCCATTCCACTGTGAGAACTGTGGAAATTCCCAACCTACCCCTCTCAGGAGAAGGTATCCAATTTGTTGGAGTCTCGAATAAATTGATCTCAACAACAGTGACCAAACATATGAAAATACAAATTGGAAGTTTTAAAGATTCACACAAATTCATGGTGTGTGACACTAGTCCAGTTACCCTGTTAGGATGAGATTTGTTATGTAAAGTGAACTGTTCCATATATTGCACACCAGATGGAATAGAATTCCATATGAAAGATGAAGATGTGGTGTTTAAAATGGCTCAACAAGAGTTTGAAGTGAATAGCTTAGATCCTCTGTTTACAGCTAATTATTTGCCAGTTGAATTGAAAGATGCAGTGTTGCCTGATGTGTGGGATTTTCAAAGACATTGGTCTAATGAGAGGAGTAGCTCCAATTCGAATTACTGTAAAACCAAATGAAGAATTCCAGAGAACGCCAGCATATAATTTGAGTTTTGAGACAGTTGCTGGAATAACCCCTTTGATTGAAACATTGATTGAGCAAGATATTCTGAGAGAAATATTTGGGAGTCCATGCAATTCACCTATCATGGGCATACGCAAACCAAACAGAAAATATAGAATAGTTCAGGACCTTCGGAAAATTAATCATATTGTGATACCTTGTTGTCCAGGAGTGCCAAACCCAGCTGTGAATCTTTAGCAAATTCCATGTGAGGCAGAATGCTTCTCAGTGATTGACCTGTGTCAAGCTTTTTTCTCAATTCACTTGCATCCAAATAGCCAATATTTATTTGCACTCCGGTTCGGAGACCGTGTCTCGGCATGGTGCTGAGTTCCACAAGGGTATACTGAAAGCCCCTCAATATTCAATCAGATTTTGAAAAGGCATTTGGAGTCATTGGTAATGCCTAATCACTCTGTGTTAGTGCAGTACATTGATGATTTGCCGGTTGCATCAGGAACCAAAGAGGCTTGTGTTACTGATATGATTGCTCTACTGAACCATTTGGCAGTAAGTGGGCATAAAGTGTCGCCAGCAAAATTACAATTTTGTCAGAAAGAAGTTAAGGAGAAAGAAAAGCGTCTCAATATCGGATCAATGCCATATTGTAGATGAATCTGCCGAGTACACAAAAGGAAGTTAGAATGTTCTTGGGAATGGTTGGATATTGCAGGCAGTGGATCCCGAGTTTTTATCTAATAGCCAAGCCCCTGCAAAGGCTGAAACACAAAGACATGTCAGATCCTGTACATATGGATGAAGAATGCATGCGTTAATTTCTTGTGCTGCGAGACAGCTTGTGTCGAGCACCAGCATTGGGAATGCCTGACTTTAACAAGAGTTTTACTCTGTTTTGCAGTGAACAAAACGGTTGTGCACTTTCAGTTCTGACGCAAATGCACGGAACAGCATGCCGTCCGGTGGCATATTTTTCAGCCACATTGGACCCTGTGGCTGCTTCCTTACCTGGATGTTTAAAAGCTGTAGTGGCAACATGTGTGAGTTTGGAGCAGTGTGAGACAATTGTAATGGGTCATCCATTGAAAGTGTGTGTGCCACATTCAAATGAAATTTTGTTAATGCAAACATGCACACAGCATCTTACAAGCAGACGCTTACCAAAATATGAGCAAGTGATACTGGGTACGGAGAATGTGACAGTAACAAGATGCACAAGTTTGAATCCAGCTACCTTGATGCCGCTTCCAAGTTGTTGTGGAAGAAGCAGACCATGATTGCCTTGACGTGACTGATTTGTGTACAAAGCTGAGACCTGAGATACAGGACACTCCACTGCCAGAATCTGATCATGTTTTGTTTGTGGATGGATCATGCTTGAGAGACAATGGAGGTACCTTACGAGCTGCATATGCGATCTGTACAGTGATGGGTGTTGTTGAAGTATCATGGTTGCAAGGAAGGCGTGTCAGGGGTGGGGTAGCAAACCGGGAGCAGAGAAGCCAAATTCAATGGCAGCCTCCATAGACCTTCAGTGCATATCGTGGAATGTGCGAGGGATGTACTCTATGGTAAAGCGCCACAAGATTCATGCATACTTAGTGAGGAGAGGGTCCCAAATTGCAATGCTGCAGGAGACACACATTACTGCAAAAGAAGGGGCGGCGCTACAACGTAGATGGCGGGGGCAAGTATATTACAGAAACTATTCAGCATTCGCTAGGGGAGGCCTGGTGTGGATAGGAGCTGGAGTACCATTCCAATGCACTAGGCAAATAGTAGACCCCGAGGGGAGGTATGTGGTACTGTTGGGCAAATTAGATGGGAAGGATGTAACGGTAGGCAGCATCTATGGGCCAAACACCCAGCAAATTCTGTTCCTTGCACATCTTTCTACAACACTAGCTGCAGCACTCATGGGTATGGTGTTACTAGGGGGGACTTTAACTGCATTGAGGATGTAGTATTGGACCGTTCCCACCCGCCCTTACCAGATTCACCCATACATAGAACAGCAGAAGCACGAAGAAATTGGCAGCAACAATGGGGGCTGATAGACACCTGGAGGGCGCATCACCCGGGGACAGGGTTTACTCATTTTTCTCGCCCCTGCATGAGTTGCATGTTCGGCTAGATCCCATATTTTGCACCCCAGACATACATGAGTGCATACAGACGAGTGAGTGCTTAGCGAGGACGATCCCAGACCACAACCCCATATTGGTGGGATTGATCTGGACTAGGAATAGGCCGAAAGCCCCAACCTGGCGTCTTAGACCGGAGGCGTTAGAGGATCAAGTTTTCCAAGCAACAATACGTACTGCAATTGGGCAATACTTTGAAGAGAACTCCGGGGACAGCCATGAACCCCTTGGTGGAATGGGAAGCCTTTGAGGCTGTAATAAGGGGTAGGTGTATAGCTGAGGCGGTAGAGGTGAGAAAGGTGCTATTGCGGGACACCTTAGCTGCAGAGTAACGCCTCCGGGAGCTAGAGAGGGAGAGACCGGAAATGAGGGACAAGCAAGAGGACCTGCTGGCAGCTAAAGAAGCAGTGGCTGAGCATGTAGAGTGGCTACGCTGTTTTGACTACAAAAATTACATGGTGCGTGCCCACACAGAAAGGGATAAACCTGGGGCGCTGCTGGCCTGGCTGGCTAGCCCAGCCCGGAGGGCGTCAGTGATCCCAGAAATGAAGGGGGAACAAGGGGAGGTCCGGCACCGTCAACAAGACATCAATGACATATTCCTGAGGTATTACACCGACCTATACGAGAGTAGGGTATCCCCCACGAATGATGAGATAGAGGACTATATGGGAGACCTAGAGCTGCCAGTAATATTGGAGGACGAGGCGGAGTCATTGGGGAGGGAGATAGAGCTGGGAGAGGTGAGGTGCGCTATCAAGGCCATGGCCAGTAACAAAACGCCTGGAACAGACGGGCTCCCGGTTGAGTTTTACTCAACCTACGTAGACCTTTTGGGTCCTCGGCTAGTAGAACTCTATAACCAAGCTAAGCAGCTCGGGAGGCTCCCAGTGTCCACAAAAGAGGCAGTCATTATACCCCTGCTGAAGCCAGGGAAGCCGACATCTGATAAAGACGCACACAGGCCGCTCTCCATGCTTAATTTGGATTATGAAATTTTGAGTAAGATCCTAGCCACCCGACTATTGCTGCACATGGTGAATCTCATACATGGAGACCAGGCAGGATTTATACCCTCTAGGAACACAGCGATGAATGTTCGGAGGCTGCTGCGTCTGCCTGAAGCTGACTCCTACTGTAAGGAAGAGGCGGTCGTTTTTGCACTGGACATAGAGAAGGCCTTTGAATGCCTAGAATGGCCTTATCTGATTCAGGTGATGAGAAAGTTCGGGCTGGGGTCTGAATTTGTGGCATGGACTGCCCTGCTGTATACGGACTCAACAGTCAGAGTCAGGACGGGTAGGCTCATATCGGACTGCCACAGTGTGGGGCGGGGAACACGGCAGGGGAGCCCTTTATCTCCACTGCTGTTTACTTTGGCCATGGAGCCTCTGGCAGCCAAGGCTTGGAGGGGACGCTTCTATTGTGGACTGGAGGTAGAAGGACAAATACACCACATAGCATTATATGCTGACGACTTGCTTTTATTCCTGTGAAATGTGAGGGAGGAACTTCAAGGCACCAGGGAACAACTAGCAGCGCTAGAAAGAGTAGCAGGCCTTAGGGTGAACTGGGCGAAGTCGTGGCTCTTACCTGCCATGGCAGGGAGAGAAAGACCGCAGGAGGTGGAGGGAGTTTTATGGGAAAACCGATGCATACCATATCTAGGAGTCCAAATATACCATGACCAGGCGGACCTGCTAGAGGGCAATGTGGGGAGGGCACTGAGAGGGGTGAAAGCCAGTTTTGATTGATTTGGGGACCCTACCCTTATCAGCGGCAGGGAGAGTTGCCCTCCTCAAGATGGTGACTTTGCCAAGGCTACTACATTACTTCAGGGTGCTCCCAGTGTGCTTCCCAGTGGGGATGTTTCTACAACTCCAAGCATTGTTGACGGCATTCTTGTGGGGAACGGGAAGACGCAGAGTAGCACTTGCAACACTAATGAGGCTAAAAGCAGCGGGAGGGCTAGCAGTGCGGGACTTCGATTACTACTATATGGCGGCTCAGCTGCAATGGCTCATGAAATGGGTGGTGAGCCGGGTGAGAGGGACAGCGCAACAAGGTGACGCGATGCCCAGCTTGCGCCTCCTATCACGGGTGGTGCTGAGGCTTCCCATACAGGAGAGAGAGATGACCACTGACCTGGGAGTAATCTGCAAATGCTGGAACAGGAGTCTGCAGGGGTCCAAGACCAAGCACCCATATGTCCCAGAGATCCCATTGACTATCTGTGAAGCCCTGCCACATGGGGGGACTGGCGAGGACTGGAGCGCTGGAGGGAAGAAGGGGTATCCACGGTAGGGATGCTGTACGAAGAAGGAACCCTGCTGCCTTTCAATGACTTAAGAGAGAGGTACGACATACCTGGGGGAGAATTCCTATTACATACTGCCCTCACAGCAGCGATACGCAAACAATGGGGGGGACTGTCAGAGCCGGCCACATCAGAAGGGTGCCAATATGTAGTAAGTGCAGCAGAAACATTCAAAGCGGTCACAAGTCTATACAGATGGCTTAGCCATGCGACACTCCCTGCCCTCAGTACTTTACGCCAGAAATAGGAGGAAGATCTGGGAGAACCAATTACCATAAAAACATGGTGGGAATTGGTAGAACGAGCAAGCAAGGGCACCAGAAACACTAGATTCCAACTTGTTCACTTTTATGTCCTCCACAGGGCTTACCTCACGCCAGGTCGTATTAACAGATACTTTGATATAAGAACGGCGGCATGCCCGTGATGTAACGAAGAGGGAGCGGAATTCCTCCACATGTTTTGGACTTGCCCGGGTATGGGGAACTTTTGGGATATAGTGACCACGGTACTAGCAGAGGTGACAGAAAGGGAGGTGCCCGCGACCTTGGGGTACTGCCTTCTGCATTGGTTTCTCCACACTGCTAAAAATAAGGTGACAAGCAAGTTCCAGGATTTGGGCCTTGTTTTAGCAAAAAGAGACATCACAAGCTACTGGAAAGCATGGTAGGGTCCTAGTCCCCGCAAATGGAAGAGAGAGTTTATAAAATGGGCAGAGTGTGAGGGAGCAGTGAGACTACGGACAGTCAAGAAGGCTGGTAGCGAGAAGTCATTGGAAGCAGCTCGGGCATGGACAGCACTGGTGGAACTATTAAAGAATCCAGAGGTTGAGGCAGAAGATGCGCCACAGGGAATAGCCCAGGAGAGGGAAGCAGGAGATCACACCCTTGAATAAAGATGGATGGGAATGGGAAGAACAAGAAGAGAAAGGGAGTCCCCCGTACAGACACAGATGGTAAGACTAAGGAGTGGCATGCTAAACTGAGAGCTTCAGAGCACATAGTGCCCCTCGAATAAAGATTGATTATTTCTGCATATGACATGCCTGGCAGGGGGAGGGAGGGGTAGAGTGAGGGAGTTTTTGAGTTTTGTATTGATCGCTTGCAAGGGATGGACAAACAGACGCACCAGTTTGAACCTATCCCTCAGAGAGGGCCGAAAATGGTGGCGGGCAAATAACAGTAAGGTGAAGAGCACTGCCGGGAACAAGAACTGCAGCTGCGGTGGCACCAAGGTAGTTGATCTGACAACAGAGAGGGTCAGTGGGAATATGCGACCATTCATATGATCTGAACGTAATAATGCCCGTATTGATAATTGTAAGATGTCAAGGGGGAAGGTTTAATATGCCTGTATATAACATCTCTGCATTGATGATTGCACATTAATAAGTGAAAATGCTCAATAAAATTTGTAAATAAAAAAAATCATGGTTGAAAGGAGTAAATTTGGCACAAGTGGCGGAATTGATTGCATTCACTGGGGTGGGTTGCATTACGGAGCAGATGTAAGTCACCATATTTACGGACAGTCAATATGGTTTTGGGGTGGCGCATGATTTTGGGCAGCTGTGGTCTCAGCGTGGGTTCATGACCTCTTCGGGTTCACCTATACGAAACGGAGAGTATGTAAAGCACCTATTGATGGCACTACAACTGCCAGCTCAAATTGCAGTGGTAAAATGTTCGGCCCATCAATCTGGACGTGATGATGTAACAGTTGGCAATAGATATGCTGACGAAACTGCACGATATTGTGCTCTAAATTCATATGCGTTCAATGGGGAATCATTGAAAGAGCAATCTGAAGAATCTGAATGCAGGCTAAGGTTTTCAATTGTTGAAACATGGGAAAAGATTTATGAGTTGCAAGATTCAGTCACCCAGGCAGAAAGAGAAGGGTGGATTAAAGCAGGATGTACACGCAGACCAGAAGATGAAGTGTGGGTTTATACATATGGAAGACCTGTATTGCCAGATAGTCTGTTGTCACCGATGGCAAGAGTCTGTCATGGACCAACTCATGTAGGCAGGGATGCTATGATGCGACCTTTTAGACAGACATGGTACAACACCAAATTCAGAGCCATTGTAGAGAGTCTGTGCCAGAGATGTTTAACATGTCAGCAACAAAATGCAGGAAGGAAAACAGTGGTTAGCATGGGTTAAATTGGAAGATCGGGAGGTCCTTTTACCCGCCTGCAGTTGGATTTCATAGAAATGCCTCCTTGTAATGGATTAAAATATGTCCTTGTAATTGTGTGTCTGTTCTCACATTGGGTTAAGTTAAAGCATACCCTACGCGACAAAATGACAGCCTAACTGTTGCTAAATTGTTGCTGAGAGAGTTGATACCAAGGTTTGGATTTCCAGTCTCATTGCAATCATTAGAGGAACACATTTCAATAATGAAGTGGTGCGGATGCTTTGTGCCACCTTACAAATCGTAGCAAAAGTTGCATTGTGCTTATCAACCTGAGGCATCAGGTGTGGTTGAGCAAATGAACGTCACAATAAAATCATGATTGGCAAAGGTATGTGCGTCTACATCTCTGAAATGGCCTGATGCATTGCCTCTGGTGTTGATGAGTTTGAGAAGTATTCCAGACGAAAGAACAGGACTGTCCTCTCATGAAATATTTATGGGGAGGGCTGTGAGACAGCCTACAGTCCCAGCGAATCAGCTTGTGAACATATCTGTGATGATGATATGATTTGGTACTCGATTATTGTAAAGGATTGGCTGATGTAGTACGTTCTGTGTCTCACCAGGTTGGAGAAGTCACCACTACTGTCCAAAAGGAGCAAACACACAACTTGTGCTCGGGTGATTGGATGCTTGTCAAGAAACATGTGAGAAAGTCCTGTTTGGAACCTCGTTGGCGTGGGCCTTACCAAGTGATTCTTGTAACAACAACTGCAGTTAAAAGTGGTGGTCTACCTAATTAGGTTCATGCAGCCCTCACTCGTCGAGTCCCATGTCCACTTGAAGGTGCAGAGTCGGTAGCAGGTGAACCGGTGGTAGCAGTGAGACAGCCTGAACAGACTGAGCACAAAGTAGAGTGAACACTGTTGAAAGTGAAGGTGAGTTGATCCCTGTAGCTAACGAGGGTCAGAAAGAAAGAGATTCAGCCAAGCGAAGTATTGACACAAATGAAGTAAACAGTGTGCCAGAAAAACTAGTGCGAAAAGCTGACCGATGGCCCACAAGAACTGAAAGTTTGAAAGACAGTCTGACGGTGGGAAGAATACCTTGGTATACAACAACAGTTGGTTCTGTGGGGGAGGTTATACTTATGTCAACATGAGATTTAATCACTCGCAAACATTCTATTTAGCATGGCAAATCAATTGCATTTAGGCAGAACAAAATAGTGTAGGACATAAACACACTAGAGTTGTAGAGTATATTAGCTTTCATATACCGTAAAGTGATGTACAAAATAGCAAGTCACAGGGTCACATCGGACTGTTAAGAAACATATACAATATAAGAGAAAAACATGCAAAAACATGAAAAAAACAGAGATACATTAAATCGTACACTTATACATAGTTGACATATATATAGGTACAAAAATAACACAGACGATTCCTTTTGAGGGTATCCAAAAGACACGGATAAGTGTACAAGCAAACGTCATTTTTACATTAGAGATTGAAATCGCTTGTCAGATTAAGGGAGTACCAGCAGTTATCGTTGACTTTTCGACCCATTATGTGTGTAAATCATAAACATCACCCCAGGTCTTCATCAGGACTGGGCAAAGGAAAACAGCCTGTGTGAGAGAGAATATGTGTTGATGTCAGAAGGTGAAAGACTTAATCAATTGAGAAGTTGTGTCACGTACTCCAGGTATGGCTCACCTGCGGTAAATGGTGAGAAATCTAAACCGTAGATAATTATAAGGATAACCAATGAAGTGGTTTACTCAGATGTACTTGAAGGACCAAGCGGTTCCAGCTTGAACTGCAAAAAGCCGGGGGAAGGATAAGTCAGATCAAAGTGGATTAGCCATTTTAGTGGAAGTGCTCAGTCCAGCAAGGGATCTTACCTTAGGCGAGGATAAATCACCAGAGATATCTTGAAGGTGAGCTCATGAATTAGCTCCGATTAGGCATGTGTGCCTCCGAGATCCATTTGGGTTTCTCTGTCTCCGAGATCCTGTTAGGATTCTCTATGTCTGAGATCCGGTTAGGATTCTCTATGCGGAAAGGTTACATAATCAGTGTGATGGCCTCGGACGAGACCCTGGCTCAATAAATAAAAAATGTGAGCGCAAAGAGCTATGAGTGTGAAAAAATCAAAATCATATTGGTTAAATAATGTATGCCACACTTAGTGTGAACCAAAAACTATAAATAATAATGAAAATAACTCCTAAGTTAGGCAGAAATGTTCACTATTAGGGATGCCGACCAAAGGACTAAAAGTGCATGCATAAATGGAAATAGAACCAAGCAAAAGAAAGAGTCTCCTAATTTACGATAAAGAAAACCACCAGTGTTCTCTAACTTGCTAACATTAATTAGAGCTTAATGTGGATAAAGAAAGGCGGGTGAATTAACTTTACAAACAATATGTATACGTGCAAGTTTTATGGCTGAGTAAAATCCCAAATATGAAAAAGCTCCGAAAAAGCTCACCAGACTGCGAGCGAATCGTCCCTCTTGTGGCAACGGCACGAATGAGAGCCACCGGTCAGGGGAGATGTGAAGTATTTAAAAGAATGTGCCACGTCCGCGTGCACGTTTCAAACATCAGAAGCAAAGATGGTGTCCATCACTATGGAGACACCCACGTCAGCCCCGGAACTGGAGGAAGGCAACGTGTGAGTACTCGAAGTCAGATTGACAGATGGCGGCCAGTATGTTTGAAATCTGACACTTTACGTCTAGGACCCAGCTAATAGAATGTACTTGACCGAATGTGTACTGCTGTGATTTTGGCTAAGTTATCATCAAGTACATGAATGTTTGATCTCTAGATCAATATTTGTGCGATGACATAGTAGAAAAGACGAGTAGAATGTATCGACTGTATCAAATGGCTACACCTTACATATTGACAACAGTGATGTCCAAAACAATTGCCGTGGGAGTTATTTAAACATACAATCACTTATTACAAATGACGAATGTACAATCTGAAACAATAGTTGTATTTTGTTTCATTCCTATATACAGACATGTGCATACAGGCCATATGAAGAGGTTACAATTAGGGAATTACAACATTCCTAGTGTTATTCCTATAAACAAACATATTTGTACAAGTCATATGAAGAGGTTACAATTAGGGAATTACAATATTCCTAGTGTTATACTGCATCTAAGCCAGACTTGTTCCGTATTACCACAAGGAATGTTTCTAGTAGAGTCACCAGAAGTCGTGTGGAACAAATTATATCAACCTATATTCAGAAGAGAAATTTGTCGAGATATTTCTTCAGATTCATTGAGTCCCTGGTTCACCGTATCAAGTAGGTGAATCCACTTACATTCCCTAAGATTCAATGTGACTGACAAGTCGCCACCTCTTGGATTGTGCAATATCCTCTCCAGAACCCACCACTGTATACTCTCGGCTGAATGGTTCATACGGTTAAAGTGATCCACCAGTGGCGCGCCCTGTGTATTACAGCGGATTCTGGAGCAATGTTAGAGGATCCTACTTTTAACCTTCTGGCGTGTTTGGCCTACATATAGTTTGTCACATGGGCAAATGATTGCGTAAATGACATCAACTGAGTTGCAATTAGTGTGGTGTTTCCAAATATATTTACTATCGGAATGTGTGAAGTCCTTTCTCTCAATCGTGAGTGAACATGCTTTACAGAAACCACACTTAAAGTGACCAATCAAAGGTGGTAGTTGCAGTTGAGATCTTAAATCAGGGGTTGGGGGTTGTTTTGAGGTATGATTTCACCACAAAGTCCCTAATATTTCTTCTCCTTTTGAAAGCGAATAGTGTTTTTTTTTACTCTTCTAAATCATCAGCAATAAGATCCCAGTGGTTGTTAATAATCTTTTTTATCTCATTGCTTCTGATGTTAAACGTTGTAACACACACTATTCTATTCTCAGGTTTCACAATTGGGTTTAACCTCCAGTAAAGTTTCACGGGGGCAGTACCAGGCCCTTTTCCTTGATTTCTTGAGTAGTCCTTTAGGATAGCCCCTTTCCCTAAGGCGTGATATGAGAAGGTCGGTTTCATGAAAAAAGTCAGACCTCAGGGTGCAGTTTCTGCGGAGGCGCAAAAACTGTCCATATGGGAGATTATCCCATAGGTTTCTGGGATGGTGACTGCTGTACCTAAGGAGAGTATTACGCTCCATGGGTTTTCTGAATAGAGTGGTATAGAGTGTGTTATCTACTGTTCTTATGCGTGAGTCTAGAAAGTTGATTCCGTCCCTGTTGTGTGTAGTAGTGAATTGTATGTCAGGGCATTGTTCATTGATCCATTCAAAAAAGGAAATTAGCATGGCTTCCTCACCCATCCAAATCATGAGGACGTCATCAATATACCTTTTCCAGAGGCAAATGTTCTCTAGAAAAGGGTTGGCTGTATTGTATACAAAGTCATTTTCATATTTGTCCATGTAGAGGTTAGCCAAGTCTGGGGCAAAGCCTGCTCCCATGGCTACACCCTTTGTCTGAAAGTAGTCATTTCTGAATATGAAAACTTTTTTGTTCATAGCTATCCTATGTAATTTGACAACTATTTCAGTGGGTACCCATAAGGGGCCGTCTCCTCTGTTGAGTACTTCACGCACTACTTGTAGAGCCTGTTCCTGGGGAATGCCGGTGTAAAGTGAAGCTACATCCATGGTCACTAGTATCTGATTGTCCATATTGAATGGTAGATTGTCAATCATTTTAGGCACGTCCATGGTGTCTCTGATGTAGGACTTTGTTTTGACTACCCAAGGTTGTAGAAACAGATCAATATATTTTCAAAGGGGTTCGAGAACCGAACCACTGCCAAATACAATTGGTCTGCCTAGAGGATTGTTCCTATCTTTATGTATTTTACGTAAGGTGTATATTGTAGGAATGCGAGGGTTCTTTTTATTAAGGAACTCAAACTCTTGGTTACTGAGATAACCATTGTTCATACCATCAAGAGTCAGATGGTGAATCAGTTGTGCAACCTCTTTGGTTGGGTCACCCCGGATCTTAATATAGTTATCCACTACCTCCAGTTGTGATTTGATTTCCTTGCTGTACTCATCGATATCTTGTTTCACAATGGCACCCCCCTTATTAGCGGGTTTGATGACTATATTGTCCTTCCTCTCTAGTGATTCTAGTGCTAGGCGTTCCTCCTTACTGATGTTGTATTTTATGTATTTTTTACTTTCAGATAGTTTCATTACATCACCAAGTACCACTTGTTCGAAAGCCAGAATTTTATGTGACATCAAATGTGTTGGTGGGGTAAAGGTTGATGGAGGCTTTAGATTAGTAGCAGAAGCCTTCCTAGTATGGTCCGGATACAGGTTTTAAAAAAAATAATGCCATAATCGTATTTTTCTGAAGAACTGCTGGAGTTCAATCTTGGTGTTGAAGCAATTGGGAGGCGAGGTGGGTAGAAAGGACAGTCCTTTTGATAAGACCTTTTGTTTGGTGGGGAGAGTTTGTGATTAGACAAGTTGATAATGGGATTACTCAAGTATCTCCTTGTCAGTCACATTGAATCTTAGGGATTGCAAGTGAATTCACCTACTTGATATGGTGACCCAGGGACTCAATGAATCTGAAGAAATAGCTCGACAAATTTCTCTTCTGAATATGGGTTGATATAATTTGTTCCACACGACTTCTGGTGACTCTACTAGAAACATTCCTTGTGGTAATACGGAACAAGTCTGGCTTAGATGGAGTATAACACTAGGAATATTGTAATTCCCTAATTGTAACCTCTTCATATGACTTGTACAAATATGTTTCTATATAGGAATAACACTAGGAATACTGTAATTACCTAATTGTAACCTCTTCATATGGCCTGTATGCACATGTTTGTATATAGGAATGAAACAAAATACAACCATTGTTTCAGATTGTACATTCGTCATTTGTAATAAGTGATTGAATGTTTAAATAACTCCCACGGCATTTGTTTTGGACATCACTGTTGTCAATGTGTACGATGTAGCCATTTGATACACTCAATACATTATACTCGTCTTTTCTACTATGTCATCGCACAAATATTGATCTAGAGATCAAACAGTCATGTACTTGATGATAACTTAGCCGAAATCAAAGCAGTACACATTCGGTCAAGTATATTCTATTAGCTGGGTCCTAGACGTAAAATGTCAGATTTCAAACATACTGGCCGCCACCTGTCAATCTGACTTCGATTACTCACACGTCGCCTTCCTCCAGTTCCGCGGCTGATGTGGGTGTCTCCATAGTGATGGACACCATCTTTACATCTGATGTTTGAAACGTGCACGCGGACATTCTTTTAATTACTTCACGTCTCCCCTGACCGGTGGCTTTCATTCGCGCCGTTGCCACAAGAGGGACGATTCGCTCGCTTGCAGTCTGGTGATCTTTTTTCGGAGCTTTTTCATATTTGGGATTTTACTCAGTCGTAACACTTGCAAGTATACATATTGTTTGTAAAGTTAATTCACCCGCCTTTCTTTATCCACTTAAGCTCTAATTAATTTTAGCAAGTTAGAGAACACTGGTGGTTTTCTTTATCGTAAATTAGGAGACTCTTTCTTTTGCTTGGTTATATTTTCATTTACGCATGCACTTTTAGTCCTTTGGTCAGCACCCTAATAGTGATAATTTCTGCCTAACTTAGGAGTTATTTGCATTATTATTTATATTTTTTGGTTCACACTAAGTGTGGCGTACATTATTTAACCAATATGATTTTGATTTTTTCAGGCTCATAGCTCTTTGCGGATTTACATTTTTGCGCTCACATTTTTTATGTATTGAGCCAGGGTCTCGTCCGAGGCCATCACACTGATTATGTAACCTATCCCCATAGAGAATCCTAACCGGATCTCAGACATAGAGAATCCTAAAAGGATCTCACAGACAGAGAATCCCAAACTGATCTCGGAGGCACACGTTATGTTATAAATTTAAACAGCGCATGAATACCAAACGGTGTCTTGGTGCTAACAGTCAAGAAGCGAGCTGGAGCACTATTCATTAAATAACCAGGTCTTAATGGCTTTCCTGAAAGATGTCAAGGAGGGAAGATTTCTGATGGTAATGGGGAGGGTGTTCCAGAGCTTCGTAGCACCCACTGTGAAACTTCTGCTACCCCAGTTAGACCGGAGGCATCTGTTTGGCAAGTACCAGTGCAGTGACTGCCTCAGAAACTGAAGGCCGGTACAGTGTGATGCCTTATATGTAATACACAAGGCCTTGAACTTAATACGACTCCTGACTGGCAGCCAATGTAGACTCCGAAGGTGCTTTCCCACAGATTGAAATTTGGGGATCCCCAGAAGGAGTCTTGCAGCCACATTCTGTATCATCTGAAGCCTATGTAGCTGCTTCTTGGGTATACCGAGATACAGCCTGTTGCAATAATCCAGTTTGGAAAGGATTAAAGATGTAACTACCGTTTTCCTGCTTTCTGTTGGAATCAAAGGTAAGATTTTCTTAATCGTTTTAAGTAAAAAGAAGCTGGATGAAGAAACTACCTTGACTTGCGCTTTGAAGTTCAGTCTGTCATCTATCACCACACCCAGATTTTTGGCTTTAGGGACGGGATCGGTACTGTTCTCAGGTCATCTGGCCACCAAATCTGAGACCAGGTGGAGGAGTAGTTGCCGAACAGGATAACCTCAGTTATTCCTGAGTTCAATCTAAGGCAGTGCGAACTCATCCATGAGTTGACTGCCATCATGCAGTTCTTAAATCTTTTTACTGGCGGCAAGATATTTTTACAGACAGACAAGACAATTTGAGTGTCATCTGCGTAGGATGTTAATGCCATCCCGAACGATCGAATTAATGCTGCCAATTCAGATGCATATACATTAAAGAGTGTAGGGCTCAGAGAGGAGCCCTGAGATACTCCACATGGGAGAGTGAAGGACAGAGAAGTGTAGTCACCCAAGGCAACTGATTGTATCCTGTCAGATAAAAAAGAGGAAACCAGTGCCAATGCCTTTTCTGAAATGCCAAGAGAATTCAGACGGTTAAGCAGCATCTTGTGGTCTACCATGTCGAATGCTGCCAACAGGTCGAGCAGGAGAAGAGCCGCAGCACCTCCAGCGTCCAATACTGCTCTGATTTCATCTGTAGCCTTTATTAGGGCTGTTTTGGTGCTATGTTCTGCCATGAATCCAAATTGGGACTCGTCCAGAAAGTTGTGCTCATGTAAATATAATGTGAGCTGGTTATTCATGACTTTTTCCACCAACTTAACTGAAAGTGGAAGACGCAAGATAGGCCTATAGTTACCAGGATCTAATGCATTGAGGTTAGATTATTTCAAAAGGGGCAAAATTGAGGCCCTCTTCCAAATGGAGGGAAAAACACCCTCTGTGAACATTGAGTTAAAAATGGAGGTTAAACTTGGGCCAAGCATCTCAGGGGCTTGTTTGAATATCATAGGAGGAAAAGGATCATGGGGAGAGCCCGATTTTGTTTTTAAAAATATGAGTGGTTATCTCATCCATGGTTACTGCTCTGAATTCTGAAAAAGTGGGAGCATTTGTGCATTGTGGCCTTATAGTAACATAAGTATCAGATTTTACCCTATTATCAAAAGTGGCATAGATTTGCTCCACTTTGCTTTGAAAGTGCTGCGCTAATGAGTTACAACATTCCTGTGAGTAATCATTCCCCTTTATTTCAGGGAGTGTGGACAGTTTGGTCACCACCCGAAAGAGCTCTTTAGAGGAATTTTCAGCCTGCTTGATTTGATTAGAGAAATAAGAAAATTTTTCTGACAACATCAGTTTTTTATAATCAGCTAATAGGATCTTGTATTTAGCAAGTTCATGTTCATTATAGTTTGTTCTCCAACATCTCTCCTGTCTTTTACACTCCTGTGTTTTTGATCTGAGGGAGTCTGAAAACTATGGGGCTGATGGGGTTATCCTGTTGCTCGAGATTTTTTTAAGGGGAGCTATATTATTGGCAGTCGACGTGAGCCATTGATTAAAATGAATAGAGGCGTGTTCTGCCTTTTGAGGTAGTTTTGTTCGTGAGCGAGAGAGCTGGAGATTAAGCTGGTTGTTATCTACCTGTTTCCAATTACGGTATGATCTAGCTGACAAATTGGATAGACTAGGTTGGTCCTTGAATAAGTTGTCAAGCTCGAAGATAATGGCCTAATGATCAGTCCAGGTCAGTGGTAGAATCTCCTTGATCTCGAGTGAGTCGTAGTTAGGGAAAATTCCGTCCAAGATATGGCCGCCCTGATGTGTGGGGCCCATGACCCTTTGGCGTAGACCTGCAATGTCAAGGTGTCAAGTAAGGAAATAGTATTTGGATCAGTGATAGCATCAAGATGAAAGTTAAAATCGCCCAATATGACAACTTTGTTCTCCAGGGCACAGGTTTCGAGAAGTGTATTGAGGAAAGTGAGGAACTTATTTTTAGCCCCAGGGGGGCGGTATAATAGCAGCCCCTTAAATAAGATGCGGTTGGCTATTTTAAAATTGAAAGAGAAGGCTTCGCAGTCTGGACAGGATATGGTCTCAAAGGAGGCTGAGTATGTGTCTTGATAAATTATAGCAATACCACCCCTTTTTTATGATTTCTATCCTGTCTAAATGCTGAATAGCCCGGAGGAACGGCAATGCAGAAATCAGGGCCTGATGCCTGATCGGCCCAAGTTTATGTGATGAAGAGTATGTCTATGCCACAAGCATCTATGACGCAAGCCAGAAAGAACAGAGTGCAGCGTGCAAAACAGCAGTTAAAAACTATGCAGGTATATGTAACCCCTTACTTCTCTGTGCTAAAAACTGTGCAGAGTAAAGGAATAATTTTTAAAATCAATGTCAGCCAAGCAGTAATTCTAGGGCTTAAAATTGCCCCTCACTGTGCTAGTAGCAGGCTTCTAATGTGCAGCACGTCCGGCCCAGCATGCTGGTTAAATAGTAGAGCCTCCAACCACTAGCCCGTCCCCCTGCCGGAAGTGGATGCAGCCAGTGGGGGAGGAGCTGCGTCCCTCCGCTCAATCGGCCGGAAACTGCTGTGGCGGACCGAGGACGCAAACCAGAAAGAACAGAGTGCAGCGTGCAAATCAGCAGTTAAATACTATGCAGGTATATGTAATCCCTTACTTCTGTATGCTAAAAACTGTGCAGGGTAAAGGAATACGTTTTAAAATCAATGTCAGCCAAGCGGTAATTCTAGGGTTTAAAATTCTCCCTCACCATGCTAGTAGCAGGCTTCTAATGTGCCTAATCGGAGCCAATTCATGAGCTCACCTTTAAGATATCTCTGGTAATTTATCCTCGCCTAAGGTAAGATCCCTTGTTGGATTAAGCATTTCTACTAAAATGGCTAATCCACTTTGATCTGACTTATCCTCCCCCCTGTTTTTTGCAGTTCAAGCTGGAACCGCTTGGTCCTTGAGATACATCTGAGTAAACCACTTCATTGGTTATCCTTATAATTATCTACGGTTTACATTTCTCACCATTTACCACAAGTGAGCCATACTTGGAGTACGTGACACAACTCCTCAATTGATTAAGTCTTTCACCTTCTGACATCAACACATATTCTCTCTCACACAGGCTGTTTTCCTTTGCCCAATCCTGATGAAGACCCGGGGTGATGTTTAATATTTACACACATAATGGGTTGAAGCGTCGACGATAACTGCTGGTACCCCCTTAATCTGACAAGTGATTTCAATCTCTAATGTAAAAAGGACCTTTGCTTGTACACTTTGGGATACCCTCAAAAGGAATCTTCTGTTGTATTATTGTTCCTATATATATGTCAACTATATCTAAGTGTACGATTTAATGTATCTCTGTTTTTTCATGTTTTTGCACGTTTTTCTCTTATATTGTATATGTTTCATTACAGTCCTGTGTGACCCTGTGACTTGCTATTTTGTACATCACTTTACGGTATATGAATGTTGATATACTCTACAACTCTAGTGTGTTGATGTCCTACACTATTTTGTTCTGCCTAAACGCAATTGATTTGCCATACTAAATAGAATGTTTGCGAGTGATTAAATCTCATGTTGACATAAGTATAACCTCCCCACGGAACCAACTGTTGTTGTATACCACTATATTTCCCAGGTTCTGAGGGATACTGGGTCACCCCATTATCTTTAATGGTTGGAAGAATACCATCCTCTGTAATCGAAGTCTCCAGTCAGTCTGAACAAAGGGATACAGACAGAGAAGAAAATACAGTGTGCAGAACAAAAAGAGCACGAGTTCCAAATCAAAGATACGCAGCACCTGAATGGACATATCTAGCTCCACCAAGTGATTGGGAAAAAGAGTTCATCACATTCTGTTCCAAAGACAATACTCCATATTAACCACCCTAATCGGACTGTGTGAGAAAATAGGGTGCTGAAAAGAAAAGGTTGAAGAAATGAGACAGTGACCAGACGCTGGTAAAGTGTTCGATCAAAAAACGCGAACCTTGCTGCTAATTTTAGAATTAATAATAGAAAAACATTTTTTTTTTAAATGGATACCACTGGTTCCGAGACTGAAAATATAAATAAGGTTGCTTCGCTCGAGCGAAAGCGTATAAGTGCTTGCTTTATGTGTATTCTTATTCTAATACTTGTTTTGTTGTTAACCATTCTACCTCTACCTCATTATGTTTATCCCGTTAAAACTACTAATGAATACGTGAGCACGACTACTGAATTAACCAAAGTCCTTGGAGAAGATATAGACATTAAAGAGCTAACAAGTAGTGACTTATACAAAGATAATTCGATTAATGATTTTTCGTTAAATTTATTTACCAAACTCTTGTATGAGTAGGTTGACACAATGGATACAAGAAATTGTTATGTGTGCATGCAATTACCCACGTCCGTGTCTGAAGGGGTTTCTTATCATCATCTTCCTTTAACTTATAGTATTTCTTGTAGTGTACTAACAAGTTTATTCTATGGCAAGGAGCAGTTTCAATACTAATATTCAAATTTCGACCTGGTGTTTTCTGAAATTCCAATTAAGAAAAACATGCATATTGTGAAAAGTGCGAAATATGCTGAGTTAATGGAAGAATTCTTTCATACTCTAAAGCCTGTAAATATTTTACATGCGCATAGAAACAATTTGGCGTGCATCTTAGAATTTATTAACACCGTAGAAGATAGATGAGAAGAAATAAAAAGAAAGGCTATTGAGCAGAAAGTTAGAACACCTCCATGGGCTCATAAGGGTAGGTGATTACGAAAAGGTTGAGACTTACACTACAATGATGCTAGATTGGCATCACAAGGGAAAGCTTTGCATTCTAAGACAAAAGACTGAATATAATAATAAATTCATTGATTCCAGTGAGTGTGAATAAACCTTTTCTTATAACGGGAGGTTGGGGATTAAAGGGTGTGTGTGGGAGAAATGCTTATTATAAATTGCCTAAACAATGGTATGGATATTGTTTCATGGGAATCGTCTTTCCTAAAATATACAATGTGAATAATAATCATGGAACCAATGAAAAGAAACTAACACAGAATAAAAGGGGAATAAGTGCTGCAGAAATTATTGGTGATATATTTGGTGCAATAATACCCTCAGTAGGGGTATTATTGAACCCAAAATTAGAAAACTATCTACAGTGGTTGATCGATTATCGACAGATACCGCTGGTGGTTTCTTGGTGATTGATACTGAAATGGTTGCTATTAGATCTATGGTTTTGCAAAACAGACTTGCATTAGATGTATTATTGGCAAAAGAGGGCGGAGTCTGTCGTTTGCTGGAAATTCAACAATGTTGCACTTATATCCCTGATAAAGCAAGGGCTTGCAGGAATATATAAGTAACATTACTAACTTAAGCAATGATTTAACAGAACTAAAAGCTGATGGTGCATGGGAGAAACTTGGGAAAGGATTTTCCTCAGTGGGAAGTTAGTTCGCAGCACTGGGGAGTAGCTTGGTTGGGCAAATACTAACACCATTAATAGCAATTGCTGTTGGCATATTGATTGTAGTACTGATATATAGATGTTGTAAATGAAAAATAGAAATAAAACAAAGTAGAGGTCGAAAAAGAAAGAGAATTGAAATAGAATTAGAAGACAGAAAAGGTACTTATTATGAAGTAATGAAAGATATGGAAGGTGTTAGGCTGAAACAAATGAAAACAAGTGCATTCTAAGAGTTATCAGATTGTTGTCAGATTATCAAACAAGTTTGTGTGATGGCTTAATTCACCATCAGAGAAGGGATTGATGGAGCGTAATTATCTTAGTATGATTTGCCTCGATCAATTCCTGCTCATTGTATAGTGTAATACTAATACGTACTTAAAAAACATGACTAACAGTGTGACTCGTAAACCACGTGAGAGTCAACTTGCATCGTAAAAGCATTCTGAATGGTCGCAAACATGATCGAGATGAAAATTATTCATAAGAGAGAGAGAAACTAATAATGTTAATAATTCACGATCAATAATGTGCTATGTTAACCTATAAATGCCATAATGTGTGACGTAATGATGTAGCCTTTAACCAATATGATTATGAAAATGCTAAGATAAGTGCTCATTTAGTAGATAAATTGATTAACTTAAGTTGGAGACAGATAAAATAATTTCTGCTCACGTAGCAGCACAGTCATGAAAACCTGCAATTTAAAATGTCGAGAGAAAAATTTCATTTATAAAGATATTGCAAATGAGTTAAGGCTTTTTGAAGATAAAATAGTGTTTGCATGTTAGTTTCAATGAACAATATAAGTGCAAGAGATATAGAATCATTTTTTTATACAATTAAATGTTTGATATCTTTCAGTAAATAATAATGTTTTAGCAGGTTTTTACGTAGGCATCAGAATACATTTTTATTTTCTCCATTATTCTTCGAGTAAGACTAGAAAATGCTGATATGACTACACTATTAGCTGTGAGAACTTTTGCTGAAGTTTCTTTCACTAGTTTTCGAATAAAGGACGCTCTCTCCGTTAGTATGAAATTGTGTCGACTTTGTTGCAAGCTCGGTAGAGAGCGCTTGGTAACGGACAAGATAAGATACAAATGAACTACCTAGTTCCGAGGAGGGATGAAATTGAGTTTTAGTAAAATAATGAACATTTGACAATGGCATTACGTTTAATTTCTGGATCATTTTGCTGAGGTACAGCCCACTGGAGGCTAAGATTTATTTAGGCGCCTGGGGAAAGAAGCTATCACCACAATCTATCGCTCTCTTGTTATTCACGGCCCTGACAGCTTCTATATACTCTGACAGACATGGGTGGCTTGGGTGGGAGACCTGATGAAGAAGACTGGAGAGAGGCCTGCCTGGCCCCACAAGAGTTGGCAATCTCCTCCCCTATGTGCATGATGCAATTTGACTACTTCCATGCGACCTATCTTTCTCCTCGCCCACTGCATCGCATGTCACCCAATATTCCAGCCACATGTCCACGGTGCTCCTTTCCTATTGGGACGGGGCGAAGGAGCTTTCGGTGGTCCATGGACACTCAGTAGATTTGACTCTGTGCTCTGCCATTTTGGGGTTGGTGGAGGAGCTTGGGGGTCCCGAAATGAGCTCACCTTTATTGGGGTGGCCTGCCTTGTGGCTAAAAGGGATATAGCATGCATATGGAAGTGGCCAGTGCCCCCCCAATTTCAACTTGGCATAGGAGTTTATTGGCGCGGGCAGCTCGAGAAACCTATATACACGGCACGCTGATACCCTCACAAGCACAACAGGGTTAGGGGTAAATGGTGTACTTTTTACAAGTTATCTATGTAATGTGATTGATGCTGCCAAATGGGAAGTTCGTACTCATGCTGTTACATTGTGCACACCATGCGTTGTATGCCTTGATTTCTAATTTCATTAAAATCAATAAAATTGGTTTATAAAAAAAGAACTTGTCTATTCACTTTCCAATGGCACATGTGGTTAACACTTCTTACTATCAGAACTGACAGTGTGATTTTTGATGTGGGTTACACTTTCTTCAAAATCGTAAGGGCTGTTCATAGCACAGCACTTAACTTGTTCACATTTTTGTCTTTTAGTGTTAGAAGGGCATGTGTGAACCACTGCAAGATGTCAGCTGCAACCATTTCACTCTCGTGTGCTCTAAGATTTCAATTTGCACACATGCACGTATGCCCCTTTAATGGTGGCCTTTTGTGTGACATAGCCCTACACTATTCACTAATGTGCACACTTTAACTAAGAGGACATTCACCATATCTGGCCTCTCGTGGCACCTTGAATTTTGACCATCAGTCATGTTCAGGCATGTATCAAAAAATCTACCCTGGGATTGAAAATAGATCCAGTTAATATATTGAATTCTAAGGGCAGAGTTGTCAGGATTTGACACCAGATGGGCATAAGAGAGTCAGGAAACGTACAACATGGAGGTGATAAAATACGGGGCAGTGGAGACTGCAATAATGGAGGACAATAACTTCCAGGGCCGGATCCAAAGGATGTTGCCCCAGCCACTTGAGGACCGGGACTTGACTTCCAGGTCAGAGAGGACAGAGCACGATAAATTACTAGTCGAAGCAAGCATCAATCTGGCAACATCAGTCATTTCAACTCTTTTGCTTTCCCTCGGTTTCCCTTCTTCCTTCTCTCTGTACTTATCCTTGTTTTGTGTTGCACTGATCTTTGGTTCTAGACTCAGGTATATTTCTACACAAAATCCTGACTTCCCCAACGACTAGAATTACTTTTGAACATGACCGCAGATTGCCATTTTTGGCTTTGGTGACTAGATTCTATCTTCTGGTAGCGAGGTGTGCACTTAATCTCCGGTTCTCGGGCACATTTCCCTGGATGTCTGTAGGCTAGCTACAGCGATGCCTCCTATCACACCGGGTGAGCTGCATCACACCTTTGACATTCTCATTATCTATTGGAAAAGTGCACTCAGTTCTCCAAGACTCGCTGTCTTCTGTATTTGCATCTTGGCAGTGAGCGGTAGCGTGCTGCAGTAATGCAATGCCATCCTGTACCTCAGAGAGTCCAGTCCAGGTCTTCTAACAACCAACCCTGCTGGAAATGAGGGTCATGCTGTCCCTCTCTCTCATCCCTTGACCCATCTTCCTCTTTTCAAAACTGATGCACACTACTCTTCTGGATAATGATACAGGAATTGGGGCCATCTCTAATTGGAAATATGAGATTAGCCTCAATATCCTTCAAGCCACACTATGAATGCAGCTACAAAAGTGAGACAAAGTCAGAAATCTTTGGGTTAAGAAAACAGGCAAAGTTTCTCGTCTTCTCCCAAGGTGTATTTAAACCTGTCTGGTCTTCTGTAACACTAGATTTCCTGACACATGCTATGATATTGATGTTAAATCCTGCACCAGAAAATCCACATCAGGAAAGGTGCATGAGTGGGGACAGGACACAGGACTTTTCCCTGGGGCTGTAGTTGTCTGGAATACAGGGGAGGGAACAACAGTCCTCCCTTTGCCCTTTATATTCCTTTGCTGTAGCATACATTCCCAGTTTAGTGATTGGGCTGATGAAACTGATCTCTTAGAAACATTTGTGTAGTTGCAATCCTCCCATCTTCTCAACTTTTCACACCCTCATTGAAAATCACTCAGGAGAGCACAAACATGCAGTGCCTCTGTTTGTTTCCTCTTTCAAGAAGTTTTTTTTAAATCCACTGCCCCTTGATGCGATGTCAACCCTGCATTATGCATTTGTGGCCTTGAAGACAGCTTGATTCCTCACGCATAGAGATGCCCCCTTTTCTGAAAAGGCAGTGTGCCATTGATGCATTATTTTCCAGGATCAAGTGCCAAGCCTCCATCCTCTGAATTTGCCCTTTCCCACTGCAACGTTTATAGTGCAACTCTGCCCCCACTTTCTTGATCAGTAACAGAGCAAACAGGAAAACCTTACTCTCGCAGTGTAAGGACTAGCTCACCAACGAAGCAAATACCTATTGGGTTATGACTACTCCCACCTTGCCACCTTGCAAACTCAAGTGAAGCAGAGTATGGGGCATTTGTGGCTGGTTCCTGATTCTCACAGAATCTGCTAAGAGACTTGTTACAGATCATCAGTCCCTCTGTTCTACCACAGCTCTCTCAGCACAGAGAAGTACACCAGGCCCAATGTGTGCACATCAGCACTTAGAGCAGAACCACAGAGGTTCTGTTTTTTTTTTTGTGTTAGCAGAGAAGACAGACATCAGATTAGTTGCTAATATGTAGTATATTACATCGTAATAATCTCTGTTACATTTGTTATCTGAGACTGCCTTTGTGTCTCCATGGTGCCCCAACAGTGTTCTGCTTTCCATTGCCATCCTTTATCCCTGATACGTCATCTACTACTGCCTTCACAAGAAGTGCAGCCACTGCGGAGAGTTAAGGGAATCTGTAATATCCTGTATATGTATATTCCTGTTGTTTTCTTCCTAGCTGCTCAGCCAGTGTGCATGTGTTGCGTGGAATGTTGGAATGGTGATGATGAATGGAATGTTTGGGTGCCTGTGAGGTGAGTTGTGACAGTTGGAGTATGGGCTGAGCAGCAGGCAGGCTGCTCCTGGTGGGGCTGCACTACATGAACTTACTAGCCTGTGACTAAGACTCAATAAATCATCTTATATTACATCTCGGCTACTGGACGTCATTACTACAGAATCCTTGCGCCATGATCAGACTGTCAGTTCATCGCTTGGCATCTAACTTGCAACTTCCACTTTGGGATCAGCATCTCCCTTCTAGCTTCGGGGATCCTTTGTTTTTGGAGTGGGTTGCTGTGTCAGGAGAGCCAAAACTAACCAGAGCTCTTTGCTCCCATGTCTGGAGGCTCTCCCTGCACTTGCATCCTCACCGGTTCTAAGCTCAGCAGCCACTTCCACTCTGCCCCATGCAGTTTCCGTCTCCTGCACTTGGTGGCTCCCTCTTGTCTTGTTTGTTTGCTGGTTATCAGCACAATTCCACCATAGGATGTCTATGTCTCACTCATTATGCATTATTGAGGATGCAGGGCAGAGTAATGTGCAACATACATCATAACACACATCACCCATCACCTTTCCCTCTTGCTTGCTTACTTTTTCCAGTCCCATTTGCAAATGGGGAGCTTCGTGCATGCCGTGCTTTGAGAATGAGTGTTCACCTACAGTGGGCTTTCACTCTCTCTCAGACTCACATCCAAAACAAACAACATATATTTTATCTTTTTATACCTAGAGTGTTGGTTCTGGAAAGAACCATTCTATTTTCTTGATAGGCTTATATAGCTTTTCATATTTTTACTTTTAGGGGGAAAACAACTAGTTTGAAATCACTAGGTATATGGAACAACAAAAATGGAATAAATAACTAGATGACATTGAAAAAATACTTTTTGCAGGTCTTCTGATGTAGAAATACTTGACATTTGCAATCTGTGCGACCTTGCTCACCTCAAGAAATTACTTTTCCACAAACTAAGCAGTGCAATCCTACATTTGCAAAGCTGAGAACAATCCCTGGTTTCTCCTCATGCAGGATATCTTGAGGCAACTTCTCTGATGTGGAAATGGCATGTTGCAGCTCTGAAATAGATTTACTTGCTTCTTCTGCATGTCTCTTCCTCTTTTCAGGATTCAACTGCTGCTCATTCCAAGCATTAAGAGTATCAATGAGATTCTGAAGCTGTATTTCCCTCAGTTGTCTCTGTTCAGTTTCTTCTCCCTCAAAGAGCAAGTCACACACTTTGAGGACAATTTTTATTTTACCAGGTGAAATGGCGAAAACTTTCCAAATGACAGATTCTTGTGGTGACTTGGAAAACTCTATGTGAACATCTTTCAGTTCATTGTTTTCTTCTTGCCCTTCTTCCTTTGGATTTTTCCTTTTCTGTTCTTCTTGTCCAGTAGCCATTGCAAAGATACAAATGTGTTGATTCCCTAAAAAAGCAAACCACAGTCAAAACACTTTACACTCTTCTGTGAAGCAGGGAGCCAGTGAACTGTGATAGATACTCATGCACTATTTGAATGGAGATGAATATATGATCAGGAACCAATCAAATCTCTGCAGTGGTCCACACGAATTTATAGACCGTCCCCGGACTTTGGAAAACAGGCATGTGTGGATCCAGTAGGCTCTGGATTTGCAATGCCGATACCAGGAACCGCAAACCTTGAAAGGTTGAAAAACTTCAAAAATTAAAAGGGAACTGCACAGATATAACTTTTCTTATGTTCTTTCATCATGCCGTGTGTTAGATCAGGCATCTTTTGGCATGTTTTCCCTGTCTTTTTGCCTTCTGACCTTCTGTTTTTGATGGTATACTGAACTTCATTTTTGCTGGTTTATTGTCTCTGCACACTTTTTTGCTGCTATCCAGTGCTAAAGTGCAAGTGCTCCTACTGTAAATTCTGTTATGATTGGTTTTCCCTGATTGGCCTATTTGATTTACTGGTAAGTCCCTAGTAAAGCGCACTGTGTGTGCCGAGGGCCTGTAAATTAAATGTTACTAGTGGGCCTGCAGCACTGGTTGTGCCACCCACAGAAGTAGCCTTTCAAATATGTCTCAGACCTGCCATTGCAGTGTCTGTGAGTGCAGGTTTAAACTGCCATGTCGACCTGGTAAGTGCAACCACTTGACAAGCCCAAACCTTCCCTCTTACTACATGTAAGACAACCCTAAGGTAGACCCAAGGTACCCCCTTGGGCAGGGTGCAGTGTATGTAAAAGGTAGGACATGTACTGAGCTGCTTTACTTGTCCTGGTAGTGAAATCCTGCCCATTGCGTGTTTCACTATTGCAAGGGCTATCTCTCCCATATGCTAATATTGGAGCTGCCTTGTAACATATTACAAGCGTAACTTTCAATTGGGAAGAGAGAGATTTGAAGTTTGGGCTCCCTGAGCTCAGGATTTAAAAAGACATATTTTAGGAAAGATGGTTTTTAAATTGTGTGTTTGAAAATGCCACTTTTAGAAAATGGGCATTTTCTTGCTTAACCATTCTATGTGCCTCTGCCTGCTTGTGGATTCGCTGTCTGGTTTTAGACTGACAGGGGCTGTTTGTGCATTCACTCCAGACTCTCACACAAAGGGGGCTGAGGTGCTGATAGGCCATCCTGGGATAGAGTGGTGGGGGGAGTTGTCACTGACACCTGAATAGGCTGTGGGTGGCTGCTCGGCACAATACTGTCTCCACCCCCTATAATGTGGCTGGATCAAGGAAGACAGAACTAGTTTTACTGAGCCAGAGAGACATTCCGAACAAAGACTTTAAAGGGATAAAGGGGTATAAGTATTGGACCTAAAACCCCAGAACTTTAGAACTCTTTTGGACTAAGGACCTCCCAAGAAAAAGAGCTGGAACAACTGCTAAGAGTAGTACTACACCTTTGCTGTGTGTTGTTTTGTTGAGTTGACCTTCAGTTGCTACTTCTGTCTTGGGCAGTGAAAGGACTGGACTGAACGTTCTGCAACTTATTTCCTGAGTTTCTCCAAGGGCTTGAAGTAGAGCTTGCCACCTGTTGGAAGTCTCAGGAACATCAAAGACTCCAGGTTCACCTACCAACAGCACTCGGAACTGTGTGTTTTGTGCTGCAACAGAAGGAAAAAACAAGTATGATGCCACTGCCGACTCCATGACCGGAAGCCACCACACCTCGCTTCACATCATGGCCCTGGTCTCACCAATAGTGCTGCTCCACGCAGACATCGACGCCGCTGCCTGCACCGTGGCATGTGGACACTGCTCGTGAGGTACACGAACCATCACCCCATACCACACCGCAGCCCTGGTCCACCGACATCAGCGCCATCAACTCCAGCATCATCAACCCATGCCGCTGCTTGCACTGCGACCTGTGGGCACCACACAAAGCATCGCCCAGCTTCGCATCACAACATTGGGTCTACCCACAACAGCACTTCAGCAACGACGACGCTACCTGCCGCGTGACCTGTGGACACCGCACCGCCCTGCTTCACACCGACGACTCTGGATGCCCTGGGCTCACCGACGACACTGAACGCCGTCATCGAGCCGCTGCCTGCACCGTGACCTGTGAGCATCGCACATCGCATCATCTCGCTTCGCACTGCAGCCCAGATGGCTTGGATGCCAGCGCTTCTGACTTCAACCTCACGGAGTTCGATCTGCAACACGTGTGACTTCAAGGGCCCGATGACTCCTGCACTGACCTCTGGGACCGACGCATGATGCTGCAGTTTTGGAGCTCATCACAAGGTCCACGACACCCTGCATTTCCAAGGCACTGTTTGCAGGCTCTCCCTACACCGTAGCCGGCCTGCGACTTTGCTGTCGGCCTGAACTGTTGGATTTGTTTGTTCATGATGCTACAATAGCCCCGAACGGACATTCATATTTTGATTACTGTATGTTGTATTTTTATTGTTTTGCTCTTGTTTTACACAGATAAATATTGGCTATTTTTCTAAAACTGGTGTGATGTCCTTTTGTAGTGTTTTCACTAAATTACTGTGTGTTATGTGTAAATGCTTTACACATTGCCTCTGAGATAAGCCTGACCTTACGTGCCAAGCTACCAAGGGATTATTTTAGAAGTGTAATCTCCTTACCCTGACTAGAAGTGAGGGTCCCCACTTGGACAGGGTACAAACCTGCCAATTTGAGACCCCTATTTCTAACACTGACTATTAATCTACTTGTAACAATAGGTTTTCCTATCAAACTCTACTAGTTAAAATGTTTTTTGTTTTTTTTAAACTTTATTTCTCATTTTCCACAGTGAATAACAAACATTTCTCAAAACATGCACTTCAGCAATCAGTACAATATGCATTCCCCTGGGTTGATGGAGCCAATATAATGTTCGGTACAGGTACAGACCAACTTTCAAAATTCCAATATCATAGAATTCTGCAGTACAATAATATTATGCCCTGGAGCGTCGTCCACCTTCCTCCACCCCGCTGATGTGAACATAACGGTAATGGGGTAGCCTTGACGAAACACAATAATGCTACCAAAGCATCTAGCACATACAATTCTCTACCCCACCCCAGTGCGGTCCAGTTCATCCTGTGAGTCTGCGGTCCCTTCTATACCCAGCAGATATTGGTGGTATGGGCCCCATATGTCTTTGGGTGCACAACGCACAGGCATCAAAGCATTATAATTATCAGATTGGACTGAACAGTGAACTAAATCTTTTTCCCATTCGGTGGTAGTGGGCAAGGGACCTCTCATCCAGTGCATAGCACCCTCCTTTTAGCCAACAGAAGGCCAAGAGCTGCCAGCTTACGCACTCCCTTCGGTATTTGTTTATCAAACCCCAATAGCGCTAACAGTGCGTCTCCGACAACTCACAACCCAACATTTTGGTAAGAATCTTGTAGATATTGTTCCAGATGGAACGTACCCCTGGACACTCCCAAGCCAAGTGTGTGAAATTTGCATTACTGGCGAGACATCTCACGCATTTATCATCCTCCCGCAGACCGTATCTGTGTAGCCTGGCCGGAGTGTGATAGGTTCTATGTATATATTTAAAGTGTATCAAACGGTACCTGCCATTTAAGGAGATAGTTCTGACATTAGCAAAACACCAGGCCCATTGCGCTGCAGTAATATCTATGCCCAGTTCCTCCTCCCAGTCTAATTGAAATTTTAGTTTATGCTGAGCACGAGGTCCTTGAAATAGGGAATATAACATAGTGATTCCACGTTGCAGGGACTGTGTCTGCAATAAATATGTAAGTGATGGCATCCCCACTGGTTCCCCCATATCGGATCCAAGCAGGACGCGCAGGGCCCTACGGAATCGGTAATAGTTGAATGCATTTAGCGTCGTCACCCCCAACGCCTGCGCGGATACCTGTGCCCACGTCTTCGAGACCCCATCCAGGAACAGGTCCCCATGCAATGAATATTTAGCTTCGCTAGGGTGTTCATCATCGCTCTATCCTCTTTATGTGGTAGCCAGTCACACCATTGGATCGGCAGCTTGGCAGAGTAAATCAACTGTATGTGGTGCCTATGAGCTATCTTAGAAAGTTGGTGTCCAGTGCAGTTCACTGGGTCTATAGTGCGCAGGGTGATCCGTGCCGCCCCTGTCAGCAAGCTGGGCAGGGGAGCTGGTGACATCATGTTATGCTCGAGAACATGATGCGGTAAGTTCCGGGGGCCATGCAGCCACACATGTGCATGTAAAGTTTGTGCTGCCCTGTAGTATCTTTCCACGTCTGGGGCATTTAGTCCCCCCTCTGAGTAAGGTTTTCTTAGGACCTCCCATTTTACCCTGGGCTGCTTCCCAGCCCAGACCAGAAGCCTTAGCAATTTACGCAATGTGGAGAAAAAAGATTGAGGTAAGCTAATAGGTATGTTGGCAAACAAAAATAGAAAACGGGGAAGCACCACCATCTTTGACAATGCCACACGGCCTACTAATGAGAGTGGCAACTTTATCCATTTTTCCACTGCGTCCGACAATTTCTGCACTGCACAGCCATAATTCTCAGATAATATCAAGTCTGAATCTGTGTGTATCTTAATACCCAGATACCTCACCGGGTCTGTCGTACACTCCAGTGGGTACGTAATCTGCACCGGAGTAGTAACGGAGGTCAGTGGAAAAATAATCGATTTATGCCAATTGATATGAAGCCCCGAGTGCGAGCCAAAACGCTCCACCTCTCGCAACATGGGGATTAAGTTCTGGTCAGGATCTCGGATGTACAACAATGTATCATCTGCGTATGCAGAGATAGTCAGGCAGTAATTGGGGGGCCGGATACCTCGATATGTGTGATATTCGCGCATTGCGCACATTAGCGGTTCCGCCACCAGAGCATATAAGAGCGGGGAGAGGGGACACCCTTGCCTCGTGCCCCTGGTGATTGGTAGTTTTCGGGATGTCAGGCCATTGATCCTTACTGCGGCGGTCGGGTCAGTATAGAGCACTTTTATTAAATGTAAAAAGATATCTCCGACACCTACTCTGCGTAGGTCAGCATATAAGAACCGCCACTCCACGGAGTCGAACGCTTTCTCTATATCAATGAACAGGGCAGCCGCTTTAGTTTGTGGGTTAATACGTGCTATGGTACCAAACAGCGTTCGAAGGTTGCTGGACAGAGACCTACCAGGGACAAACCCTGTTTGTTCTGGGCCAATCAATTTAGGCAGTAAGGGGGCCAATCTATACGCCAGCACTTTCTCGAACAGTTTTGAGTCCTTGTTCAATAGGGAGAGTGGTCTATAGGAGGAACACTGCTCTGGAGGCCTTCCGGGTTTAAGCAGGGTGATTATGATAGCTTCCCGCATAGATGGGGGCATTTTCCCCATTTTATCCATCTCTTCGAAGAGATTGACCAGGTGGGGGAGTAACTTATCTATGTATGCTTTATAAAAGGCTACCGTCAAGCCATCCGCGCCCGGGGCCTTGTCATTAGGCATGTCTTTCAATGCAGCTGTGATTTCGGTGGGCCTCAGAGGTCCAATCAGTCGCTCCCTGTCGCTATTGTCTAACCAAGTCATTGCTATGCGGCCTAGGTAGTCGTCGTCTGATTCCTGGGTCGTAGTTTCCCTTGAGGAGTAAAGGTCGGCATAATAATCCGCGAAAGCGTCTAGTATGGCTGGGGTGCCTTCCACCAATTCTTGTTCACAGCTATATACTTGCGTTATATGAGTATCCCCCCTGGGAGGTCTAATAGTCGCTGCCAGTGTTGCACTGGGACGGTCCCCTTCAGAATATGTCCTAGCCACAGCGTATTTCCCCAGATGTTTGACCTCTTCGTCCGCTAACTCCTGATATTCACTTATTTTAGTCCTTATTTGTGCCAGTGTCTGAGAGTCACCCGTTTCTTGCAGTGCGCCCTCCAGTGATCGCAAGGTGGACTCAACCTTAGAGATCTGTGTACGTATAGATTTGAGGACACCCGCGTGTTTAGAGATTGTTATCCCACGTATGTAAGGTTTAAAAGCTTCCCATACCGTACCCATAATGGGGACGCTACCCAGGTTTGTGAGAAAGAATTCGTCTATGGCCGAACCTAGTTCGGCACGAAATACAGCGTCCAACAAAGAATACTGCGGAAACCGCCATGCTTGTCTAGGGGAATTCACCATAGGGAGCTCCAAGGTGAGACTGACAGGGGAATGATCCGATAGCGTCCTGGCCATATGCTGACAGTCTCTAATTGAGGGGAGCAGTGAAAGGGAGGCGAACCAGTAATCTATTCTTGTGTGAATGTCATAAGCAGCTGAGTAATGTGTATATGCCCTGCTCAGTGGAGCCAACTGACGCCATACATCCCGCATACCTTCAGACTGTGCGATGTGAGCAACTGCGCATGCAGCCCGCGAGGGAGGTCTTGGTGCGCCCTTAGATAGATCTAAGTTTGTATCCTGGATACAGTTAAAATCTCCTCCCCACCGTATAGGCAGATGTGAATGCTGCATGATCCTAGAGTGTTGTGAATGATAGAATTGCGGGTCATCATAGTTGGGCCCATAGACCCCCACCAACAGCATATTAAAATGATCTTTGCGACAACGTGCAACCACAAATCTGCCGTTGGGGTCTATATCTATTGCTTGGATATGTATTCCTGAGTTCCTGCGTGCCCAGACAAGCACCCCCCTGGCATGCGTAGTAAACCCAGCTGCCACACATTGGCCTTTCATTCGGCATTGAGACAACAAACCAGTCTTTGGAGGGAGATGTGTCTCCTGTAGGATAGCCACATCTATTTCGTGCCTGCACAAATATGCCACCTCCTTACGTATTTTGCATTGGTCATTAAGACCACGAACATTCCAGGAAAGGAAGTGGACAAGCGCCGGACGATCACTGCAATTTGGCATACATGTATCTAGCTATACAATGCAGATATGCATATAAGCTGTACCTGAAACCTCCAGAAGAAATACAATTCCCCAGCGGGGACATACTTTCTGGCCGAAATGCTATGAACAACACCCTCCGCCCACCCGCCCACTCCATATCAAAACAAACAGATACAGCAACCACTGTTCCCTCTCGCCCCTCCCTCAATCCCCCTCAATTTGACTTCCTGCCAACAGAGCAGGAACCCCGAAATTGGTACCCAAGTGTCTCACACACAGAGGTAATGGCCGCCAGACCCGAGGTATTACGAGGTAGGCCGACATCGCCCAAGTTGTGTCTTACCAGCGAGGCGTCATGTTGTTAACCTACTAATCTATGCAGTGGCAGTACTTTGCATAATGAAAACATACTTGCATAGTATAAGGGCTGTCACAGTGGGCCAGTGTTCAAAAGGAGGGCACCGCCTGGCATTGTTCTTCAACAAGGGAAAAAGTATAACAATTATGACGGAGAGGAGGACGGAGAATCCGCCCTTGGCTCATCGCCAGTCTCAGTGCCTTCCCTTGAGACGCCATCCTCCACCAGAGAGTGTGGAGACCTCTTCGCCTTCTCAGCGCTATACTTCTTAAGATCTTTCTGCAGTACATTTGGGTCTACGTAGAGTTTGGGTTTGCCGTCAAAGTTAACCTTCAAGCGAGCCGGGTATAACATAGCATAGTCCAATTGTAGTTCTCTCAGCTTGCGTTTGACAGGACCAAACTTCTTTCGAGCCTCCTGGACCAGTGGTGTAAAGTCTGGGAAGAGGGACAGCTCCGAACCTTCATAAGAGAGGGTTTTTCAATTCTCTTGCACGCTTCAACGCAGCGTCCCTGTCCCTGTAATTGAGTAGATGGATTATCACTGGGCGTGGAGGGGCGCCTGGAGGGGGCCGCGGACCCAGCGAGCGATGAGCCCGCTCAACGATGAAGACGTCAGAGAATGTGTTTTGGCCCAGAAGCTGTACCAAAAGCTTCTCTATAAATGTTTCCATGGGTCCAATGGAGGTTGTCTCGGCAAGGCCTGTGAGACACACATTATTGCGCCTGGAGTGCGCCTCCAGGTCCTCGGCCTTATCTCTCATCGCCACCATCAGTTTTTCCATCTGCTTTTGCGCTGACCCCATCTCTGTCTAGGTATCCTCGGCGTCGGAGATTCTGCGCTCAGCTAGGTCGATACGCTCCTCATGTTTGTCCACCCTTTCGGACATCCTGTCCATTCGGTACGCGAGGGAGTCCATTTTAGCATCTATTGAAGTGAGACTGCATTGCATGGCCCCCATGATTTGCCTAATGTCACCATCTGAGTCGGGGGGGTCCGCCGAGAAGCCAGCCGTGGCCGCATCGGATTCGTCCTCTCTGTGTCTGGCGGATTTGCGTTGATCGAATTGGAGTTTTGTCTGGGTCTTCTCAGTTTTCCCCATGTCTCCGGCGACAAGGATTCCAAAAGGAAAAAAAAAAAAAACACCAAGGGCTCACAGGTCGTATTGAGCTCGGAGGGACCGGCAGCTACACATGAAGCAACGGCTCAAGAAAGCTTCAGACTGGGGCCACAGAGCAACGAAACCAAATCCAGATACTGTCCCTCAGGGTTGAGTGAGTGAATCAATGTTTATTCCCGCCCCTACCCCACACAATATATTGTACTGAGCACCAGGGCCTCGTGCCAGAATGTCCCAACGTCTCAGTGCAAAAGGAGCAGGGCCCTCGCAACGAGCCACACACCAGCTGGGAACTGTGAACACGCTGCGATATTGGCAGGGCGAATAGACCTGCAGCCCCCCAGCCAACCTGCCTTAATGTGTCTTGTAGATCCACCGCTTACTCCGAGGACAGGCGCACCATGCCGATCAGGCAGCTCCTTCCGTCACACGTCGCACGCCGCCGCGGCAACTCCAAATCCGGCCGCAAGGCCGAGCATCCAAGAACTCCGGTGTCCGCCCGAGGAAGTCCTGGTCACAGGTGCAGGGCGACGGGACAGGCCGTATAAGCGCCGCGCTCCCGTCCAGCGCCGCTCACCGCACTGCTACCTGCACGCGTATGCCCAACTCCGCAGCCTCCGGCTCCCATGGCGATCCCATCCGCCAAGTGCAGCACCGTAGGTCAGGATTCCGTACGCTCCACCATCGGGAGCGGGCGCAATGTTGCCAACCAGCAGGTAGGGGAAGACCTTTGATATACGCGGGGGCGACCCCGCACCGCGAATCGCCCAGGGCCGCTGCAGTCCGATCCCAACAGGCCCGACGTCGTCACACGGCTGATCTCCGGCTGTGTGGCACCCGGTGGTCCCAAACTTCCGCCGATGCCACACGGACAGTGTCTCTGCTGCCACCGATAAGGATTACACCATCTGCAGCCTCGATGGTGCTAAATAATGAAGGCTATTGCGGGCGGATGCCGGAGCTCACTCAGGCTGCGGCCATCTTAGAGTCAGGCAAGCCACGCCCCTACTAGTTTAAATGTTACCAGATTCATGGAACTCATTTTTGGAATTGGGGAACTCGGAAATGAAGCGCCACTTCTGTGACTGCAAGAGAGCCGAGAACCCAGAAACAGACTTAGGTCTAGAAGTAGTATGTCTATTGGTGGATCTGTGGAGAATCCACAAATCCTTCAGAACAAAAAAGAAAGGAGAAGTCTAATTAATTACCTACTAAACTGCCATAAAATAATCACATTCCAGTCTTTAAGAAACAAGGACCCCACCCTTGTGCAGACATCATGTTGAATCCAGCTCTAAACAGCGAAGGGTATTCAGAGTGGTATAGCTCAGTATCTTTAAAATAACAATGTCTTAACAACAAATACAACAGAATCAAGAAACAGCAGGCTCCAGTTCACAGACTCCATCAATAGAGGTTCAAGATGATGTTGAGGTTGAAATATCAACTCTTCAAGAGAAATTGAGCATCCATCCAAAGAGTCCCAGACATGGAACATTTTTACTCACTCAAGAGGAGAGAAGTATGTGAATACAAGAAATGTCACCTTCACTTTGTGCAACCAATTTGTGCAACGGGGCCACAGTTCTTTTTTCTTCATCTGGCACCACACGGAAGATAAAGCATCAGTGAGCAATTCATTGCAATTAATTTTCTGTGGTTGAAGAATAGTGGAGGAGACCAAAGAAAAATTAGGAAGAAAGAGAGTCTACTTAAAGCCTGCAAGCACATGAAAAAATGACTTCTCCTTGACTGATGATGTTTTCATCCTACTGCACAAAGAGCAAAACAATATATACTTCGGTGAAGAAAAGCAGAGAGTAATCTCTTCTCTCTTCGACTGTCACCTGAAAAAATATATTATGAGAGGTTCTTTATCAGCCATATAGAGTAATATTGTTACGCGAAAATGTCCAAAACAAAGTTGCAAAAAACGTTTGTCTGTTACAAAAGCAATAAAAAGGTTGTAATAATAGATACAACTTTTTTTTTTTTTTTTTTTTAAAGGTTTATTTTCAGAGCCTAGAAAAAATAAAAATGGTTTGATATTTAGGAACGTTAAATAAATAAACATTTAAATAAATTCTACCAATGTGCATGATGGTTTGAGCACAGGATGTGGCCAGAGGATGGGCCCTGTGGCCAACCCCCTCGGTGCACAGTCAGAGGCTGTGTGAGGTAAGGGTTCACTACCCACGGTGAGTGGGAGCAGGGTTTTGCAGGATGCCAGACCCTACAGCCAACCCCAGCTGCACACGACTGAAGGCCATGTGCAGTGGGTGTTGGCCACTGTCAAGTGGCTGGGCACAGGGTGTGACCTTAGTCCAGGCCCTTCAGTAAGCCCCCTGCGTGCTTGGCCAAAGGCTGTTTGCTGGGGGTGGGAGGGGGGAGTGACAGCCTGCGGCGGATGGGCGTGGGGCCTGGCCGTAGCTCAGGCCCTACCACCAACCCCATTCAACTTGCCTTCAGCGTTGCATAGCAGAGATTGGCCCTCCATGGCAAGTTGGGTGGAGACCTTGGCTAAAGAACAGGCTGTGCAGATACTGGCCTTCAGCCGAGCACAGCAGGTTTTGGCCACCCACAGAAGGTTGACCACAGGGAATGGCTTCAGAACAAGCCCTGCAGCCAAACTCTTCTGGGGATGACATTTTGACATATTCAGTGGAGGTTGGCTGCCTGCAGTGGTTTGGGCACAGGAACTGAGCGCTGTGAAGTTTGGTCATAAATATCAGGATAGTTGCAAGGAGCAGCTGAACGTGGCATATGATCAAAAACACAGAAATTCACTGAAAATAATAAAGGTTAAGGTAAAGTTAAGGTTAGCTTTGCTTATAAGACCGTAACGTATACTTAAAAAATACTTTGAATTCACGGTACAAAATGCCCTGCAGGTATGCTTGCAACACAAAACTTAAAAACTTTGGAATACGCCTGCTATGTGTAGGTAAATTAACCTCCTGTATCGTGCAGTAATTATGACCTCATATACGATATTACTCATGACATCACTTGACATATCAAATGACATCATAGATGACATCACTGATGAAAGCATGCCTTCAGTCTTATGATTAATGATGTCACAAGGATCCCTTGACAGTATTATTGGACCATGTTACATTTACCATTTATGTATCCTCTCTTTCTCTCATTCTGTTTCTCTCACTTCCTCTCGCTCACTCTGTGTCAATATATAGGGGGTACCACTGTTTAGTTATAGCTAGAGCATACTTTCCATAGGAAGAGCGGTTTTTGTTTTGCTAATAACTTTAGTGTCGTTTCACGAATCTTCAGAAAGCTTCCCTAAAAACAAGTCCATCCACCTCAGCTCCTTCCTGGAAAGTTCTAGGGTGATCCATGAAGCAGTGACTGAGACACAGGGAGGGTCCCAAAACGCAATTTCCCCATGCAGTTTCCATAGGGAAAGTTAAACCGCTCTAGAGCCAAAACGGTGGAACGAAATTACACCAAATTTGGCACAAAGCTCGATCTTTACCCAGGAAGCATGCTTTTTGTGATTTAGCTCAGTAGTTTAAAAAAATAAGCTTTAAAATGTATAGATATATTGACAGTTGGGCTTGAATTAAAAAATTCAAGCGTTCTGATTGGCTGGATGCAACATGAACAGAAATGTTGTGGCCGCCACTACAGAACTTGGGGACTCGGTCTGAAAATGTTTTTTTTTAATGATATAATGTGGCAGGGTAGTGATACCTGATCCCATTGCTCTTTTGGTGGCAAAATAACTTTTTTTTGTCGCGATTCCACTGGAGTCTTGCAGAACTGTCCAAAAAAGTTTTTAAAAACAGGACACTGCAATTTTTTAATACACCTGAGGTAGGCCTAACAACCCCTAAAGCTGTGGGTGCCCCAGGTGGGGCAGGGCCACCCATAATATCAATAATAAAACGTAAAAAGAGTTGTGGCCTCGCTCCTTGGGGATAGAAAGCAGCAACACTTTCTCATTAAATATTCACTACACTCCGGATGGAGTGCCCCATAATGCCCTGTGTGGGCTTCATTTTAACAATTTTACTTCTGATGATCCCGCAAGGTAGGGCTGCTGCAGCACTGACTTTTGATCTAAGTGTTATGAGGGACTGCATTATGCATATTTTATAAAAAAATAAACTTACACTAAGACTCCTGGGTCATTGAATTTCTGACCCCAGGAGAGGTTTCACTTTATATTCAATCACTTTCAGGGCTGGAAGTTTTGTTTTTGGGCTCTAGAGTATGGGTACCCCTAGTGGTTTATGATATGGCTACATTATTTGACCAGGAGAGTATAAGAAAAGACTCTAACACATATTGATGATTATTCTGAATATTAATGCTTTATTGAGAATTATTTCATTGACAAACATTTGAGTGTTTATATTGATAATGAATGTAGTTTAATAGAATTATTATTTCATTGATTTAAATGATGAATCCTAACTTGTAGGTACTGTTGGTACTATTGTAGTGACTCCTGACCTTATAGATTGATGTGGTGACCCCTTGATAAAGCCAGTTTGCCTGCCTTATAAAAAATTACTCCCCTTTATATTGTGTTGTTGTAGATGCCATTAGTGGGGGGTATTGTGATTATGAAGTTCAGGACCTACTGGGATATAATGTGATTGAAGGGTGTCACCAAAGGTATTTCCATCCACCATATTGTGCAGTATTTTCTAGAATGTGCTTGTAATTAAAGTACTTTCCCTTTTTTAAGAAAGAGCACTGACTGCTCACTTATTCCAGCAGGATGTCAAAATCAATAAAAAAAAATGAGGCTGGTGTCCACTGGGGTTGGCCGCCCGTGGGTGCAGGGTCTGATTCAGTGTTCTTGTGTGTGGGGGGTGTGCATATGGAAGCTGTTGATACGTTCCTCGGGTCCTTGAGCATAGTGTTTAGTATTGAGGGGAGAGTGGATAGTTTGTCTACGATATGGCCGCAGCCACAGCTTAATCGTACCTCAGATTCGGGCTCTCTTTATTAAGAAGTTGAGACCCCCAATTTCTCATCGATACCCGCAACAAATAGCGCCTGGGTGTTCAGTAGGGACAGATGAATGTCCATCTTGTCAGACTGGGATTGGAGCCCTTTCACAGACAGTTGCATGGTATTCAGGAGGGAGACCCATGCTGTGCCAGGTTGTGCTTTGGTGCTCGCATCCCCCTTGATCCCCTCCTTGGGCTCATAGCAGTGTCCATAGCAGTGTCCAGTGTCCAGCTGTCTTGGCAGGGGGTGCCCCTTTTTGGAGATCTAGCGGGTAGGAGTCTAGCATATCCTCCCATTCTTGCGTGTTCAGGTAAGAGAGGACCACCCACCCCTCCTCTTGGTGTGTTGGGTCACCTGGCCCACCTGAATCTGCAGGAAGTGGATCAGCGCAGGTGGGCAGCCAGGCCATCATTGGAGTTGAGGTGTTGGCTCTTAAAGACCAGGACATCGGGTCCGAGGTGGCGTTGCTGTCATTTGGTGATGGAATTGAAGTAACGTCTAGTCAAGGTTCTGGCTGATGATTCTGCGTGCTCCTCTCACTGTTTGAGGATCCTGTGAGGGATTGGTTGTTGTGAGTTGCTCTTTGTGTGCCCCCCAGAGACCTTATGCTTTTAATTTGGTTGCTAGCTGTGCGGGCCCTCATCTGGGACCGAGGGTGATGCTGATGCAAGTGCTGGGGTTACTGAGGGTTGTGCCTCTTGTTCTTGTTCTTGTGCTACTCGATGTGTGTCTGGTTTCGAGGTTCCTGATTGTCTAAATGGAGACAGATTTTAATCCATTATAATAGGTATGGTGTGTGTTGTCAAGAGTTCTTTGAGGAGAGGAGGATGGGTGGGCTGATCCGTAGTGATTGATGTTGAAACGGTTGTCGTTGCCTTTGATTGGTTGTGCTCTCGCCACACCTCTCTCTGTAACGCATGATGTCAGACGCTCTAAAATTCCAAACACCCCTCCCCAAAACTCAGGATATTCATCGCCGCTGCTAGCCCCTAGTCCGTGGTCTGTAGCAACCAACCCTCCCAGGTGCACCAACTCAGTGCTTAGAGGGGCCTTGGGGCAATCACCACAACGGAGGCCAACCTCAATGGAAAATTAACAAGTCAGCCCTCGGGCAGCACCAGCCCCCCGAAGTAAGTATCCAGCCCTTGAGATGATTACAAGAACTATAACCACCTTCCCGGGTACCCAATGACAATACACACAGAAGGATGTAGGCACCAGGGCTAACAAAACCGTATTCCGCCTCTGCTTATGGAATGTCAATGGACTGACAACCCAAATTTCGGATCCGGATTTCCTGTAGTACCTCAAATCGTTTGACATAATTATGCTGCAAGAAACTTGGCTCGCAGACCCGATCCACTTGAAAGGTTTTATGTGCTTCACAACACCAGCCGTAAAGGGTGGGAGACTTGGACATTCATCAGGAGGACTGGCAACTTATGTATGCACGACCTGTACAATGTCAGCGGAGACAGTCGGCCCTGCCTCACCGGCCACTACAGCAGTCAAGATTACTCTCTCCCTTTTGGGAGCACAAGACGAGGCAGTGATAGTCAACGCTTTCATCCATCCAAAACGCAAAGCAAAAGACTCAGAACACCTAATCAACAAACTATTAAGCTACATAAGCAAGTCTGAAACATCAAACTTTATTCTCTCGGGGGACCTGAGTCAGCACCTTCTAGCCACGCTGAGGGTGAACGAAGTGCGTATCCAATCCCTACTTTGGAACATACCGACTAAAAGCGGGACCTCCCACGGGAAGATGAACAGCAAAAACAGATGCCTCCTAGATGGTCTAGAACATCTTAGCTTCAGGGTACTAAATGGAAGATTCCTTGAAGACTCTCCACCAGTGGTCACCCACTATTCTCCCTCAACATGCTCAATACTAGATTACACATTTGTCAGTCTCTCGTTGGTCCGCTGCATACTCTGCTTTCGATTGGGGGACAAGGGGGACAGCGACCACCGACCACAAGAAACTCTCCTTTCAACAACTGCGCCTCCTTGCATCCACCCGGAAGTGGCCCCAGGTTCTATTTACATGACAAACTACAAGAGAATCAAATTTGTGGAGGCAAACATAGAGTCCCTGTCAGCAACAGCAATCGACCTCCTACATTCTCAAACATCACGTTGCAATCAGAACAGCGGTATCCTTTAAAACCCCCGCGAAGCCGATACTCGAATGCTCTGGTTCCTCGGCCCGGCGCTTGGGGTAGATTTCCAGCGTGCGTCCTGAATAGGACAGGTGAGTGGACTGACTGGCCATTTGGCTCTGTGTACTTCGGCGGGGCTATGCTTTAACTATGTGTGTCCCTACCTTCAAGGGACTCTCGCGCCCAGCACTTTCCTTTTCACTACACCCTTGGAACAATGTGTCATGGTGGTCATTTGTGGGGTGCTGGCGGTCTGGGTTAGACTCGGCAGAGCGGACACTAATGCAATCCTTGCTCTGTGAGGCTCGTTCGCCGTGCCGACCTTTGCCGTCTATGTACCTTCACGATCAGTGTTGATCGGTCCCCTTTGACCTTCACAGACCAGCACTGTCTGAACTAAGGTGGAAGCTAGGCTGCTGGCCCGCTTGTTTAAGGAGTGGGGACCCACTTGTTGCCTACGTTGCCACGATGGGCCCCGATATTTTTCGCCATCACAATTGCTTTATTTCCCCATGCGCAGGACACCATCCATTAAGGTGTCAAGGGCTGACGATACCACAGAAGCAAGCGCTATCACCTAGTTAGGTGAGGCATCGTATACTGTACTTGTTTTAGTTCCTTTTTTGATCACGTTCTCTTCCAGTCATGCTGTATATATATCAAATTTTTTTAACTAATCTTCACTGTTTTTTTTAAACATAATAAGGGCATAGCATTACTACCTATGCACTTTACAGATGGATTGCTTGGTGCGGGCCGTAAGGTTGACCATACTCTATTTCTCACAGAGTACCAATTTCAACAATTGCTGTTGCTTTTGTCATCCCTGTCTAGGTTACAACTAGACTTGGCGGGACCACGTGCTCGCACATAAGAATAGTGGTAGGTAGGAACTCCTCCACCTTACCACCTTGTGTAGATAGTCCTTACAGGTCCTGATGAAATGCACAGTATCATACTTTGAACACACTGCGTGAAACATGTCGTCCACATTTTTTGAGCCGTGCATTGCTCCTCTGGACCATTGAGCCAGCGAGCAGCCGCTCTTTTGTATTTTTAATAAGGTGGATGACCATCCGATTAAACTTCTCTTTTGGATTATCCAACCTTTTTTAAACCACTCACTCACATCTACACTTACCCCTAGGGCCCTCACACCCACGGCACCATACGGCAGGAACAGAAGATCTCCGCTAAAGAGCCCCTTTATGGGTGCCCGTCGGGTATTGCACCGCCGACCCGACGAGGAGCGAGTCCATATGATGAAGCATGACACCTAGCTTGCTGGGTGTGTGAGGACTCTAGTTCCGTCTAGGAGGACTCCCCTCCTTTGGCCTCCACTCTCGTTATTCCATCCCCTTTGGGGAACCGCGTACTCTTCTTAGTTTACAGAAGGGAAGGGGCCCCAGGCCCAAACGACATACCACCGGCACTGTTCAAAGAGAGGGCCGCTGAATGGCCAAGCACCCTGCATCCCTTATTCTCGGTATTCAGATCACTTGGACCTCTGGCACTTGGGTGACACACAAATATAACTAGCAGCGGACTACAAGTATCTAGGTGTTGATCCAGCGGAAGCGTTGTAAAATTGTGAGCCCATAGACATGGGTTACCCCACCACACCATAGACACAAATCAGCATGAGCACCTCACAACATCATAGAGCTCGGGCCCATAAGAAATCTATAGTCACACCCAGATCATTCAGATCCTCCAATAGCTCTTTAGAAGAAGCGCTTATAGGGACTCAGATAATTAGAGACGGAAACCTCTCCTTCATGAGGACCTGTAAATGAAGAAGAGCCTATATAGCAACAAATCAATAATAATCCTTCATTGACAGCAATTCAGTAATAAGTAAAGACAAACTTGTGTAATAGTCATTAAAGAACTCTTTATCTATACCTCAAAATGGAAATGGTCAAATCCCAAAATACATTTGAGAAATGTAATATCATGTAATTATTTTCAAAATCTGGTAAAATCACAATACATCACAGTTCAAAGCAAAAATACATCACATTTGGTACCTGGTGAGAAACAGAGAGAGAGAGAGAACAAAACAAGAATACATTGTGGTATAGTATGCAATTAGGAATCATACAAACCAAAGATTCGTTTGCAGATTTGACTCAGGATAGTCAGGATAGTCAAGATAATTAACCCTTTAGCTGAAAAGAGCCCATCATCGCACCACTGCACTGGGCACTTTAGGGGACTCCATCCCCCAGAACTCCAAGCGCCGGGAGGCGCCGACGCGCTGTTTGCACGCCAGGAGGCGCACTCAAAGCTGCTCCGGGCTCCCGCGGCGCGGTAGCCCATCATCGCACCACTGCACTGGGCACTTTAGGGGACTCCATCCCCCAGAACTCCAAGCGCCGGGAGGCGCTGACGCGCTGTTTGCACGCCAGGAGGCGCACTCAAAGCTGCTTCGGGCTCCCGTGGCACGGGACGCGCGCGGATGCGCCCAGCCATGCCCGGGCAAAGTCCGGGCCAAGGGCAGGCCCGTCTGCGCCCGTCAGCGCCAGGAAGAGGCGGGGCCACCTGTCTTGGTTGCTCCAGCTGCCATTATAAATCACTTCGTTCCCAAAAAGCGCTCTTCACGGTGTGTATTGACTTGGATTGAAGGTACTGAAGCCGCCCTCATTCCTTTCTGGTTCTATACTGTATTTGTGACTGTGACTGTAACCACGATCCAGTCTTTATTCTCTTACAAACAAATATTTACATGATAGTACTTTTAATTGAATTTAGGACATAATAGCCCCATCTTTGGGGAACTTGGGTGGGTGGCTGAGTGTTATCCCCGAAAACAGCCTGTTCTAGGGACCTCTGGGTAGACCAGAGATTACTGAGTGCACTGTGAGAGATGGGTAAAAGAAATGCCCAGGGACCGGTCACGCACAACAAAAGGCCCACTAGCGTTGCTTGTCATGAGACTATGGATAGAATAGATTCTATTTTGAGCGAATGCCATGATATTGCCTATTCTGGTCCACCCTGCCCCCAATCTCCTTGTGGTAGACCCATTAGCTCTACGAGTGCCCCTGAAATTATAAAGGCTACCTCCCCTGAGCTGCCCCGTGCAAAAAAGCCAGTCAAGCAAATACCATTGATGTTTAAAAAACATAGTAAACAACAAAGTAAGGGTCCGGCTACTGGGGCTACTGGGCCCTCTGATGTAGAGCCAGGCGTAATCACTGCCCCAACCTGCAAAGAACTGAAAAGTGCCCCCATCACAACAACAACTGTGCACATTGAGTGTCATAACAGATTTGATGTTCTTGCAATTGAAGAGGCTGGGGTTGGGGCAATTGGTTTCGATTCCGATGGAATATGTGCAACTCCTGCTGGCAAAATGCAGGTGTTGAAAGAACTAATTGAGTCACTAAGAGAGGAGGTCATTACACTCAGAGTGAAGGTTGCCAGTTTAACAGAGAGGGTTAATGGTAGGAAGGTGGCTTCATTAGAAACCTCGCCACCCTTCCTGACTAGGGCTAGGGCTACAAAGGGGGCTGAAGTATGTAGTTCGGGTAACACTAAACCATCACATATTCTTACCACAACCAGGAACCCCCAATTACCACCAAATAGCACCAGAGCCCACAGTCCTAGAGATTTATTTAAACCAGTCTTAGGAAACACGTTAGGTGCTGGCCAAGGCAGGGCAGGGCGTAGGGTCATAGATAGAGGTAAGGTTACTTTGGATGAAAGGAACACCTCTAAGATAGCTCACAAGGGGGCAGTAGTCAGGGGGTCTGTAAGGGATGGTGTTTACATGAGACCCAGAGAATGGGGTAATCAAGCGGTGATCTACCCCACAGAGGTCCCCAAACTCTCTTTGGGTAAATTTAAAAACAAGAATTCACTTAAGAACAAGGTCATCTACTAGTTTAGGTTCACCCGACACTGCTACTCAATCATTAGAGATGACATTAGGTTTGTTAAAAGAACTCCCATGTTAGGGTTGTCTTGGGATATGATTGAAGTCAGTTTTTTTGATGAGGGTATCATCCTTGGATTACTGTCAATTGACTCACGCACAATCCCCCCTGTTAATTCCCTTATCTCTATCAGATACAGACCCCCTGCTGGACCCCCCGCTAGGTCACTGTTGACACCCTGCGGACCTGTCCAAGCAGGACTGCTCAGACCCAATATGAACAAAAGGATAGGGAAAAGCTGACTCCCTTATGAGGAACAGACGAACCCAGTTCACAATAGAGGTCCTTCAGGTTCCCCAGTGATATCATCCATATGCCCTCCTCTAAAAGCCCCTTCACCCCTGGGCCTGATCTTTGACCCTGCGGCCTATGATGAGTGTACTGTGGTGGACAAAAGTAGGGATAAGACAGCTCCTATTCCCGGGGCATTGGAAGGGGGTGACTCTGCTAATCACCCCCTAAGGTTTCTTGTATGGAACGTGGCGGGGATCTTAAAATTACTGGACAACCCGGAATGGTGCACTTTTGTAGACTCTTTTGATGTAATCTTATTTCAGGAGACTTGGAGTCTGCACACCCCGCATAGAAGTGGCTTCTCCACCTATGCTATCAATGCCACTAGAAAGGAGATGGGTAGTCCCTCGGGAGGCCTAGCAGTATGGGTCAAAATTGAGCTAGGGATCAAAGTAAAGCCCCTTAAAGTTGAATCCCTAGATATTTTAGAACTGGAGCTCACCTTTTTTGGTGGACAGAAAATTTGGTTTTTTAACGTGTATAATAGAGTGGTGTGAGCTTCGGAGGAAACTAAAACGATTTGTACTCTAGACCTCGCCCTGTCTCATTATACAGATAATATTCCTGCTTTAGTGGTGGGTGATCTTAACTGCACATTTGAACCACTTGCCCCGATCCCGATAGACTTGACGGATGAGTGGGATTGTGAGTGTCAAATCCCACAGTTGGAACTCCCCACAGTTAGGTGGACTAAGAGAGGAGCTCAGGTGTTGGCTCTCACAATGCAGCACGGTTTGAGAGCCACGAATGGCAGAACCAATTCCGACCCAAATGGGGATTTTACCTTCAATAGACCTGGCTACGAAAGTAGAATAGATTATTGCCTGGTATCTCTTAAACTGTGGCACCTAGAAAAAGATATGGCAGTGGTCAAAAGAGTCGATAGTGACCATAATGTCCTAGTCCTCACTTTCGCAAAGCAGGGCATTCCGGAACCCGCCAGAAGGGGAAGTCCTGATTTGGGTGCCCTTTCAATTACGAACAACCAGAGGGCGATCAGATGGGACTGGGTGGAAGAACACCCGGGGGCCCTAGAAGCAGCTAATGGTAAAGTAAGCCTGGAGTTAGCTAAACACACTGCCAATAATGTTGGGGAGATCTTGGGATTCTGCCATGAGTCATTATATACTGAGATTAGGGAACTGTTAAGCCAACCGTGCAAATCTCATAAAGAGGGAGGAATCTGCACACACCCGAGGTCAGCCCCTCAGTACGCTTGGTACAACAAAGACTGCAGGGTTGCAAAGGAAGCGCTGGTAAGGGCAGTTAAGCAGAAAGCACGTCCTGAGGTCGTGTTATGCAGAGCTTAGTACAGGCAGGTTATCGGGAATGCAAAGAAGGATTGGGAGGGCTCCTTGTGGTCATCCCTACGAGGTGCACTGTTAGCAAAAGACTCGAAGTGTTTTTGGAACAAGGCTGCATAATGGCTTAAGGGGAATAGGAGAGTTCTGGAATTCACAGTCCAGCCGGAAGAGTGGGTAGCGCACTATAATTCCCTCTATAAGTCTAAAAATAAAATAGCTGAGGAAGTGACAAATGAGTGTGGGGTGGTGCCAGGTGGTGAGGGTGTTGCTCTCCATTTTACCTTAGAAGAAACGCAAGCAGCCATTCGCTCCTGCGTTTCAGCCCTCGCCCCCGGCCCAGATTTAATCCCAAATGACCTATATAAAGAGGATACAATACTTTGGGGCTCTTACATAAATCTTCTCACCAACTCAATTCTAACAGGCACTCCCATTCCCCTTTCCTGGAAAATTGCAGAGGTTGTCCCCATTTATAAAAAAGGGGACAGAGCAAAGCCAGCAAGCTATAGGCCTATAAGCCTTATTGATTCCCTCCAGAAAATGTTCTGCAAACAAATCCTAGGACGGATCCAGGAATGGATCTTAGACTCTCGAATCTTAAGTGACTTTCAAGCTGGCTTTCGTGCAAAAATAAGCACTTTGGACCAAGCTTTCCGTCTCCTTTGTATTTATTGGAAGGAAGTGACAGTCAAAGGAGGAAAGCTTTATGTGGCCTTTGTTGACCTTCGGTGTGCATTTGACCTGGTCTCGCGAGCCAGCCTATGGAGAGTTCTAAGGGATCAGGGCATACCAAGCAATCTTTTAGATGTTTTAATTAGATTACACTCATCCAACACAGCACAGGTGAGGTGGAAGGAGAACAATAAAGTCACAGACACATTCCCAGTCCAGCGTGGAGTAAGGCAGGGATGTGTTCTTGCACCCACACTTTTTACTCTTTTTATTAATGGTGTAGTAGATTTTTTAGACAGAGATGGGTGTGATGCTCCTAAAATCGGTACAAAAAGAGTCCCTGCTCTTCTTTTTGCCGATGATACACTCCTAATTTCTAAATCTCCGCAGGGAGAGCAACAGCTTTTGAATGATTTTATTAAGTTCTGTGATGAGCGGGGTTTGGTGTTAAATGAGGCAAAAAACAAATATAGGATTTTTAAGAGAGGAACGGCCAACCCCACCAAAAGACCAGTGCTAGTCGGCAGTAGTAAATTGGAGAGAGTTGATGCCTTTGATTACTTAGGTATTCGCCTGACTCCCACAACTCACTGGGCCGCTCACATTGAGAAAACCAAATTACAACTAATCCAGCAGACTGCCCATAATACTAAAATCCATAGGAAAACACTGTCTAGGCAGCTTGCACCAGCTCTGGAAATTTACAATACCAAGGTTCTAGGGGGGGGCCCTCTATGGAGCAGAACTTTGGGGTACGGGCGATACAAATTGCTTGTCTGCCATTGAGAATCGTTTCCTTAGATCCCTGGTGGACTTACCTCCTAGTACCCCCCTGTTGCCCCTATGTTTGGACCTTGCCCATAGACAGCTGATACACAAATTGAACTATAAACACCTTATGTTCTGGCACTGGCTGTGGTCTGTGGATGAGTTAGTATCCTATCATGAGCCACTAATTGGCCTCCTGAAGTCCCCACAGGTAATCTCGATCCCCTGGTTTAGATCATTACGGGATCTATTGGGGAGGCTTGGGATGGAAGGGTTTTGGACCAACCCGGAAAGCCTTGTTACCATACCTAGGGTGAGGCTGAAAGAGATGTTTTGGGAAGCTATATCAGTTCATGTGCTGGCAAAAACTGAGGGACGCCTGACCTGTGAATTTTTAAACTTTAAATCTGTCCCCCGTTTTGAGGATACTATCGATGAAATTGTCCCCCCTCTGGCACGTAAACTATTTTTTCAATTTCGACCCTACCAACAAAACTGTTTTGTAGAAAGTGGTGTAATGGTGCTTTTATTGATGATCTCTGTCCTGCTTGTAATGCTAGTTCAGAAACCATTGTGCATTTGCTCTTTTTTTGTCCATATTACAAAATCTCGAGGAAAGAATGGATAATTCCCTTATGCAAATTGATCGTCCCGGGTCACTACCTTGAGGTGTTGAGAATTTTAATGACTGATACACGTAGAGTAGTGGTCTTTGGCCTTTCCAGATATTGGCATGCACTGTGGATCAAGCGCTCCAAATGTACTGTATGATGCACCTAACTTTTTTATCTCTTTTTAATCCTTTCTGATTTTAAACTATTTTAAATATGTAAAACTAATTATTCTATTTCTGTATTTTATCACAATGTGCTGTGTACTTTTTTGATCTTTGTGATCGAAATAAAGTTAATGAATGAATGAAAGGGTTTAACCTGCGCAACTTTACCAGCGGGCAAAGTGCAGGAAAATAAGGAAAATTCAGTTCAAGGAAGTCAGTGTTCAAACCGACAGCATGTCAGGCTCGAGGAAAATCAGGTAGCCAGAAGAAGAAGAAGAAAACCCCCAGAGCCTTTTCCCACGGGGCAATTATACTTTGGAAAGTTCACAGTTCCAACCCCCAAAAGTAACGTTTGAACATTTTGCACTATTTCCATGGGTTAAAATCCATGGTGTGATTGTGGTATGATCTCTTTAGCTCAAATCATCTGTATAAGTATTGTTCACTTATTTAATGTCTCCAAGAATACACCGTATCACTCTATCGTCAGAAATAGGAAATGCATTCGTAAAACACGACATGTCATCTCCACGCGCTCTTTTCCGTGGTGTGAAACAAAGTAATCACATTTGATACAGCTTAGAAAGAATGTCCATTATTTTCCGACTAAAAAGAAACTTTAACGATAGGTCTCGTAGCTCTCTAGTATAATCAGCTCACGCTTTTCCCTATTCGAAGGAAGTAATGAAGGACAAAATAATGAAAGCCAAAATAAATTTTTGAGGCATAGATTTGAAAAAACACTATACCAGCATTTCCAAACGGAATAAACATGGGGGCATATTATCAAGGGCTGGCGATATAATTATCGCCGCTTTAGCGTCCGTTTTTGGGCGAAAAGCGGCGATAATTATATCGCAATATCATCAAGGACACGCTAGCGCGTGTTTCCTTGATGTAGAGCCCGTTTTTTCACAGCCTCGCATCGCTAATGAGATGCAAAGAAGGCGTGGCTGTGAAAACAACACATGTTAATATCGCGAAGGCAGCTTCGCGATATTAACAAGGAGGTGCAGCGATAAAAAAAATCGCGCTACCTCAGCTTTAACTCAGGAATTTAACGTCTGTTAAATTCCTGACTTAAGCATACTTTTCATGGGAGATGGATTCTGCTGATACGACCACAGGGTCGTATCAGCAAGGTTATCGCCGTTTTGCAGGGAACATCGCTGGAAAACCAGCGATGTTCCCTGCAAAACGGCGATTTCCCCGCTATCGCTGGAATTCTTATCGCCCTGGAGTAACGTGTTGTTAATAACGCGCTACCAGGGCGATAAATTCCAGAGATAGACGGCGATAATTATCCTAGCGCTAAGCGCGCTTTGCGATAATTATCGCCGTCCCTTGCTGATATGCCCCATGCTAACTTAAACTAAAGAAATAGAATGCATTTTATAAATCATTTTAAATCATGTAAATTCTTTCTTTAAAAATAACTTTTCTAAATATCATGTTAAGGAAAAGCATTTCAAACTGAAAATCGTTTTTAGTCAAGCCCTTTAAATCATCATTTGCTTTGAGCTTACAAGCTACATTATTATTTTCCAAATGTACTACTGCATTTCTCATTATTATCATGGTACATATATATAACTCTTCTCTCTCCTGTCATGTATGTCATTATTTCACCAGTTTGTGACCCTTCTGCATGCTTTTACGATGCAGTTTTTAAACTTTCACATGTTCCATATTTCCCAATGCCCAAATATTAGTTCTTGTTTTCAAACTTCAATTAAATACTAGTAATTAGTCACACTCTATTGATCAGGAATTGACTGAGCAAAACACACTAAGTTAATCACGCTCCATCAGTGTCAGCATAGACAAAGAAGGCTCCTTCACTCGACAGAATAAAAAAATTAGAAGGAAAGGGCTGGCATTAGCAATAACATTAAAAAACCTCATATCAAAACTGACTGTGCCCACACAAAGTCCTCTCCTGAAGATAGCACAAACCAAAATTCTTCCAACAATAACCTACAGCAGCGATTCAATGCGTGGCAGAGACGCCAAATTATTGGACACCATCTTAGTTAAAGCATACAGAATCATGTTCAGCCTCCCAAATTACACCTCAACAGCCCAGGTAAGGCTGGAGTTCGGCCTATTAAAACAATCCTTGGCCAGGCACGACGCTTACATCATCTGCTGGAATAAGATCAGAATCGCCACTCTAAATACCTTAAACCAACTACTATGGCAAGAACTCCAGCAGAGAGACACATCTCCAGCGAGAAGCTATCTTCAGGAATCCCTGGCAACCATCGGGCTCTCTGATCTTTGAAACACACAGATTCACCACTCAACCTTCAAGAAACTGGTTTGGAAATCATTAAAACAGCTCCCACCAGTGGAGGATAAAGCTTCCTTTTCAGCTAGAGCTCATGCCTGGATGCCTTTAAATAATTACAAATCGATTGCACCTCAAAATACTTTAAGCAGGGTTACCACAAATCAATACAAACTAAATTCTTGAGGCATCATCTGGGTCTACTCCCTTGTGCCCTAAACCTCCCACCCTGGCTGAGGGTACTGACTCAAACTTCTTGCCGCTTGTGCGACAATCGAACAGAAGATATTTTGCACCTACTTTGTACCTGCAAGGAGCTGCTGAAGGAAAGGAGACAGCTGCTCAAGGCTCCCTTTAACCAGAGGGGAATTCGCTCACGGAGGCAAGCAGTGCTGGCCTGCTTCGGTCCGGGGGACCCACAGCTGAACTGCAGACTGGTAAGATTTCTTATGCCAGCTGAACAAAAAATGCCATCAGCCTCCGACTGGAAAAGATGCCAGGTCGCAAGCTGAAGACACACAAGGTCACCTATTGCGGGGACATTGGAAACTGCACCTACTCAAGCACTGACCCAAGGCCCAATAGTAGCACACATATACTTGTGAACTCAGCATCCATCACCTAACAAAGAAGAAGATGCCCCAACTGTTATTTTAAACATGTAAATTTCAAACTTATGCATCCTTATATCCTTATGGTGTTTAATTTGCACTGGCTTTTTAGGTCGAGCCTGAGCCAGCGCGGAAGCGCTGCTCTGGCGATCTGTTGTAGTGCAGTACATGAGAGAAGCCCAGCCAACTCCCCGACCATATTTTTCATTGGCTTGTGTCTTTGTCCTTCGTAAATGCTGGCTTCTGAGTTTGTAATTAGCTTGTTAGTCCCTCCTTAGTACCTCTGTGTCGTCATTTGTAACCTCCCATCGCTACTGGCCCCTTTGCTTGGTTGTTACACAGTGCGTAAATCTGTAAAGAGTTTCTCCGTCTGCAGGCACAACAACGTGCTTTGCTTACATTCAGCGCGCCGTGCGCGCTTTCACTTTTAAAGCAGCCAGGACAATGGCGGCCACAATCCAATGCCATAGGTATTTTTCTCACTTCGACGTCTCCACTCTTCCTCTGACCATGGTGCAGTCTGGGAGTGTGAGCTTACAGTGGGGCCATTTTGTGGCTCTTTGCTGGCGGCTGCGTCTTGCCTGCAGTGTTGCCTCCTCTCTGCAGTACTCGGCCCTTGGCGCGTGGCCGAATGGGGCAGAAGAAAAAGAAGCAGCTCAAGCCTTGGTGCTGGTATCCTTTGTCCGGTGCGCAACGCTGTAGGAAATTATGCGGGTTTCGTTGCATTGGGGAAAGCAGATTGGGCAGGGACTTTACTTATTTCCTACTGCAGGCAGGACGGAGTGCGCAGCCGGGACAATGGCAGCCGCTTGTTTTATTTAGGATTTGTGCCCTGCAAAGAGCACAGCAGGTAGTGCTACAGAGAGGGTGGGCAATGGTTGTTAGCCAGTGTTTGCTAACGGATGACGGATGGGCCACATTAAAATTCCGCTGCAGTGGTAATTAAGGCTGCCGCGCTCCGCAGCTAAATTGCTCACCTGTAATACCACCGCTCCGGGTCCTGTGAGACGGCTCCCAGGGCCGAGCAGGAGCCTTTTTATCACCCTCCTGTATGTCCCTGCCAGAGAGTTATCCTCCTTCGAGACCGTAAATGTGCCACGCCAATTTATTCCGCCCTCCCGAAGCCGATTACATATAGGATTTCGGCACTGTCCTGACATCCTGCTTTTTTTAATCTGTTGGAGTACTTTAAAAATAAAATTCTCAAATCCTGCTCTAACGCTGCGTACTGTAGAGCTCCTGGCACCTGGAAGGGCCCTACCTAAACAGACACGAGCACAAGTAGTAAATACAAAGCATTCGGAAACAGGAGTGGGCCGGTTTCTGGCCTGGATTGCCCCCCACCACCCCAAGGCGGTAATTACTTCTCCTTACGGAAGCTGTAGCATAACACTTACTTTTGCAGTTTTATATAGCGGAAACTTGACCTAAAAGTATAGGAGCGCTTTACGTGAGCTCCACGAGGTCGCATTCATTTTAGGCACCAGGAGATTAAGTGGTTTGCCCAGAATCACAAGATGTTGAGCCGGTTTAGAATCTGGACATCTGAGTTTAAATTCTGACTTCCTGACTTGACAAAACTTTGTGATGCTGGTTCTTTGAGAGGCTTGGAAATTTGTTAACAGAAACCACTAGGTCTTCATTCACTTGTCAGAGATTGTTAGACAGAGATGCGTTAAGTCTGTCAAATGTTCTTCCCCTGAAACCCTGAGCGAGCAGGTAGCGTAGTTTGAGTGCACATCAGCCTCATTTCGGGTGACTTAAGTGATGGCCAAGGAGGTTGGGCCATGAGCCCCACACTAACAAGCATTGAGAGAGGTTATTGGAGGCTTTTTAACAAAAAAAATAACTTCCGGGGCATTTTTGATCCCTGACGTTTCGCAGGCAGTAGTATCACCTTTGAAATGACCAGGTGGTGTCTCCTCCGCACCTGATTGTGTCAGTTATGAAAGATGAAGCCTCCTATTCTAGCGCTTTGGGTGTTCTGCCCGTTTGCACCCCAACAGAGATTTGCACCCAACAGTGGCAGTTATTTGGCTCGTGAGTGACTGTGTACCTTGCCTTTGTTGGTTGCTCGCTTTCGCGCTTTTTATTTCTGCACACACGTTCTTCAATTAATGTCATTTGCCTTTGTTAGTCGAGAATAAACGTGCCTTAATGACATTGTTCCAATTAGTGTTCACCCACAAGGAGCGTAACATTTGATTGTAAATGTTTTTCCACATCAAGTGACATTTCAGCTGTGTCAGTTCGCTTTTAAGAGGTTTGCTTTTGTGCGCAGCAATTTGTGCTAACTCGATAACAGAATTACATGTGGAAGTGGATGTTTCATGTCATCCCCTGTAGAAACGCAGTTTTATGTTGTCAGCAGCACTGTGCCTTGCCGCCTTTACAAAAGCACCTTGCTTCATTACTAAATGAATCACACATCACATTTCCTACTTCAGTAGTGCAGTTTCTATGGACCTGGAGAACCAAGTTCGAGTCTTAGCGCCGGCTCAACATCCTGTGATTCTGGGCAAATCACTGAATTGCCCCGTAAATACCAACAAGAATGTGCAATGCAATAGGTTTTGCACTTACGCAAATTTAAGCTATTGGCATTGTAAATGACAAAGCCTTTTATTTATGTTTTAAAAACCAAAACATAAATTAAAGGTATTGTCATTTACAATGCCAATAGCTCAAACTCGCGTACATGCGAGACCTATTCCATTACAAATGCTTGTATTAATCATGCAACAAATTTACTTTACTTAATTTACTTACTAGGCAGCATGCACTTTAGTGGGTGGCAGCCCCAAACATTACACCCAGTCCCGATTGACTTCACTTGGCTAAGCAAATCATGCTGGGAAGGAAACCTGAGATTTAGCACTTTAAAGCCACTTGAAGCACTTTTTGCACAGTGAGCACCTTATAATCGACTTTGCACTAGGCCCAATGCAGAGTCTGGCTCTTAACTGATAGTGCTGCTCTTTTTAATTACATCTAGGCAACTACAAAAAAAATTACAATGATCTATTTTTTAGCTGCTTCACGTCTGTAAGGTGCTACTATCAGTTATGCATGAGCAGTACAGTATTTTACTGTGTGTATTTATGGTTTTATTGATTGTTTTACTGTAATCAGAGCCGGACTAGCTACCGGGCGTTTTGGCATGCTGCCGAGCTGGGGGCTGATGTCACTGCAGTGGGGACTAATTTCGTTGATGGAGACCTGCGTGTGCTTCGAAATAAACAAAGCAAAACGAATTTCGTTCAGCACACGCAGGTCCCCATCAACGAAATCAGCCACCAACTCAGCAGCATGCCAAAACGCCCGGTAGCCAGTCCGGCCCTGACTGTAATGCAATGGTTTTCAGTAACTATGCAAATACAAATAAACTTGAAAACTTGAAACCTGTGCATGGTGGGGATGCAAGTTCTTGTTAGGTCAGTAAACTATAACTGGAGAATTTCAGTGGTTTTTCGAAGTTTTGGGGGGTTAAGTTTCCTCATGAAGGGGGCAGATGGATGTTTTGAGCATGAGAATAAAGGATGTGTGAGACTACAGGACAAGAGGCATGCAATGGGACCACTCAGTGTCTTCTTGATTTAAATAGTGCATAGGCCAATCGAGTGCTAGATTTCCTCAAGGAAGTGCAGGGTTGAAGGTGTTTAACAACAATGAAAGAATGGCTCAGGTTGGGGGTATCCTCACCAGGCAGAGTCACCATGCAACTTATCTGTATTTGAAAACGTTGGTTTCTTGGGGTATCCAGCTTCTGGTCTCTGATGAGGAGAAGAGAGGATTTTAGGTCTTGTGTCTGTGCTTCTGGATTCCTTATGCTGCCCGTGGACTGCCCAAAAAGCAAGTCAGTCAGCAGTAGAGCTGAAGCAGAGCTGCAGCAGGTTCTTCAGGCTTGTTATGAGCAAGAAGAAATCAGCAACACTCAGAGAGTAACGCTAACAATGGATGATGACTGTTAACAAACTGAAGAATTTAAAAACAAGTCTCTACATTGCTACGCATGTAAAGTAATAGGCAATCAACAGTCAGTTAAATCTGTACAACAGACTAGGACAACAACACTGATGCAAGTCATGGAGCTCATTATAAGAACACCAGATTGCTCATAATTGTGAAATGAATCAATTTATAGTAAATTCTTCCATTTCTCTAAACTAAAGAAGTCCCTGAAATCCAGTTCTCCACAAAGGAACTTTTAACAGATTTCTATTCTCATAGGATCTGTTGTTAACCACAATTAAAGGCCTAACCACTGAAAATGCCTGTCTACACCTAGCCGACTATTTACTAGAATATAATGCACTAGGGCCCAGATTTATCAAACTTTCAAGCACCGCAACCCAGCAAGACACCTTGCTGCACTGCGTGAAAGGGAGTGGGCAGGAATGCGCCATACTTAATATTATATAGTGCATACCTGTCCTCTCCTTGTGCTGCCACACAATGTGCTGCCATGCTCCAATGAAGGCACCCTTGCACTTCGTTATAGGCAGGATTGTTCTTATCCAGGAAGGGACACCTTCCTGCACAAACATAATCCTCTTAGGCTTTTTCCTCTTTCTACGTGTGCTGCTGAATGCAGCATACGTAGAAAGAGGGAAAAACAAGGAGAAATAAACATATTTCTCCTTGTTACGCCTCTCCTGGGATGGCATCGCATTTTGGCATATTCACAGGTCTACCACTCATGCTAAATCTGGGAATGCTCCAGAATCCATGGGTGGATGCATGGGAGCACCTGTGCGCCAACCATGGAATGCCTCCCTGGTGCAGAGTAAATCAAGCCAGCGATTTGTGCTTAGTTGGGTTCCTCTAGGTTCACCAAGCACTTCAGAGCCACACAAGGTGGCCTTGCACTGTTTGGTAAATTTGACTTCTGGTGTTGCGTTACCTTGTGTGACACAGGACAATGCAACACTATGATAAATCTGGCCCAAAGAGTTACCGATAGCTTTGAGTCAAGTAATCTGCTCCATTTGATTCTGCCTTCACTCCAAAGAGTTGACTTTACAACAACTTCAAAGCATACCACGAATGAGCACTAAGGGACTTATTTACAAGCCCCTTGCGCCGCTGGTGCGTTCCTTTTAATATGGGAAAAAGTGAGGTACTGGTGGCGCAAGGGGCTTGTAAATAAGCCCTTAGGTGTCAATAACATGGGAAACAAACTCGACACCCTGCCATTTTGACAGGTGCCCAGTAGACTGGTAGAGTGAACTCCACTATGTGTAAAAGATGTTAAGAGTAGCAGCGCACTCATAACGGAATATGAGTTGTCTCTTTATTTTCCCTCTTCATGCACTCACATGTTGCGTCTGAGATAATGTTGTTTATTACATTTAACTGAACAGTGAGTGACACATTACAGGCTCGTGGTCCTGAGTAACCTTTCTGAAATAAAATGACGTGCATAAAAGAAGATGCGTATCTGCAAGACAGCAAGTGTTTGCACTGTGCTCGTAATGCCATGCCCACATCATTTGTGGGAGCATAATTCTCCTAAATAGTGTTCTAATGGGCGTGTTACTGGACTGATGTGCAGTCAGAAATGCTAAATCATGTAATTGGTTACCAGAAGTGCACAACGCACCGCCTACCATGCAAGAGGTAGCATCATCAGGACATCTGTCATCAGCCTATGGGCGGATGGGAAAATCAGTATAAAATGGGCGCAGCTCCTTACCACGTTAGATCTTTATATTGCTTGCTTCCTTCTGCACCGAATCAAGCTAAGTTTGCAAGCTACACTTTGCAACTTCCAATCGCAAGATGAGGGCCTCACTTCTGTGTCTCTTTCTAGTCTACCTGCTAGTGGCCAACTCTGAGGTAAAAGGCGATGAGCCATTGGTGAAGCTGTGCGGCAAAGAGTTCTTCCGAGCAGTTGCCTACACCTGTGGAGGGTCCCGGTGGAGACGACATCTGGATGGACCTCCTCAAGGTCTTCCAGGTAGGACACCAGGCGTGCAACGCCCATAGGGCTGAAAGGGCTTCAGCCCTCTCCCCCCCCCCATCGTGTGTCTCAGCCCTGGCTGCTGTGGCTCAAGCTGCTGTGGGCTCGGCTGGGCAGTGTCTGGAGTCTTATCTCCGGCACACCCGAGTTTTTTACAGGTCTTTAACCCCTTCGCTGCTAGGCTTTTTCCCCCCCCTGTGCTAAGCCTTTTTTTTGGCTATTTGGGGTAGTTGCGCTTAGGCCCCTGTAACGTTTTGTCCACATAAGGTATCGACGCCAAATTTGCGTCCTTTTCTTCCAACATCCTGGGGATTTTAATGGTACCCAGGGTTTGTTGATTTCCCTGGAGGGGACCCAGAAATTATCCAAAATACAGCTAATTTGTTTTGGGGGGGAGGGATGGGGAAAAAGTGCTGCAGAAAAAAAGCGTCTGTTTTTCCCCCTGCAAATGGTATCAACAAGGGGTTTGTGGTTCTTGAATCACCATCTTGCCAGCTTTCATGGACAGACAGACCTTTGTCAGAAAACCAACATTTTTTACACAGTTTTGCTATTTTACTGGGACATAGCCTATTTTTGCTATTTTTTTGTGCTTTCAACCTCCTTCCAGTTAGTGGTAGAAATGGGTAATAAAGCAATAATGGATCCTGGAAAGCTATACATTTCAGAAAAGTAGACAGAATTCTGAATTCAGCAAGGGGTCATTGTGTAGATCCTTCAAGGTTTTTTTATAGAAACTAACAGTTGAAAATAAGAAAAATTGAAAAAGAGTAAAAAAAAAACAGGCATTTGAGCCAACGATTTCACCTGTAACTTCCTCTAAGTATGACAGATTTTTTAAAGCAATATACCGTTACATCCGAACCCTTCTGGTTGTGGGGATATATAGGACTTGTAGGTTCACCAAGAACCCAGAGCCAATAACTGAGCTGCGTCTTGCAATGGTTTTTTCATTGTGTACCGGGTATAATTCATTTGGTAAAATATGAAGAGCGAAAAATAGGTATCAAGGGCACATATGTATTTCTGAAATGGGAACATAACATAGAGTTTAGAAGCAGTAGCTATTTGCACATCTCCAAAATTGTGGGTACCCATACTAGCATGTGATTTATAGGACATTTTTCAAAGTGACTTCTTTTTTACACATTGTCTTACATTTAGAAGGTAGAAATACATAGAAAGTCAATAGGTAATAACAGTTGCTCTACAATTCTGTGTTCCCCTAAGTCTCCTGATAGAAATGGTACCTCACTTGTGTGGGTACCTAGTGCCCGCGACAGGAAATGGCCCAAAACGCAACGTGGACACACCACATTTTTACAGTGAAAACAGACACTTTTTTTGCAAAGTGCCTAGCTGTGGATTTTGAACCCTAACTCAGCCGGCACCTAGGGAAACCTAGCAAACCTATACATTTTTTAAAACTAGACAACTAGAGGACACCATTCCGTCATGAGCACAGAAGGGTTTAAAGACCAATTGCATATTTACATACCTTTGTAAACTGTTTAACAAGGCTTAATTTTTTTCCTGGTTTCCGTACCCCCTGGGCCCCCCTCTGCCTATTCCTTACATTTGGATTTTGCTTTTACTGCCATAGTGTGAGAATGCATTTCATGAAAAGAAATATAAAGTAGGGTTGCCAAAAGAAAAATACCAGCCATTTGTTGTTTAAAGAGCCTGCAAAGGCCTTGTCTTGACACTAAATAGGGTTATAAATAAAATCATATGTATTCATTTGTAATGTGACTTTTCTGTCTTTGTTCCCTTTAATTATCAGTCATGGATCATTCAGGCAGCCCTAGAACACAATTAATCATGCTTTCTATTTATATTTGCTATTCCAAGTATGCACAGATAAGTACTGAAAATAGGCTTTAGGTGACTGCTTAGTTTTGTATTTTTTATTTATTTCAGAGGTTTTATATAGCGCTGGCTGGACTCAGAGGTATCAGAGCGCTTTACATGATAGAGCTAGTTACGGTAAGAGACAAATTACAGCATCAAAGAATAACAAAAACATCAGAGCGCTTTACAAGACTGAGATACATATGGTAAAACAAAATTACAAAATTTACAACATCATTATCGGATAAACAGCAGGTAAGACAGAGAATAACAAAAGGCTTGAGGTTATACATATCATGTAAACAGATACTCGGAGAAAAGAGTTGAAATACCTATAAGATATGGAAGAGCGAGTTTAAGGCGCAGGTAGAGACCCGCAATATTTATTGAGGAGGTGAATTTTGAGATCTTTTTAAAGCTGGTGTAGGAAGGGTTGCATCGTAGGTCTTTGGGGAGGGCATTCCAGATGTAGGGGGCATTTCCGGAGAAGGAGCGGGATTGAGTGGATTTCTTTTTAGCAGGGGTGGGACAAGGAGGAGAACGTTAGTGCTTCTTAGGGGTCGTGTGCTGCCCGCTTTTCAGAGTTTATTGGCAAGGTAAAGTGGTGCATTTTGATGGAGGACTTTGTGTTTATGATGCATGCGTTTTTGTAGGCGGATCTGCCTTCGATGGGGAGCCATTTTAGAGTTTTGAGAGCTGGGGAAATGTGTTCGAACCGTTTGCAGTCGGTGATGAGCCTGGCTGCACGGTTGATTACAGATTTGAGTGGAGCTAGGTGGACCTTGGGGATTCCGGTGAGGATGGCATTGCCGTAGTCAATTTGTGAAAGGACCAGGGATTGAACCACTATTTTAAAATCTTCAGTTGGGAGAAAGGGTTTGATTTTCTTGAGATGACGGAGAGTGAAGAGGGCTCCTTTAGCTGAATTTTTGATGTGGACATTGAGGTTTAGACTGTTATCGATGGAGATACCAAGAGATTTTACTGAGTTGGACAAGGAGAGAGAGCAGTTGAGGGCATTGAGGTCGGAGATCCAAGTTTGAATGGGAAGAGGATTGTTTTTGGGGGAGAAGAGGATGATTGTTTTTTGGGGGTTGAGTTTGAGATGATTAAGGTGGAACCAGGATTGGATTTTAGTGAGGGTGTTATTAAGGTGTATGATGTCAGCGTGGGTCTTGATCTTGTAATAGAGTTGGGTGTCATCGGCATAAAGATGGTAGTTGATACAGCTTGATTTAGAATGAGGGTAAGGGGTTCCATAAAGAGGTTAAGGAGTGAGGGTGAGAGAATAGATCCCTGGGGGACTCCTAGGTTGACCGGAGTGGGTTTAGATAGACAGTCTTGAATTTTAATTTGTTGGGTTCGATGTTGAAGATAGGAGACAAACCATTTGTGGGTAGTCCCATTGAGGCCGAAGCGATCTTTGAGCACATTAAGTAGGGCAGAGTGGTTAACAGTGTCAAAAGCTGCGGAGAGATCAAGGAGGATAAGAAGACATGTCTCACCATTATCAAGGGAGTGGTGGATGTCATCAACAATGTTTAGTATGGCAGTTTCAGTGCTGCAGCCTTTTCTGAAGCCTGATTGTAAGGGGTCCAGAAGGTTGAATTTTTCGATGGGTTTGTCTAATTGGAGCAAGACACATTTTTCGAGGGCTTTAGAAAGAAGGGGGAGGTTAGTGATGGGGCGGAGGTTGTTTAAGTCATTTGGATCAGCATTAGCGTTTTTGATAATGGGGGAGATTTAACCAAGTTGGAGGGAGCTAGGGACACTTCCCGTAGCAAGAGAGGTGTTGATGATTGCGGTCCAGGATGGGACGATGATGTGCTTTAGGTCTTGGACAAGGTTAGACGGGAGGGGGTCTTTGGTATGGGAGGATGGTTTTTGTAATGTCCTGGACATCAATATAATCAGCTGGCAACCTTAATCACAAGACTGGAAGTTTGTTGCAGGATGAGCATGATATTTATTTCCTCCACCCTCGTTCCCTGATCAGGGCCGGACTGGGAACGCAAACCGGCCTTGGAAATTGCTGCAAAAACGGCCCCGTGTACCAATAACGGCCCCCACCGGTCCAAAAACGGCCCCCACCCTTCCGGCCCATCGAGAAAACACCCAGTGTCCACTACTGCCAGTCCGGCCCTTTCCATGAATAATGCCATAATAGCAATAGTTTAACTTACATCTGAAACTCTATGCCAGCCCTCAATAACATGCTGAGTTACTTCAAGTGTCTGGGAATGCACCCTGCATTCAGACAACTCACTCCTCATTCTCGCCCTTCACTTTCACACTCACCCTGCACTCACAGCGATTAGAATGCACTCACAGTGATCACCATGCACTCTCACTATTCGCCCTGCACTCACAATGACCACACAGCACTTATGCCACTCGCCATGAACTCACACCATTCCCCCTCCACTTACCCTGTGGTCACATGAGCACACCGCTCACTCTGCACTCACAGTGATCACTCTGCACTCACAATGCACTTGCACTGTTCACCCTGTACCTCAGCCTGCAGTCACACGAGCACACTATTCACCCTGCACTCATGTGACACTTCACTCACCTGTGCCCCTCACTGCTCACTCTGCAATTTCACTCAAACAAGCCCATCACTAACCATACATTCATTCATCCCACTCTGCACTTACATTTGCACCCAAATTCATATGGTCACCTCACTCACCCTGCAGTCACTCCTCTCACCCTTCTCTCACACTGTCGCATCGCTCACCATGCACTCACATGGGCACTCCTGTCACCCACACAGCGCAGAGGGTTAATGTGCCTGCTACAAAGAACGTGTACCAAGCAGATCACAGAACCGAGTGTGAGTAAACTACGAGTTGCCCTATAAAAAAATGTGAAATGTTTGTCAGAAAGGGGCTATAGAGAGAAGAGGTCCATTGTTGGCTAGTGGTAGTGAGGGAATTCATGGAGAAGGAGGAAATGGGGGAGGGGCGCCAAAAAAGACTGTTGCACCGTGCACGACCAGTGCTAGAGCCAGCCCTGGCTGGGAGTCTTACCCCCCTCCCGAAGTTCGGTTCTAGTTGCGCCCATGTAGGACACAGTTATTTTAATGCTTAGACTCGTGTTTGTTTTGCTTCTTTTAGCCCTGCATTCCCCGAGAATGTCCCTATGGATGCCAATAGCGCAATATCGAAACTGTGGATATCGCCATAAGAAATCAACAGAAGATTGCTGGTGGTTGAACGATTGTCTTAGTAAATTGAACTATGGGGAACACCCTCATTGGCTTATCTACCCTTTATTGAAACACAAAATCAGAGAACTCTGACCTACCTGATTGATGATGAACATGTTGGCAGAGTATTTTCTTGATCAGAATAGCATGTCGGGGGACATAATGTGGTATTTTGGTGTTAATTTTACCCAGTCTGCCAGTGCGACGCCTAAAATAAGTCTCTACCAAACACCCTAAGGGCCAGGTGTATCAAGTAAAATTGCGTTCGCAAATGCCGAAATTCGCAGCATTTCGGCGTTTGCGAACGCAATTTTGCTTAGTGGTATGTATTAAGGCAAAACTGCCTCGCAAAATAAGGAATCACAAAATTTGCGTTTCCCTATTTTGCGATTGCATTTAAAGAATCGCAAATTGCGATTCCTTAAATCCAATGTAAGAAGCACCCAAAAAGTGCAATTTGGCCTTAAGGAATCGCAAATTACCACCAACTTCAAGTTGGTGTTAATATGCGATTTCTTTGACAAATGCACTTTTTAGCATTTTTCTACGTGCCATGTGGCGCAAATACATGCCCTTAGGGCATGTATGTGCGCCACATGTGCACACGTACATATTTCAGGGGTGCAACAGGGTGTCAAAGGACACCCTGGCACCCTTGAAATTGCATTCTCAATTTGCGATTCTCTAATTGCGATTCGCAAATTGAGAATGTCTTCCCATTCATTCCTATGGGCCTCTAGGCCCATAGGAATGAATGGGAAGGTATTCCTTAATTGGGAATCGCAATTTGCAATTCGCAATTAAGGAATATTAAGGAATCGCAATTATTATTGCGATTCCTACATACATAGCATTTTGCGATTCCTTAATAGCAATTCGCTAAAATTCGCTATTAAGGAATCGCAAATGCAATCCTTGATACATCTGCCCCTAAGTCTCTACCCAACACCTGGGTCTTTCCGATACTATTGACTCTTTATAACATTTACCACCTTGTATCTGTACATGTGGTTGGTGGACTCTAGCAGTTCATTACATACTCATGCTGCTTCACTGCCGGTTATCAACCTTGGATTCAATCTTTCCTCTCTCATATATTCAGCTCAAAGCAATCTGAGACTACAGGATGGGGGTTTGTGGTGCCTTACAAAAATTCTAAATAAATTAAAAAATAAATAGAATTTATTATTAATACAGATACTTTGTTCACTGGCCCTTTGAACAGTGGGTAGGTTGGCTCACTGTCCAGGAAATTCTCCAGGCGACCACGGGTGGAACATCATATTTGATTTCATTTTTGCAGGCCTTATTTTCATTGTTTAGATCAAATTTATTTCATTTTAAATATTTGAATTAGCACGAAGTTATCTCCAAGGAGTGGCAAAAGCTACACCAACATGACGTGCTGTTTCCAGAACGGTAAGGTGTTTGGTAACACTTGCAACAAGGTTGCTAAATAATAACACAGCACACTACAGTTGTTTTGTTTTTAGATATTTGCACTATGTATGTCTGCAATGTTATGATTTGTCATGTTATGCAGATTTGTGCAGTGCTATCACCAGCTGGGATGTAATGGCGCTCAGCAGGTGTGATTCTGGGTACACCTGGGGCCTAGAGGCACTACTGGAAAAGCCAGGTCTTCAGCTTCTTGCAGAATTCAAGAAGTGAGGAGGAGCCTCTTATGTGGAGCGGCAGGTTGTTCCACAATTGAGGACCAATGTTGGAGAAGGCTCAACCGCCGGATCTGGCATTCACAATATGAAGTCCCAGGACATCAAATGATATGCTTAGAATTACATCACCACAGGTATTCAGGTTCCAAATTCAGTAGCTTAGTCACTAGAACAGGAATTAACTATCAAACTCGTGTTATAGGCAATGCCACAGATACTACTGCCACATATCACCTGTTAAGTTGTGCATGATTGATTTGCATCTGGTCAAAGTGTTTATAATAGAACTGGAAGAGGATAATTTGTGGTTTACAGAGGAGACTTACACTGAGTCTACCAACTACAACTGAATGAATAGATGTGAAATGTCACACATTGAAAGTGTTGATAGGTTTACTCACAGAAAGTATAAAATGGGAGGCAGCTGGTGAATACCAAACAGTTGAGGTTATGGGGATTGTCATTCCTCAGGTCTTCAAAGAGTCTACAAAGAGCGGAAAAGTCACGTCAACACTCAGCTGATGGGATATCTTGAATGTCAAGGCACCCTTGATCCTTCCCAGTCTGGTTTCAGACCAAACCACTCTACTAAAACCACCCTCGTTGGTGTTACAGATTACATCAAAATGGCACTGGATAACAACAAGGCAGTGCTGCTGGTTTTATTGGATCTGACAGCAGCCTTTGATACTGTCTCTCACCAGAAGCTGATTCACCGATTGGGAGAGACTGGTATGCAGGGACAGGCATTAAAGTGGCTTGCTAGCTTTCTGGACCAGCGCACTCAGACGATCATTCTGGGCCCCTTTCGTTCTCATACCTTGAAGCTTACTAAGGGGGTGCCCCAGGGCTCTTGCCTTAGCCCCACCCTGTGTAATGTGTATGTGGCCCTCCTTGCCAAGATTATTAGAGAATATGGATTCACTCCCTATTCCTATGCAGACGACACCCAACTGCTTTTATCTTTTGACAAGGACACAGACTTATTTAAACATTTGTTTTGCTGAGGGCATGCAAGCCGTATCTGGTTGGATGACAGAAACTTTCCTCCAGCTGAATGCTGCCAAGACCGAGATCTTGTTATTCGGCACCGCTCAAACAATTTGGTCCCCTAACTGGTGGCCTGCGATACCAGGCCCTGCACCCACCCCGACACCCATGGCGAAAGATTTGGGAGTCCGACTGGACAATTCTAAATCTATGAGAGACCAAGTCATGGCCACCTCAGGGGCCTGCTACCACACTCTGAGTCTCTTGCGTAGAGTGTTCCAGTGGCTGCCCTTATCAGTTCGAAGAACTCTGATTCAAGCCCTGGTCATTGGCCGACTCGATTATTGTAATGCTCTCTTAGCATCGGCCAATGAATCCCTCTTGAGTAGACTGCAGATAGTCCAGAATTATGCTGCGCGGCTGGCTCTCAAGATGCCTCCTCGAACCTCTTCTCGGCCTTTGCTGAGGCAGCTTCACTGGCTTCCAATCCGCCAGAGAATTAAGTTTAAACTTTGCTGCCTTGCCCACAAGGCTCTTTATGGTGAAAGCCGTAGCTATTTGGCGGAAAAACTCAGGTTTTACCACCCATGCAGACTGCTTATATCTGAGGGTAAAGGGCTGCTTGTGGTCCCCCGTTACAGGAAACTACGAACAGGAGGCAGAACATTTGCCTATCTGGCTCCGAATTATTGGAACTCTCTGCCCGTGGACCTGCGTAAATGCCCCAATCTTTTTCGGTTCAGGAAACTCCTAAAGACTGAATTATTCCGGTACTGATCTTCCTGACCTGTATTTTGCCTCTTCTGCAGCACGGAGGTACCCCTTCGGGGGTGATTACGGCACTTTATAAATCCCATACACACATACACACACACACACACTAGGGATATTCAGTGGGATTCTACTGTGAATAGAAAGAAAAAGCAACCTGTAGGAAATGAAGTTCACAACATGATTTTCTATGTGAATCATTGCTTTGAAGCCACTTGATGTATTCTGTATGATAGAGTGGATGCAATCAGTGGTGGTTGCTACAGAGGGGCATTTGGGGTGGAGACCTGTCAGCAGACTCTGATGCACTGTGTGTGTTTGTGCAAGGCAGAATAGAGGGCTGACAACCCTTGGCGAGCCTAGCAGGTTTGTCGGTGTGAAAATGGCTTGCCCTGAGCTTGAACAGGAGCTCAGTCAGTCAACATCTCTCTAAATCTTTATTTCATTTAAAGAAAGTACAAGGTTCAGCCAATGAGAGAAGGCATGAAAGTTGGTCGGACAATAAGTGTGCGTGGCGCCATTGCTGCCCCACCACATCTCCTGCTGCCTGACTGTCCGGGTGCTAGTGCCCAGGGCTCTCATGGGGTTAGGGGGCAGAGACTGGCAGGCTGCCACTGGACACAATTGTTTACATTGTACGAACGTGGCTCGAGGGCATTAACATGCTTTACATGAGAACCAGACTATGTTATACATGTTGTAGGCACCCGGAGATTAAGTGACTTACCCAGAACCACAGGATGCTGAGCTGAGGCTGGGACTCAAACCTGGTTCCCCAGTTGCATAGTCAGCAGCTCGAGCGGTTTGGAAACATCTCCTCCTATCCCTCTCTTTCACTGCTCACATGGACGTGTTATATTATCTCCACTGAAACAAGTCTTAATGATGTTGCTGTATGAGACACACACCTTTTAGATCGCTGTAACCTAAGGCATATGTCTTCTGTCTAATCCAAGTAAGATTTCAGTAGCTTGACTGGTAGTTCTGGTTTTCTGAGCCTATGAGATCCATCATACCAAGTAGATTCATAGTCATAATATGCAACTGAGAATCTACTTGCAAGGAGCAGAATGGGAGAATGAAAGGACCTGAAAGTCGTGAGTGTAGAGAGATGCTACATGGGGCATATCTACAAGGGCTTTATCTCCGTTTTTCTGGCTTTAAAAGCCAGAAAAACGGAGATAAAACTATCGCCCGATCAACAAGAGGGTGCTAACATGCATAATCGCATGTTAGCACCCTTTCTCGACGCTCCCCTTTGCATCTCTAATGAGATGCAAAGTGGGCGTCACTGGGCGTACCCGGATGGACTGCCTTGAAAATATCGCTGATGTTCACATCGCGATATTAACAAGGCAGCCCATAGGATTTTAGCAGACGTTAGATTTTGGCGAAAACGGCCGTTTTCGCCAAAATCTAACGTCTGCTAAAATCCTGACTTACCTATGTTAGACATAGGGGATGGATTATGCTGATACGACCACAGGGTCGTATCAGCAAGGTTATCGCCGTTTTGCAGGGAACATCGCTGGAAAACCAGCGATGTTCCCTGCAAAACGGCGATAACCTCGCTATCTCTGGAATTCTTATCGCCCTGGGGAAACGCGTTGTTAATAACGCGCTACCAGGGCGATAAATAGCAGAGATAGCCTGCGTTAGGGAATTCGGCGCTCAGCACGCCAGCGATAATTATCGCTGGCCGTTGATAATATGCCCCGCTACATATGCTTTGAAAAATCATGTGAACCGCGTGTAAAACCTATAGCTCTTTAGTCTCAGAATGACACCCAAGTTACAGGCAGAACCTATTCATTTAAGCATATGTGGATGATAATATATGCTTAGGAGTGGTTAGCAGTGGGAGTAACTCTTTCACAAGCGCCGAATATTTTCCTTTCTGGTGAAAGGAGGTTCCTAATTTTACATCAGCATGAAAGAGTATGCTGACCTCACTCCAGGCTGCCTCTCACTGACCCCCTTCTGTTGGACTTGGATGTAAAGAATGGCTTTGCACACCACATTAGAGGAGAGATACATGATTCAGTCCCAATAGAGATGCAGTGGACAATGTAGATATGTATGTGCGTTAATTTACGAGCGCAACCAAATATTGTGTAACGACTCGGAAAGGTGTGAACCACAGTGGCACCATCAACATGCTGTTTGGTGCAATAAAATGTAAGTGTTTTTTCTGAAGTGGGTTTTGGCCTCCTAGGATTGACTGATTGGATGAGGATGGATGTACACTACTTGCCTCAGTGTATTTTGCAACCCTATACTTTGCTGGTGAACCATCAGGGCCGCTGGGCACCCTCCTCTGCCAGCCTGTACTGCTGCCTCTCTGTCCACCTTCAAACGGGGAATTACAAATCCTAGCCACACAAAACAGAAGGCGCGTGACACTTTGACAATATCAGGGTCTATTACTTAGTTTACAAATATTAGGCCATCAACTTCCAATCCCTGTGGCTCATACATAAATAGGTAGGTCACAATATATGAATGTTTTTGTATGTTTTTCATGTACAACAGAGAGTAAGGCCCATTTTCCTAATCCTAGGTGTGGGTTTTTGATGTACTCAGTTCATGCATTGCGCAAGGTTTGACTCAGCCTCGTGTGACAATTCCATGTTTTTGTTAAACGTAGTACTTTTTATTTATTAAAAAAAACTTTGAACTTTCATGCACACATCACGTAAAATGTCAAAAGACTGTATGCTTCCCTCTCCCACTTTCCGCATTACTTATATCCGATCTATTTGGGTGCCTATATAAGTGTGGGAAGTGCATTCCTTAATGGTTACTAAAGCCCAAAATGTAACTACTTTGTGGGTTGGAACAAAATTTACATTTCTAATTGCACTGCAGGGCCAGGCTAGGCGCAAGCACACACCTTTGCAGCCAAGTGTGGCTCCTGGTACAAAGAAAGAGGATTTGGTATCACACACCCACACCACAGCCTGAAGTTTATCTATAGTACCACCCTTACTCTGAGTACATTTCACGAACATATTGAGAGTGGGTGCCCGGTACCGATTTTCTCTGCCCTTATTCATCATGCAGGTGCCTTTGGCTTTGCATTTCTTAAATTGCAATTTCCTATTAGGAAATCGCAGTTTGGCAAATGCAAACCATTTCCTATATCGCCCATAGGCAGGAATGCAATAGCGTTTCCTATTTGCAATTCCCTAATAGCGATTCCTAATCTGTAGGAATCACTATTTGGAAATCGCAGATTTTGTACATATCCTTTTGCATTTCGTAAATAGCGATTCCCACGGAGTTGCTATTTAAGAAATGCAAAATGGGAACCTTAGTACATCTGGGCCAAAATCTCTTCACAACACTTTGGGCCAGATGTACAAAGGACTTTTGCATTTCTTAACGGGTCAAAACGCTATTACATCCCGTTAAACAAAGCAAAACAGCCTTTTCCTATGTACCGAGGCCTTTAGGAAATCACAAAATGCGATTTCTACCCAGTTGAAATCGCATTTTGCGATTCCCTAAATAGAAAGTCGCAAATAGGGATTTCCTATTTACGATTTCTTAGCACATGTACAAAGCATTTCCTAAAAGCAAAATGAGCATTTTGTAAATGCAATTACCATCGACTCAAAGTCAAGTTTAACCATGTGCAATTTAAAAAAAGCACCCCAAGATGTTTTTTAGGTCTTGGCCTGCACCAGCGCTTGCGCTGGTCTGGCCGAGAGTTTTAGTAAGCGGGTTTTGGAAGTGCAAACACTGGCTTTCGGCTGGCGACCAGCTTGAGTTCACGATGGCGTGCACGCGCAGCTGGCATCTGGGTTTCCTATCTCTTCCTCATTTCCTCGTCTTGGCTCATTAACTCTCTGGACTCTGATGTTTCAATCGCAGCAGCAGCTCACATTACCAACTGAGGGCCCTGGACTACAGTCACATGAAAAACAACAGCGATTAGCATTGAAATGCAAGCTTTTTTTGTCTAGTTAGAAATATTGCTTCGGTGGGTTGATTTCACCTTATATCGCTATTTGTTATATATTGGGAGTCACAGCCCAATTACCAGTATTTTTGTCTCTCACTGTTTTTTTTTTATATTTATTCGCGCAAAGCACAAAGCTATATTTAAGGTTACTTTTCCGCGTCACTTCTTCACTCTATTTAAACTCCACACCCCCACTCTTATTGTCTCTCTCCTTCTCTCTCTCTCCCCTCTCTAATTCTCTCTCTACTTAATTAACTCTCCCCTCTCTATCTTTTTAGCCTTTCATTCTCTCTCACCCCTTTATCTGTTTCTCTTTCAAACTCCTTCATTCACTCTCTCTCCCCTTCTTTCTCTCTCTCTATCCCGCTCCACTCTTTATTCTATGTACACCCTTTCTCTCTCTTTCTCTCTCACCACCCTCTCTAATTGGGCATTATATCTTCACTCTATCTCTCACTCGGCAACACCACAGCATCACTCAGCGCAACCACAGCATCAATAAGAGCCAGCACAGCATCAATCAGAGCCAGCACAGCATCACTCAGCACCAACACAACATCTCTCAACGCCATCACAGCATCTCTCAACGCCATCACAGCATCACTCAACGCCATCACAGCATCACTCAGTGTAACCACAGCATCACTCAGTGCAACCACAGCATCACTCAGCACAACCACAGCATTACTCAGCACAACCACAGCATCACTTAGCGCCACAACAGCATCACTCAGCGCCACCACAACATCACTCCGCGCCACCACAGCATCACTCAGCACCACCATAGCTTTACTCAGCGACACCACATCATCACTCAGGGCCAACACTGCATCACTCAGCACAACCACAGCATTACTCAGCACAACCACAGCATCACTTAGCGCCACAACAGCATCACTCAGCGCCACCACAACATCACTCCGCGCCACCACAGCATCACTCAGCACCACCATAGCTTTACTCAGCGACACCACATCATCACTTAGGGCCAACACTGCATCACTCAGCACCACCACAGGATGACGCAGCACCACCACAGGATGACTCAGAACCACCACAGGATGACTCAGCACCACCACAGGATGACTCAGCACCACCACAGCATGACTCAGCACCACCACAGCATCGCTCAGCACCACCACAGCATCGCTCAGCACCACCACAGCATCGCTCAGCGCCACCACAGCATCGCTCAGCGCCACCACAGCATCACTCAGCGCCACCACAGCATCACTCAGCGCCACCACAGCATCACTCAGCGCCACCACTGCATCGCTCAGCACCGCCACTGCATCGCTCAGCACCGCCACAGCATCGCTCACCACCACAACAGCATCACTCAGGGCCACCACAGCATCCCTCAGTGCCGCCACAGCATCACTCAGCGCTGCCACAGCATCACTCAGCGCCGCCACAGCATCACTCAGCGCCGCCACAGCTTCACTCAGCGCCAAGACAATATCACTCAGCGCCACCACAGCATCACTCAGCACCACCACAGCATCACTCAGCGCCAAGACAATATCACTCAGCACTACCACAGCATCACTCAGCACCACAGCAGTATCACTCAGCAACACCTGAGTATCATTCAGCATCACCTCAGCATTGTCTCCGCAACAGTCACCACCACCACCACCACCACTACCACCTCAGCATCACTCAGCACCACCTCAGCCTGCTCTCGGAATCTGGCATCTGTTGATTCTCCCCTAGCGTCTGGCCGCTGCTAGTGTTATAATACAGGTACTAGTTCCCAACCTTCACCCTCCGATTGTTTATGCCCTCAAAAAAAAAGCTTTAACAAACAACCATTGCAATAGGCAGAAACAAGTTGCCAGCATTGCAAGAACAAAAGAAAACTGAGGACATTTTTTATTGTAAATACTTTTTTTAATATGGTCGTTCAGTTTTACATAATGCCTTCTTGGTCGTATATAAAGTAACAAAAATGCTTCTGACACTTTTTTATTATAACTTTTCAGCATGCCGCACAGCAGCCACACTTCTCTACAGCACAGCTTGAAGACATTGGCAAAGTCAATAGCTCTGGCTAAACACTTATAAGGCCCCAAAGGCGAGACCTATTGGCTATGCCAATGCTTGTTTAAAGTGCAATAGAGCGCAGACATGCCCCAGGGGCATAAATGTACTCTACATGTGCACCACAATTTTTGGGGTGCATTACGGGGAACCTTATGCCCAAAGCCATCATCAGTTTAGCATTTTCAAAATAGCAATTTCCTAGTAGGCAATCGCTATTTTGGAAATACCAAAAGCGGTCCATGGAGTTAAGGACATGGGATTTCCTAATTGCGATTTCCTAATAGCGATTCCTACTCTGTAGAAATCGCTATTAAGAAACAGGTGATTTTCTAACTTATCATTTTACATTTCCTAAATAGCGATTCCTATGGAGGCGCCATTTAGGAAATGCAAAATTGCATTTTCGTAGATCTGTTGATCCCGCTGAGCAGATGGGATCTCTAAATAGGGCAGACGTTCCACCACCACAGAGGGGAATGGCATCGCCTCTGCCCCCTCCTGAACCGGCGAACCGCCCACCAGGGTATAAATGACTCTCTACCCCTATTAATTTCTTCCCCTAATTAAGATGCTGAGTTATGTCATGTAAACAAATGCTTAAATGGGGCATGACTGGTGTACTTGGATACAGAGGGCTATTTTTCCCCATATGTACTGTGTGCCATGGCGCACATGATCTTCAGATGTGGTATGGGGAGGTTAGGTCGAAACTGGTTCAGGTAAAGGAAGATGCATGCCATTGTAAATGAGGGATAAACCTGCCACACCTCTAACACATCCCTCACACAAATATTGCGCTTCACCCATCTACCTACAATTGCAAAACATAAGTTTCAATCTCGCACAATGCAATATGCGAAAATTACACTTTTTGAAATAGCAATGCACAAAATGTTTTTATTTTTTATTTTTATTAAAGTGTGTATTTTGCACCCACAGGGTGCACTAAACGTTTTTGAATTCTGACCTAATGACTGCAACGGAAGAGAATATTGAATAGAGGAATGTTACTTGTTCTCTGTTTCTGCCAACTAAAAGAATACATTTTGGAAATGGAGAATGTTATGGCAAAATAAAGGAGACAAGTGTCAAATCAAAATAGGGGTGAGAAAAGACAAATACATGTAATTACATGCCATTTATATATTTTCTTCCAGAAATCCAAAGGGGAGCCAAGGACACAGAGCCTCAGTCTGTTGATCAACTATTGCAGAGCCAAGAGAACTCAGTTCACGAAAAGCGTGACGACAACGAGATGATGACAACCTGCTGCATACAAGGCTGCAATAAAGACGACTTAAGCTCACTCTGCTAGACAGTGTCCAAACGTTTGGATGGGCCGCGCCTTCATTCAAGTGTCAGAGCATGCCTATCACAAAGTCACACTTATTTAATATCCTCTCAGTCTGCCATGCCACATTAAAATTAGTTTCTACAAAATCCTTTAAAACTCAGAAGGTTTTATTGCCAATAAAACAAGTATGCCTTTTAAATGTGGATCGTGCTTCATGTGAAAACCTGTTCTTTATTTCTGTATGTTCTGCTCTTTGTTTTAACAGGCTATAAAAATAAACAATTTACCGTTTGAATATTTTCCCATCTTTTATATCCATTTGCACAAGTGAACTTAATCAGACAGGCTATCAAAAAATACACGAGGAGAGGAGATGGGAGGGGGTGAGTGGAGGTACGCGGATGGGAGGGGATAGAAGTGCATTGCCCTACTCAGAAGATCAAACCATATTTAGCACACACTCCTGTGGGTCACAGTTCTGTTCTGTGTGGGCTCCTGGAAAGAGGGAACAGTTGTCCCTAGCACTTGGTGTCCTCCTTATTGTGCATCAGCCATCGAAAGCACCATGTCGGGCAGAGACCCTTTGCCTAAGGGCTATTTTTCTTCACCAGGAAGGATAGACATTTGACAGTCTATCCTTCGGCCTCACCCCAGTGAAGATTATTTAAAAAGATTTAGAAATCCTTGTTAAACATAATAATGAAAACACATTGTTACTAATAAACACGAGGATTAAAATACAATATATATATAAAATTCCACATAGCGGTTCCTTCCGGGATCGAGCCCGCTGCCAGGTGGTGCATAATCCCGGTGGAACCACCGCCGGGTTTAGTATTAGTTACAAAAGTCCAAAGTGAAGACGCATACTCGAAAGTTCCTTAACGTCAAGCAGACGGTTTATTTCCTCACAGCGTTACGCGTTTCTCCAAACAAAATTGGCTTGATCAAGCCAATTTTGTTTGGCGAAACGCGTAACGCTGTGAGGAAATAAACCGTCTGCTTGACGTTAAGGAACTTTCGAGTGTGTGTCTTCACTTTGGACTTTTGTAACTAATATATATATATATATATATATATATATATATATATATATATATATATATATATATATCCACAGTTTCGTTTGGCTAAACCCAAGCCACTTCTACGGCGGGCACACGGCAGGGGTAGCCACCCCCATAAATCCACACCAAATCCAATGCGCAACTCTTTGATTGAAGTAGAAACCAACACTGGAGCCGTGGCCACAAATATAAAGCGTGTTTATTGACAACACTAGGTCCGACGCGTTTCGGAGTTTCCTCACCCGTGACAAAGGAGTGAGGAAACTCCGAAACGCGTCGGACCTAGTGTTGTCAATAAACACGCTTTATATTTGTGGCCACGGCTCCAGTGTTGGTTTCTACTTCAATCAAAGAGTTGCGCATTGGATTTGGTGTGGATATATATATATATATATACGTATATATATATATATATATATACACGATATTTAGATTGTTTCATGGTAAATCAGTATGAATAGCTGTATCATGTGTCATAATGTCCACACAAAATATAAGGAGGTCATGGTAACTTAGGGGGTCATTACGATGGCGGGCGGAAGCACAACCGCCGTGCTGGCGGATGCAAAAAGCACCAGTTACCGCCGGCACGCAGCAGTCCACACGCCCGCCCAATTACGATGTGAAAAGCAGGCCAAACACCGCCGGCAGGCCAGCAACACCGTCCGCCATCAAAGTGCGCCCGCACACGTAGCGGCGCAGCACAACTGACACACACCGTCCGACGAAACACGTCCCGCCCGGCGCATAAATTACGATGCCGCAAACAAACGGCTCCCACGGCTAAGAGACACCGCACGTGAAAGAGAGGCGGTAACACGGACGCAGAGCACGGACAACGAAGAAGCGGCACCCCGAGCATGAATCCAGCACTGCAGGCCGTCCCCATGCTCCTGCTGATGCACCACCAAGGACGCAACGTACCGCGGAGACGCAGGTAGGCACACACACAACAAGTGCACGCAAACAGCGCACACAGTGCAAGGGCGGAAAAAGCGGACAACCCCCCACCAGCGCGTGTACACAACACATCCACCATCGCATCCACATATGACACACAGGCCAAATCGTAACATCGCAGAACACATGTGTACACACCACCTGGGACTAGGAACCAACCACCCCGTCACGGCCCCAAAGCGCCGATGACGCCGCCACACATGCGCACAACGCAGAGGCCAACCGCAGCGCCATGCATGCGTCGCACACAGACACAGGGACACAACCAAGCAGCACACACATCAGCCCCACCCCGAACGCACATGACACGTGACAGGCCGGCCACAGACATGTCCCCAACGCCCAATTCACGGACAACACCCAACGCCACACAACCGACGCACACATGTCAGTGAAGACACGCAACAGCAGGACACACCCCAGTGTAACAAACATGGCGTAGCACACAGCGGCGGCAACACCAACTAGGAGAAGCAGGGCCCCTTCGGGAAGAGGAACGCCAGTACCACACAGAAACACCCATACCACCCTGCACATATGAACAAGACATATAAAACGGAACACCAAAGAGCCCGGGGACCGACAACAGGTGGCCCAAGAATAACATCCACACACAAGGCCCAACGCAGAGCGGAAAGGCAGCCTGCCGCCCACACAAGGGAGAGCAGACAGCACTGAATGACCTTCCATTCCAACTCCGAAACCACAGCCCTATGACAGAAGCCGGTGAATACAGCCATTGTCCAAGAATAGACCAACACAGGCATGCCGAGGAGACCGACCACAGGGCAGATAGCGCATATCACAGAAGCACACAACGGACGGGGAAGAAAGAAGGAAACACTCCCCCATGTCGGCCACATGCAAGTTAATTGGAAGGAGTCACACAGCACTGACCTTGAACTGTCTGAGAAGCATGTGGGAAGAGGGCCCGTGTCCTCCAAACAAGCCAACAGAACACAAGTCCTGTCTCCCTACGACTACACAGAGCTCACAGCAACCCCGGAGCGTGCACATTGCAGACTGCACACACAGCCGGAGCACGCCACCTCAACGAACCGCTGCGAAATGGCAACCGCAACACACCTACCCAACTACGCCGAACAGCTCAAGCTGTACAAAACCAACCTGTGCCATACATTGGGATGCGATCTCCTGTCCCTGCTGAACGTAAGTTACCGACTGACTTACCGCATCACATTGTTCAGCTGCGTCATGCCCGTCTTCTACTGTCGGAGGTGTCCCTACCAGCATCCCGTCGAGATATGCCTCTCCAACCCGGCATGTCTGAAGGCGGACCTGCTACCACTACTCCTCCCTCTGGACGCACACGACAGGGCCTGCTCTGCCTATGGGGGCATGGCGTATGTGGCCAACATCGCACCCGCACTGAAATGGGACCACTGTGCCTCCACACGACGGATCATCGATAACAGCTACATCGAATGTCACCCAGCATGCCCCATCATGGTCCTCCAAGGGACAACCTACGAACAACACCTTGACAGCCACCATCCGCTTCATTGGCTGGCAAACATGTACACCACCAATGACATGGAAGCCCTGCTGGACGGCATCGCATACCTGACAACCTGTAAATACGTCGGACCACAACGCAGGTTCCCCGAGTGACCTATGATGTCCAACCCCGCACCCATGCTTAGCTTCCGCACGGACTGGCCAGTCACCACCACAACAGCCATACCAAACGACCGGCAACTGTAACCACACCATCAACGACATCGCCATGACATCGGATATGACCGGGACATGCACACTGTTCCCCATCACATCCAGGAACACCGCATGCATCGTGGGAGGCAGTGGCATGGGCTCTGTGTATCGCACCCACATGGACGGAACTGCACGAACAACCAGGACATGACATGGATCCAGCGCCCATGGACACACACACCGCTCAGTGGACATGAATAGGTCGCCTGGAGTCTGTGGGTGCTGCACCCCTCCCACCCCCGCCCCGGGAATCCCATACCAGGACCTTTGCATGGACGACAAGTGCATACAACAACAACACGACCCCAGTGACTGTGACATGTCCAGTAACCACCACAGTGCAACAACAAGTGGCACGCCGCTGCATGCACGCAAGCACATGCCCTGATGTCATCTCACATGCACGCGTGCATGAGGAACAACCGCAGCACACCTGTCACATGGAACTGAGATGGACTGTGCCCATGATGCCAAGCGGTCTGGTAGGCTACATGTATACCGTCTGTGTCAAAGTCCGCAGCTCCGCAGCTATACGTAAATGTACATTAGCACAGCCTTGGCCAAGCAGATGTCACTCTGAAGCCCACATCCCACATGCAACAGCCAATCACATGTAACCCCACACCCTATCCCATTTGCAATCATGCTCAGTATATCCTCAACATGTATTCCGCTGCCAGTAGTGTCCACTATACTGCATCACAGAGGACAGAAGACTCAATATAATGTTTGAAACCAAAACTGTCTCCGCTGACTCATTTCACAAGTACGAATGAGAGAGGATGAGAGTATGTGAAGTACACGGCAGTCGTGACATGACCATGTAGTCCACTGGTATTGGATGTCAACGCAAATGAGTAGCACAACTGTGGAAGACACACATGTGTCGTGTGAAGTCGTATGGACGCAGTGCTCAGGTGGGTGGGTGTGACGGGTAGATGCGCACATGCCAAGTTGGAGCACGCCGTGTTGGGAGGGGTCATGAACAGTACACCACCGCTTCCCTGGGCATTGTGAGAGGACACCTGTCGGGGGAGTGAACACGTGTGTGCACAGCAGCCGGGCACACGTACAAAGCGGTACCAGGCGCACCTCAGCCCACCCTCTGTGGACAAGCTGGATCCTGTTGTGCGCCCGCCATGCCCCTTGACAAGGCACACACAGCCCCAGTCGACCAGTTGTAACCCCAACATAGTCAATCCGCACAGGCGATACAGGGCACGGGATGGCAGTGGAGCATGGTGTGTGAGAGGTCTCCTCGCGCTCCTCCTGGTCATATCACGCAGGCAATAGAACCTCAACGTCTAGCATGGCACAAGTCAGATGGAAGTGTAGGGGGACGCACCACAGCACGAGCAGCACTGACGTCACGGGAGGTGGCTCGCACCATCCCATCCATTGCCCATCATACCAACCACGCCACATGCCATTGCGACTAAGTGCAAGCGCGTGCGCCACCACCCCTGAACCCTCCCCAGAGAGGCCAAAGAGTGAATGTGTGGGCCATCAGCCACAGACGGACGCGGCCTGGCCGCAAGGGCAGCCACAGCCACTGGGTGTCGCAGGTGGCGGATCCGGAAGGCGAAGACTGTGATGCATAGTCCATGCAGGCCGGGTCTCCATTTGGGGCACCACGCAGGTGGACGGCGTCCCGCCACACATCATACCCTGAGACAGCCCACTCGTGCAACTGGACCCACACATACACTCCTTGCCCTCTCTGGTGCGAGCTTGGGGCTGCCTGTGCAAGCGCTAGCCTCGCAGGTGAGCATGCATATTGGGGGGCGAGGGGAGGACATGAGGGCTGGGGCGAAGATGACTGTATCACTGTCAGTTAGTACAAGGGATGACCCAGATGTGGAAAGGAAGAGACGTGTCCCGTGTGTACTGCAACTAGTCGCCAATTCAACTACCCCCCATGTCCGGAATGTAAGCCCGCACCTAGGCCCGCCCATCCGCCACATCGAACATACCACCAGCACGACAACCTTCCCATTCGAAACACTGACTGGGGGTGGCGACCAGTGAACAATCATGTGTAGCCTACCCACGCGTACATGTGGGCCCTCCATGATCAATGTCACCTGCGGCAAAGACATGACATGCGCAATGAGGGAAGTGAGGAGAGCTGTCCGCCCCACGCACAGAAGGTGCATCAGCTCCACAGACCCAGCAGCGAGTCCAGCAGGGGTCACATGTGCAGGGGCAGCTGTGCCTGGTGTGAAGGCACATGCATATAGACAGCACATCGAGCAATGTGTAGTCTGCCCACATCCACAGTCCATCATCATGCGGACATAGGAATTGAACACAGGGCAACACATCTTAGTTGGTGCACCCACCGTGACCAACAATGCGCAATCATCGACGTACCTGCCCTGTGCATGGCCCCCACCCAACGGAGGCACATCCAGTGCCACCATCCCACACACACAAGCCTTCCACGGAACATGCTGTGTCCAATGGTCAGTACAGAGTCAGCGCCCATCTGGTGGATCCTGAACAGGAGACACATGCACACACATGCCAGCTCCCACTATGTACGTCTGCCACCTGGCACGTGCAATGTAACCTCTCACCTGTGACGTGTGACTGCAAGCACACAGCCGTCTTGGCATGGGGCTGTCAATGTGGACACCTGTCAATGTTTCGGGAGGTGTGATCCGTACAGTGCTGTACATAGGGTGCAGTGCTGACACCTACTACTGTCTCATATCCCCTCGTGCCACAGGTCCCACTTGTTTTGGCCGCTCAGCCTGTGCCCACATCGTCGTCGTCGTGTGCCATACTCATCCAGCCTCGGAAGCAGTTCCATGCTCAGCAGACACTCATGTTGCCGTGGCGTTGCCGCTTGACGAATATGCAGTCAGTCCCCATCAGCACGCCCGCAAGTCATTGGGGCCTAGATCCCCATGTGCATGCACATGGCAGTGGTATGTCTCACTAGCCATTGCCATTGTTGGGAGACCTGTGTAAGTGTATTGTGGCCGTGCCGTCCCAGCTTGACAGCTGGGCTGTGGCTCATGTGCTTGCTCAGTCATGTCAGTGATGTGTATGCGAAATTGCTATGTGTTGTGTTGCTTTGACATGTGTCCTCTGCAATTTCCCTAGGCGGAGACCGAACATTGACCGCCCATACCAATTGCTGGTGGACATGGACGATACAGAGGTTATTAGGAAGTTTCGGCTGGACAGGCCAACCCTGCATCGACTGTGTGCCATGTTAGAACCCCATCTCCGTCCCCGCAGGGTGTATCCAACAGCATTCACCCCCACGGCTAAGGTGATGGCTGCCCTGCATTTCTTCGCCACTGGGTCATTCCAGCACACAGTGGGCAGTGGAGGAGGGATGTCCCAGCCCATGTTCAGCAAGGTGCTGAGGGATGTACTGGCAGCCATGATGCTGTACCGAAACAGGTACATCCGCTTCCCCAGGGCTCGTGAATTGGCGGCAGTGAAGGGTGCATTCTATGCCCTTGGCAGAATCCCACACGTCGTTGGAGCCATTGACTGCACACATGTTGGCCTTGTTCCACCACAGGCCACTGAGCACCTGTACCGCAACAGGAAGCACACGCACTCCCTGAATGTGCAAGTGGTGTGCCTTGCGGACATGGTGATCACCCACGTGTGTGCAAAGTTCCCAGGCTCGGCCCATGACGCACACATAATGCGCAACAGCATCTTGCCACGGCTGATGGCCAATCTGCAACAGGATCGTGGCTGTATTGTCGGTGAGTATGTGGAGTGGTGTAGCGTGCTGGTTGTGCGATGCTGTCCCCTGTCCAGTTGGAATAGCAACGGTTCTCTGTGTCCCTCACACCCAGGTGACTCTGCGTACCCGAATGGGGCATGGCTGCTCAGTCCATTGAGGAATCCTCGCACCCCAGCAGACGATCGATACAATGAGGCACATGGGAGGACCAGACGTGTGGTCGAGCGTACCTTTGGCCTCCTCAAGTCCAGGTTCAGGTGCCTGGACCGCACCGGGGGTGCACTGGCGTACTCCCCACAGAAGGTGTGCCAGATAGTGGTGGCGTGCTGCATGCTGCACAATCTGGCCATTCGGAAGCAGATCCCCCTCATTGTGATGACGGAGATCAACCAGGGCCCCAGCCCGCAGACCAGGACAGCTCGAGTGAGGAGGACAGCGGAGAGGATGAAGCTGGGAATGTGCGGCAGCAGCTCATCGCCCGCTACTTCACTTGACGGTGAGTGTCCATGTACGACGGCTGATGTGTCTGTATTTGTGCAGGTGTGTGTGTGCTGTGTCAGGGTGGCCTTTTGTTCACTGCGTGCTGTGTGTCAACGCTCCATGCCCAGGTTAGTATGCCACTGATGGTGGCTGTGGCATTGTGCCCTATTGCTCTGTGCGATGTGTGTACATTGCTTGTAGTTGTTGACATGTACTGTGTGATGGGTGTGTGACACACTCATTGAATGTGCTCCTGTTCTGTCTCCCACCCCTAGGTCCCTACAGGCCCTCCGGATTCCATTGCCATGCCACGCATCAGGTGCCTTTCCGCCCAAGGTGGCCGTTGTATTCCGTACAAATAAAACACAGGGCACAAACAGCAGTTAGTGAAAAAGGTGCATTTATTACAAACTGTGACATGTGATTGTGTGTAAGGTGATGACAAAAGTGGTGCGTGCTGTGACAATGAGCTGTCGGTCATGGCTGCGTGATGCTCAGGGTGTACCCACTGGTTCTATGTCCATAGTCCAACACACACATGCCATCCAGATGGCTGTGTGGAGTGGGATCGTAGTCCAAGTCAATGCAGTGGCTGGTCAAGGAAGGCTGGCGGAAGGCTGGCTGGCTGCCTCACTTGCGACTGGAGCGTGCGAAGTCCTCCCGGGAGATCTGTTTCCTCTTCGGACGGCCCCTTCCACGTTTGCGAGGGGGTGCCTGCTTGCGACATGCTGGTGGTTGAGGTGTGCTCACTGGCTGTGGACGCAGGGGAACTGGACACTGCTGCTCGACCCTGCGCCCCGGCAGGTGGTGGCGGAGGGGAGCTGCTATCCCTGGCCGTGTCCTCACCGCCACCACCAGCTGGCCCATGAGGTCCACGAGTTGACCTATACGGGCGTCCATGGACCTCAGCACCCCCAGCACCTCCCGCGTGTCTGAAGCAGACCTGACCCATTGTTCTTGGGCCTCCTCATAGGCCCCAAGGACTCTGGCCATTTGAGGCAGGGCATGGCTCCCAGGGGAGGCTGGCGTTTCCCTGACCCTGCTCCTCCTACCAGTCCTGCTGCCACCGGCCTGCCCACTAGCCACATTGCTCACCACGGTCCTCGCTGTGGCTCCCAGGGTGGATCCAGTCGCCCGGGCCACCACCTGCGCTGGGGCTGGTGCCAGCGAAGACGTGGTGGTGGTGGCGGCGGTGGTGGTCGGTGCGGCGATGGTGGCGGTTGCGGCAGTGGTAGTGGCCGCAATGACCGTGGGTGTGGCCGCAATGACCGTGGGTGTGGCCGCAACGACAGTGGCAGCAGGGGGCTGGGACTGTTCAGCAGCCCTGGATGATGGGTTGGTGGGTAGGAGGGGTCCTGGGGAGCGGCTGGGCCCTGCCACACCAGATGGGCCTGCTTGGTGGTCCGTGTCCGAAGAGGAGGTGAGATCCTCCACATCCGTGTGTCCTCGTTGGGGGCTTGTGGGCTGGCTGTGCTGGCTGCTGTCTCCATCCCCAGCATCCGGCAGTTCGTCACCTGTGGAGAGAATGAGATTTGTTATTGTGTTGCACCTGGCGAAGTATGTATTTGTCGTCTGACATTGGCAGTTCGTGCAATCTCGTACATGGGTTTCCCGGAGGCGTGTGTGTGGCTGTGGCATTTGTAGTTGTGTGTGCTTGGCAATGGGACTGTGTGCTGTGCACATGTGGCATGGGACGGATTGGCCATGCCGATGGGTGTGTTGCTGTGCCCCTACTCATTGTGACTCTGGTGTATGCGGGCTCCTGGCCCATCCTGGGTCTGGTTTGTACTTTGCTTTTGGGGTTCAAATGGAACGCTTAGGAACGCATATGGCAACATGGGGGCCATGCCCCAGATTCGCATTTGGGAGGGAATATGCTTTTGGGGTTCAAATGGAACGCTTAGGAACGCATATGGCAACATGGGGGCCATGCCCCAGATTCGCATTTGGGAGGGAATATGCTTTTGGGGTTCAAATGGAACGCTTAGGAACGCATATGGCAACATGGGGGCCATGCCCCAGATTCGCATTTGGGAGGGAATATGCTTTTGGGGTACATGCTGTGAGCCATGGGTGCCGAACGTGACATGTGTTGTGGCAGCATGACAGTGCATGGTTTGAGGTGTGTGCATGCTTGACATGGCCTGCATATTTGCTGTCTGTTGTGATTACTGGACATGGCATTGGACGCATCGTTATGAGTGAGTGATGGTTGTGTGTGAAAGCCAACGTATTGCAGTTGTCCCATCTCCTTGGTGTGCGTGCTGCCCTGTGCCATGTGCATCACTGCAGTGCTCGTGGGGGGGTGTGGCCCATGTTGTGTGTTGTTGCTCACAGTGTGTCGTGCGCTTCATTGACTTCTGGCACATGGTTGGTCATGGGCATGTATCTTAGCGTGACTGCTGTATGTGTGGCAGCTGTGCAGATGACATGCCTTTCATGAGACTGGGGCTGACGGATGGGATGGATGGTATGTTGTATGTGCATGGTGTGTCTGTGTGTTTGATGGGTTCAGTGGTGTTCGTGTGCATTTCTGTTGTTCCGCTCTGTTGCGTCTAGTGTTGTTTGTCTTACATAGGCGTAGTTGTGGGGTGTGTGGTTGACAGGCAGTAGGGGCTACATGGACAGGACTTCAATGGTGTTTCGGTTGTGTGTGATGAGTTGCACAGTGGCTGCCGTGTGGTACTATTTTCAGTGTGGCTTGTGTATGCAGACGTGGCTCCTTGGGTGTTGCTATGTCTGTGATGGGTCATGTGGGGTGTGAGTCTGTTGTTCATGTACGTGTGCACATTGTTCACTTGTTCGTGACGGTGGGCGGTGCTGCGTTTCCGTCTGCTACGTGACATGTCCCATGTGTTGGTCGTGTGCCGGTCCTCATGCCTCCAGTAATCCAGCCCTGTCCAGTTTCCCACCTGCAGGTTGTTCGTGCGTGCACTGTACTGGATGCCACATGGCTCTAAGCGGGGGTGCTCCATGTTGCAGGTCTGTGGGGGTGGGGGGTGTTGTGGGTCGTGGGGGTGGCTGGACACCCACTGACACCGATTGCTGTGGACCATGATGTCTGCCTTTCGGCTGTCGTTGTGCACTGCGGTGGCTGACACGTGGCTGTGGGGTGTGGGGGATGCTCCTCCTTGCTGTGCTGTGGGACTAGGGGCCTGGTGTGTGTTGTACTTGGGCTGTCCACCGTCCCACCCACTGCACTTTGTGTTCCTGCCACTTACCTGTTACTTGTCGGTTTGTGCAGCTGTGGCGGACACATGGGTGTGGTGGGTGCTCGTTGTGGCGCTTCTGGCATATTTGGGGACCTGTTGGTGGTTACGTGGCTGGCTGAATGTACACATGTCCCCACGCATCTTACAGTTGTTCTGTTTGGGCTGTGTGTGGTGGTGTCTGTTGCATGTGTGTGTCGTGTATTGTGTGCTGGACATGGGGGTGTTTGTCCCTGGGAGCTGTGGCATGGTGGTAGTGCATGTGAGTACATAGCGGTGTGCTGGTATACATTAGTTTGTACTTACCAGCCTCCACTCCCCTGCTAATCCGGCGAGGATCTCGGGATGTATGATGACTCGCACCTTCTCCTCCCACGCTTTGAAGGTCTTGAAGAGCGCGGGATTCCCTCCGCCAGTGACGGCAGCCAGCTCTCTGTTTTTGCCCTCCTTCTTCTTGACCAGGCTCTTGACGTCATTCCACCGTTTGTTAATTTCTCCTCTGTTCCTGGGCAGGGTCCCGACTGCATTGACCTGGTCTACGATCCGGTTCCACATTCTGTTTCTGGTGGCTAGTGGTGTGTGTTGGACCATGTTCCCATAGATTTGTGGGTGCACCTTGATGATCTCGTCGACCATGACCGTCAGCTCAATGGGCGTGAACTTGGGCATTCTTTGTGGTGCCATGGTGTTTGTGGTGCTGGTGCGGTGTGTGTTGTGTAATGTGCAGGGGGTTTGTGGTGCCGGTGTTTGGTGGTGGTGGTGGTGGTGGTGGTTGTGATGTGTGCGTTTCTGTGGTGTGCTGCTGTCCTTGCTGTGTCACTGTGTCCTCTCCTCTCCGGTTTGCAATGTAGCAAGGGGTTGTGGTCTGTGGGAGTGCTGCTTTTGTACTTACCTATGTGGGTGTGTCCTCATGGTCTGTTGTTTTCAGGTGTGTTGTGTCTGGCGTTCTGGCCTTTGTATTTTTTGTTTGTCCGGGGGGGTGTTTTCGGGATATGTACTGTGCTTGTGTATTTGTGCGTGCCTTGCTGTGTGGACTTGTTGGCCATGTTGTGTGCTATTGGTTTTGTGTGCGGATGGTTTCTGTGCAGGTACGTGGGCGCCATGGCTTCTGCCGTGTCGATTCTCATCGGCGTTGTTTGCGCTGGCGGGCGGTATATTTGTTGTTTTTCCGCGCTCATGTCGGTGCGATCGTAATTTCACGTGCGGTGTGTCGGCCGTGAGGGCGGGCGGTTTTGTGTTGTCGTGCGTGTTTCCGTCCGTGGCGGGCGGTTTGTCTCCGACTCGGACGTTGGCGGGCGGTATTTTGTGTGCTTTTTCCGCCGATGGCGGTATTCGGTTTGTGTAATCGTAATGGCGTGGTCGGTGTTCAGGCGGTGTGTGCGGGCGGATTTTTGCCGCTTCCATGCCTGGCGGAATTATTTACGCCGGGTATCGTAATGGGCCCCTTAATTCTTAACAACAGAGCATTAAAAAAATGTATAAGGGGAAGGAAATGATGAAGAGAGTGTGGTGGAGCAATATGAAAGAGCAATCAATCAATCATTTATAGAGCGCGGTAAATCACCCATAGCTGCTAGGTGGTGATCTCTTCATTCGAACAGCCAGGTCTTGAGCCCTTTCCTCAATTCCTGGAATGATGAGGTGGTCCTGAGGTGCAGGGGAAGGTGGTTCCAAGCTTTGGCTGCTAGGTGAGAGAAAGAGCGTCCCTCGCTGTTGCTTCTGCGGATCCAGGGAGAGTCTGCGAGGAAGAGGGAGGCAGACCGTAAATGTATGGTCGGTTGGTGGAAGGTGATGCGTTTGTTGATGTATGCTGGCCCTTTGTTGTGCAGGGCTTTGTATGCGTGGGTCAACATCTTAAACTGGCACCTCTTCTGGATTGGGAGCCAGTGTCGATTTTTGAGGCGCAGTGTGATGTGTGTCCGTCTGGGGAGGTCGAGGATGATTCTTGCCACTGAGTTTTGTGTTGTCTGTAGTCTCTTCAGGAGGCGTGTGTGATTCATGCGTAAAGTGTGTTTCCGTAGTCCAATCTGCTGGTGACGAGGGCCTGCGTGATGGTCATCATGGTGTCGACCGGGAGCCACTTGAAGATTTTATGAAGTATGCATAGGGTGTGAAAGTAGGTGGAGGAGACTGCTTTTACTTGTTTCCTCATGGATAGCTTGCTGTTCAGTATGATGGTGAGACTGTGTGTTTGATATGTGTGGCCAAAAGTGGGCCGAGATCAGCCGGCCTCCATGTGTCATTCCATGGCGAGGTGTTGTTTCCAAAGATGAGGACTTCTGTCTTGTCCGAGTTGACTTGAGGCCGTTATCCTTCATCCAATCTGCTACTTTCATCATTCATCTGTGGAAGTTGGCTGGTGGTTGATAACTCTAATAGCGAGGATGAGCTGTGTGTCGTCAGCGTAGGAGACGATGTTGCGTCCGTGTGATCTGACCATGTTGGCCAGGGTGGTATTGTAAGTGTAGAAGAGAGTGGGGCTGAGGAACGATTCCCTGGGTACACCACAGATGATGTTCTTGGGTTCCGAGGTGAAAAGCAGCAGATGGATCCTCTGGGTTCTTCTGCTGAGGTAATAGGCGACCCGTTTCAGGGCGTCTACCTGGATTCTGATGTGGTGGAGTCTGTTTATGATGTTCTAGTGCACCTAAATACACAGAGGTATAAATAAATATATCTCAATACTCATAAATACATGCAAAAAACATTATTTATCTGAAAACATAAAACGAACAGATCATTACAGAAAAAGACTAACAACACTAGAAAAAATAAGAACTTAAGGTGGCTTGAGAACTTCGATGTTTTGCGTCTATGTACATAACAGAGTTAAAAACATTAGATAAAGTGATGTTAAGAAGTACCATAACCTATCTTGCCAGGGAGTTATGAGCCAAAACAGGAATTGCATGGAATGCAGGAATACTGCATAACTATTTAGAAATTTCACAAGATAAAAGCTGGAAACAGTTAAAAATTGGTATTTACCACAGGAATTGCGAGCGATAGCTCAAATTTCCGCAGTAATGTTTCACTTATAAAGAGCTCCTCAGAGTCAAGTCATATTATAACTGCATTTCCGCATCCCAAAATGACTGACTCCTAAACTATTGGTAATGTAAGGAACTGAAATACAGCATTCACAATCCTCTTGGAATGGGGTCGTCGGAGTCAAAAACCTTTCATTATAAATAAAGAAAATAATTTAATTAAGGTTTACTGTTCTCTTTGTTGAATCTTTGACTAAATACAATTCCAAGTTTGAATGCACCAAATAACATTTGTGCCAATTTTCCAGAGTAACTCAACTCACCAGTGTTCCTCTGTTGAGTCTCAATCAGTATATATACAAGAAGTTTTATGGATTTCATCATACTTATCAACAATTATCAGAGTCTTATCATTACCTAAAGCAACATCTGGAAGGTTAAGTGACTACTAAAGTAATAATGAAAAATGTAAGCGTCAGCCTTGAAATGGTAACTTAAAATCTTCCTATAAGATAGGACAGGATCAAGTTAAATCATTATCGCTTCATTCAGAGGATTTTTTTATCTCCATTTATTTAAACATTTAACTTTGCATTTCAATTTAATTTTACAATTATGCCAAATATAGAAATCTAAGATTTTCTGCTTTTCTTAAAGAAACTTAAGACGCTTCTATAAAACTGTGCCAGTAAATACCAATTATCCTTAAAAATTGGTAACCAAAGAAATGTTGGTCTGCACAACATTTAAAAGAGGTGGATAACAAAGATGGTTTTCCTATGGTTGACTACATACAGATGGTTGATAATCTCTGTTCCTCTAATCAAACAGATGCTTGCCTCAGACAAAAGGCAGAGTGATAATAATTAAAATCAGGAAAGTTAACTTCACTTTTCAATCTGCCATGTATTCACCTGGCTAAAGAAATGACATTCTAGTCTTTTCATTATCTCAAAGAAATGTACATAAAAATGTCTATTTCTTTAAAAATGTCTCTAAGTAAATTAATTTGAAACATAGATAAGGGATATAAATTAATAGGTAACAACATGATCTTTATTGTGTATAGTCTACCCCACAAAGACAAACATAGTGGGGACTTTTTGTTAATTAAGCTATCATCTTTTTCATTAATGCTCTATAGGTTAAAGTTATTAGTATCACTTACTGTTTTTGAAAGCCATATAACAAGGTACATAAATACTAAATCACAGTGAAGAATAGGACACCTCATCTCCAACTGTTCTTAGTAAAAACAGCAACACAAAATATCAAGAATTACATTAAGTGAAGTACGAAAACAAACTATCTGCAAAAGTAAATTGAATACATAAAGTTAATCATATTGTATACAAAAATAATTTCCATTTAAGAAATAACAAAAAAATAGTTAGAATACTTAAACTGTTTAAAAACACAAAAGGCACAGCAATATGATGAGACGCTGTACTTTAATGTATAATTCAACCTTAACTAGATGTTACAGTATCCATTCATTTTCCTCCACAATTATAAACAAACTAGTTTAGTTTAACGGGCTCATCGTAAGTAGTAGTCTTAAGTCAACTAGGATGTACAAGACCATAGTGAGCGATGATCTCAGTGTCAAAATACCTCTCATCTGGTTTTAATGACCTTGGATGCCTACTAAATGAAGAAAAGTTTATGAGCAGCAATGTGATTTTTTTTTAGCAGCTGTAATCACTTTCAAGAAGCAAGTTTAGTCAAGATAAGGATAATAATTCAGCAATCTTTCAAGTCTTTACAAAATGAAAATATTTGTGGACACAGATGAAGTTCTCTCTGGAGTGTTCACTGTATATTTAGACTAGACACTAAGGGGCCGATTCCGATCTCGGCCGGTAGGGCACCGAATCGGATTCGGCTTAACCGGATCCGATTCGGAGCCCTCTTTCCCGACCGATTCGTACGTGCGTCCGGCCGAGCGAGTACGATGCGAGCGCACGCGAAATCGCCGACCGACTTGTTCGCGGGTCCGAAACGCTCCGACCGACTCGCACGGACACGCCTCGCACCGCGTGATGGAGACGTTCCCCGGCCGGGCAAGTACGATGCGCGCCGCGATAAGCTGACCGACTCGCGCCGTCCGGCTCAAAAGAGCAGTCGGAGCCGCACTTTGGGGGTCCGTGTCGGACCCCCCCTGTACGTGTAGCCGTGCGAGTCGCACACAGGGGGGACCCATGGGTCCCCCATACCTGTGCATGTACGCCGCGAGTCGCTTCGAGGCGTACCCGCTGTAGGGGGCACCCTTGTTCGCCTCGCACCCATTGGGTCAATGGGAGCCCGCGTACGCGTTGTACGGCCGGCTCCCATTGACTTAAGTGGGAGTCCGACCGAATCGAGTCCGATAGCATACGTACGCATCGTACTCGTTCGGTCGAGCTGCTAGAGTCCGATTCGGTCGGAAATCTCTCCGGGTCCGGCTCGGGCGGAGAGATTTCCTGCCCGAATCGGAATTGGCCCCTAAGAATATTTTTTAAGAAATCCTTCTGGGTTTCCAACTTCAACAACAACAAGAAGCATTAAGCAGCACACATAGAAGTTACAAAACGGCATTTAAAGATTCTTTATGTGCAGGAAGGGGGACCTTCCTGTACATAAACAATCTACCCCTGAATGCAGACACCATTGCACTATGGTGCAAGGGTGCCTGTGTTGGCGCTAGGCTAAGTTTAGCTCCAGCGCAGGGGGAAACACAGGGCTGCACCATATTCTTGTAAATATGGTGCAGCCCTGCGTTTCTGAAGTGGCGGATGGAGGCGTTAAGCCAGGAAGGCTAACGCCTCACTCCGCCACTTCCCTTGTAAATATGCCCCTGGATTTTTACACTGGATTTCATTGCATTCCAATTTCGTGGATCTGTTACAGAGAAATGCCACTCACCTTTAAAATGCAGACTAGTGTTTGGTACTTTTAGCTGTCTAAGGATCTCAAAGATCTGATAGGGCAGAATTTGATGATCTTTTTTAGAAGGTAAACCAGGGTCTACTTGAATGAATTGCTCAGTTCATTAATAGCAGTATGATATGACAGCATAGATAACAAATCTCTAATATCATAATAACACATTTGTAACACAATTTTAAAATATCCATCCATTAATACTCTACAGTGGTAAAATGGTGCCCGATGGGGCATACTAGTTGATACTTTTGTAGATCAGGCATTCAATTCAAAAACAAAGTTTATCCCCAGATTACCATCGTGGAAATGCAGGAGGCTCTTCGAGCCATGCTGGGATCCAAGGCCCCGGGTGCAGATGGGTTTCCTATGGCTTTTTTGCAGGCATACTCAGATCAGTTGATGCAGCCTCTGTTACAGGTGTATGAGGAGGCCTTTGAGTTGGGGGCGTTGCCTCCCTCAATGCGCAAGGGTGAAATTGTCATGCTCCTTAAGCCAGGGGGAACGCACAGGACCCCTCAGCATATCGACCAATCACGATGATCAACTCGGATGCGAATATATTATGTAAAGTCCTGGCTACTAGGCTGGCCCCTCATATGACTCATTTGGTCCACGAGGATCAATGTGGGTTCATACCATCTCGTAATACGGGCATGAATATCAGGAGGTTGTCCCATATCTTACACGAAGCGCGACAAAGAGAGGAGGAACTGGCCCTAGTATCAATAGACCTGGAAAAGGTCTTTAACTCTGTGGATTGGGGGTACTTATTGGAAGTGATTAGGGTGGCTGGATTCGGCCCAAAGTTTAGAAGATGGGTGCAGATCCTGTATACGGCTCCTAGTGCTAGAGTTCAGGTGGGAGGGAGCAGGTCAGGCGAGTGGAGGCTGGAATGGGGGATGCGTCAGGGCTGCCCGCTCTCTCCGCTGCTGTTCGCCCTGGCAATAGAGCCATTTGCGATTTGGGTATGGAGGGATCTGGCCACATGGGGTATTGATGTTGGTGGAACTTCTCAGGTAATATCGCTGTATGCGGATGATGCATTATTCTATGTCTCCACACCCCGAGAGGCAGTACCAAAACTGTTACTTGTGCTAGAGGAGTTTGGCAATTGCTCTGGGCTGAGACTTAATAGGAGCAAATCTTTGCTTTTTCCTCTGGCTCAGTTGGCTGGTCAGTTGGTGGAGTCGCTCCCTCAGCTGGGACTGAGATGGGAGACTGGGCACTTTAGGTACCTAGGCATACAGGTGGCGGGTGAGGACTCTCAAATGTTGCAACTGAATATTCACAAAATGTTGGAGGCTTTAAGGGAATCACTGACAGAATATCGACTACACAAATATCGAGGACAAAAATATTGGAGCCGAAATATCGATGGCCACAATATCGATGTCCTATCCACATTATGGTAAGTACAAAAATATCGATAAAAAAATATCGTTGTCAAAAATATCGTTGTTAAAAATATCGTTTTTTTTAATGTTTAAAAAATAATGTAAAAAAAAGTAAATAATACATATAACTAAAAAAAATAGTTACATTATTTTAAAATGTTTAAAATTATAACATACATATAATGTAAAAATAAATTAAACATATATACGTATAAAATATAATATATATACTTACTTAATAATATTTATAAATAATTATTTTAATAACTTATAAATTGTCAAATAACATTTAAAAAGTGATAAATACATATATACAAAAAAACAAATAATATAAATCAAAATATAAAAAATATAAATAAATTAAAAAATTACAATATTTTTAAAATAAATTATACACTACATTAACTAAAACAGTAGAGAAAATATTGAATAGCGGAGGGGATACAATTACTATTCCCACTCCAGAGAGTGTAACAGTAGGGAAAGTGTTGGATAGCGTAGGGGTAAAAATTACTATTCCCACTCCAGTGAGTGCAACAGTAAGGAAAGTGTTGGATAGCGTAGGGGTAATAATTACTCTTCCCACTCCAGAGAGTGCAACAGTAGGAAAAGTTTGGGATAGCTTAGAGGTAAAAATTACTATTCCCACTCCAGTGAGTGCACCAGTAGGGAAAGTGTTGGATAGCGTAGGGGTAAAAATTACTATTCCCACTCCAGAGAGTGCAACAGTAGTGAAAATGTTGGATAGCGTAGGGGTAAAAATTACTATTCCCATTCCACTCAGTGCAACAGTAGGGAAGGTGTTGGATAGCGAAGAGGTAAAAATTACTATTCCCACTCCAGTGAGTGCAACAGTAGGGAAAGTGTTGGATAGCGTAGGGGTTAAAATTACTATTCCCACTCCAGACAGTGCAACAGTAGGGAAAGTGTTAGATAGCGTAGGGGTAAAAATTACTATTCCCACTCCAATAAGTGCAACAGTAGGGAAAGTTTTGGATAGCGTAGGGGTAAAAATTACTATTCCCACTCCAGACAGTGCAACAGTAGGGAAAGTTTTGGATAGCGTAGGGGTTAAAATTACTATTCCCCCTCCAGAGAGTGCAACAGTAGGGAAAGTGTTGGATAGCGTAGGGCTAAAAATTACTATTCCCACTCCAGATTCTGCAACAATAGGGAAAGTGTTGGATAGCGAAGGGGTAAAAATTACTATTCCCACTCCAATAAGTGCAACAGTAGGGAAAGTGTTGAATAGCGTAGGGCTAAAAATTACTATTCCCACTCCAGATACTGCAACAATAGGGAAAGTGTTGGATAGCGAAGGGGTTAAAATTACTATTCCCACTCCAGAGAGTGCAACAGTAGGGAAAGTGTTGGATAGCGTAGGGGTAAAAATTACTATTCCAACTCGAGAGAGTGCAACAGTAGGGAAAGTGTTGGATAGCAGAGATTTAAAATTAACATGATTATCAATTTAATATTTTTTAATTAAATAAATAATTAATAAATAATTAACAATATAATAATTATCAATACCAATAAATAAAAATTAATAAATACTTTATTATACTTAAATTACTTCCCACCCTATTCCCCTATTAACCCACAACCCACTCCTAAAAATAAATTAACACAATTAATATAATAATCAATTAATCAATTAATAAAAATTAATTACCAATTAATAATTAATTAACAATAAATTAATGATTAATACCAATATATAAAAATGTATAATTATTTTATTATAATTAAATAACTTCCCACCCTATTCCCCTATTAACACACAACCGCTACTAAAATAAATTAACACAATTAATATAATAATAAATTAATAAAAATTAATTACCAATTAATAATTAATTAACAATAACTTAATTATCAATACCAATAAATACAAATTATTAATTACTTTATTATAATTAATTTACCTCCCACCCTATTTCCCTATAAACCCACAACCCACTCCTACAAAAAATTAACACAATTAATATAATTATCAATTAATCAATTAATAAAAATTAATTACCAATTAATAATTAATTAACAATAAATGAATTATCAATACCAATAAATAAATTACTTTATTATAATAAATTACTTCCCACCCTATTCCCCTATAAACCCACAACCCGCTACAGAACTAAAACGCAAAATTTAATTAAAAATAATTAATATTTTCTAAAAATTATTATTTAACTTACTATAATTAAATTACTTCCCACCCTATTCCCCTATAAACCCACAACCCGCTACAGTACTAAAACGCAAAATTGACTTTAAAAAAAAATGACTAACTTCTAAAAATGTAATACATATATTAAAAAAAATCTACAATACTTAACAAAAAATATAAAACACATACATATAAAATACATACTAAAATACATAACACTAATATAAACATCGATATTATTAACAACGATATTTTTGCAAATGATATTACTGACTTCGATATTAACAAAAATGATGGGGCATATTATCAAGGAAGTGCGATATTTATCGCTAACCGCGCTTAGCGCGTTTTCTTTTAACGCCGCCTATCGCTGGAAATTATCGCTGAGATAACACCCTATTAGTAAGGTTTATCTCCATAGCGATAAAATTTCCAGCGATAGCGACAAAATGCGAGAATATCGCTGGGAAACCAGCGATATTCTCGCATTAACGCTAAGGTGGATTCAGCATTAGAATCCACCTCCTATACTTTAAACAGGTAAGTCATCCTCACTAGCAGGTGTTAAAATCTAGCGATAAACGCGCTTAGCGCGAATTATTTTATCGCTTCGCCTGCCTTGCTAATAGGGGGTAGTGGTGTTAGCAACTGTTTTCAGTCGCTTTTAGTAGGGAACGCCTTCCTTGCATGTCATTAGCGATAATTATAGCTGACATGCAAGGCGATGTAAATCCCAGCCGCTAACGCCTGAAAGCTGTCGCTAACGCCTGTTAGCGACAGCTTGCTGATAGGGCGATAAAATTATCGCCGCTTTAGCGGCAAAAAGTGCAGCTAAAGCGGCGATAAAGCCCTTGATAATATGCCCCGATATTTCTTACCTTTAGGTCGATATTCTGGTCACCGATATTCTTGATGTCGATATTCTGTCCTTTCAATATTTCCAACTCAATATTTCTGTAGTTCGAAAAAAAAACCTCGATATTATGTCTGTGCACCGCTTTAAGGGGTGCTGTTGGTTTCTGGAACACTCTGCGACTATCCCTAATGGGTAGGTTGGTGATAGCCAAAATGGTGGTGCTGCCTCGCTGCCTGTATATGTTACAAAATACATTGTGCCCCATACCTAGACGAATATTCAGGGCTCTGGACTCCCTTTTGATAGACCTTTACTGGGTGCGATGGCGCAGTAGAGTTGCGCTTGCAACATTCAATCGCACCTACGAGGAGGGTGGACTTGAGGCCCCCAGAATGGAGCTATATTACTACGCTGCCCATCTGCAGCACGCGACCAGGTGGTTTGCCGAGGGGGACAACTGGGAGAAACGGCTCATCTGCGACAGAGTGCCAGCATCTGAACTGATGACCTTATTCATGGAGGGTGCGGGTGCCCCGGAAACAGCACCTTATGTGGCTAGGCAGACGGTGTCTGTGTGACAGTTATTTGTGGCGCAAATCCTTAGGCATGCCCCGTTCTGTCGGAATTGACTGTGTGGGAGTTGGCACCGGTCCGGAAAGTAATGGCCAATATGTAATTTAGGGCGTGGCAGGAGGGGGGCTGTAACTCGCTCGCTGACTTGTACCCAGGTGAGTTCTTCATTACATTTGAACAGGCTTACAGGGATTTTGGGTTGGGACAGGGACAATACCTACAACACGCTGCCCTAGCAAATATATTTAAAGACATATGGCCCACGTATCCTCTGATACCACAACTAGCGCAGACACTAGATACCTTACTCACGAGTGGGACAGGCAAGCGCATTATATCTCTGTTATACAGGTCAATGAGGGCTGATGCCGGTGCTTCCCCACCAGCTGCATATGCAGCTTGGAATGCAGACCTGGTGGAGCCATTGGAGGAAGAGGACTGGAAGGTGGTGGGAGCGCTCAGACACACAATCTCCTGTAATGCTCGTTTTTGCTTAATTCATCTCAACTACGTTCACCTCACGTACATGACCACGGTAAGGATACATCGCATGGCACCCAGCAGGCCTAATTCATGCCCCAGATGTCACAAAGCGGGGGCAAATTTCTTGCACTTGGCTTGGGAATGTCCTGACGTTAGTGGCTTCAGGTCGGAGGTAGTGGAGCCAATAAAGGGAAAGGTGAATAGCAAAGTCCAATTAACGCCAAAACACTGCCTCTTAGGTTTGATGCGGAAAAGCAAAAAACAAAGCAAAATGGGGTATAGGCTACAGCAGCTGCTGCTGGTGCTGGCGAGGCGCAGAGTTGCAATAGTGTGGATGGGGACGCGCGCACCGGAATATCCGGCATGGTTGAGAGATGTACGCGAGTGGACACTAGCTGAAGAAGTAAATATGAAGAAAAGTCGTAAAGATGAGAAGCTAGAGGATGATTTAAGGCTCTGGAAGGAGTTACGCCGCGGTTTAATTGCCGAGGGGTCCCAAATGAGTATGCAAAGCACAAATGTAGGGGAAAACGTTAGGGGCTCTGAAGGGGGGGAGGAGGAAGTGAGGGAGTAAATTGACTCGAATGTTCAATACTTGCATCAGAAAAAAGGGGGGTGGGTGTAGCGGAGGGTCCGATGTCTTGAATCATTATCACTGTATTTCCTGTATATGTACTGCCCTTGCTCGCTGCTGAGTGCACAATCATGGTTATGTTGTTGAAAACTTTAAATAAACGTTATAAAAAAATGTTTATCTCTGATCCAGCAGCCAGTACAGTGATCTAATTCCTCCAGACATGCTACCCCTATTTGAGATTTTCAGAACCAGGTGGGTGGCCTATTCGGTACACATAAACGGTGGCCAGTTTGACAGTGGGTGAACACCTCACAAACTATCAGAGTAGATATAGGGGATAGTTTGTTTGATTGTTGGAAACAAAAAGCACTAGATTTAACAACAGAGCCAATGTGAGCATTCAGATTCATTTTCACATTCCAAATGATGTCATGGTGTTTTCCTGCTTGACAAACGATGTGGGAATGGCAAAAATGTCCTGGAAGTGTTATCATGATCGCCAGTCTAATATTTGTTGTAATGAAAGCACATTTCTGTGGCTGGTAGAAGGCTATCAAAATTAAAGAGGAGAAATAATAACTGTAAATCACAGCGTCAGAAGTAACCGTGGCATAATGCTATAGACATATCTTGTTAGAACAGGTGAGGCGGCAGAAATACGTTAAAAAAGAGACAGAAGCCTAAATCCAAACAGTATCAAAATATTACTCCCAAAATATAAAATATGGAGAGTAAAATCATTACAGGTATGCATATGAAAACAGCAAGGGTCATATGTACAGATTTTAAGGATAACGATTTCCTAATTGCAAGTCTCAGTGAATCGCAATTCAGAAATCAGTATTCCTAATGTATATGTAATAGCAATTCCTAGTGGTTTGAAAAACAACCTTCCTCAGGAATATTAGGGGCATATGTACAACCCCCTATCGCTATCACAACGTCACGTTCAGTGACGTCATTGTGATAGGGGCCTTGCCTTTTTTACAAGGCAGCGTTGAGCCACTTAAAGTGGCTTAATACTGCCTTGAAAATAAGGCCCCCTTTCACGCTATGCTTAGCGTAAAAGGGGTGGGCAGTGGGTGTTGCGGCGGGCGTTCCACCACAACACCCACTGATTTTGATGCTGCAGGGGGCAGCGTAAATAGGAGGCAGCGCCAAAATGAAGACCAGGGAAAACCTGATCTTAACTTGGCGAAATGAGGAGAAATCCTTTTTGCTTTTTCCATGTGTGCTGCCTTGGAACAAAAAGCAAAACGCCTTGGATTGTTTATGTGTAGGAAGGTGTCACTTCCTCCACATAAACAATCTTAAAAAAAAAAAAAACATTTTGTAACTTCCATGTGTGGTGACAAAACGGCATTTAAAGATTGTTTATGTGCAGGAAGGGATACCTTCCTACACATAAACAATCTTCCCCTGCACGCAGACACCCTTGCACTATGGTGCAAGGGTGCCTGCGCTGGCGCTAAGCTGCTAAACTTAGCGCCAGCGAAGGTGAAAACGCAGGGCTGCACCATATTCTTTTAAATATGGTGCAGCCTTGCTTTTCTGAAGTGGTGCAGTGAGGTATTAAGCGATGATGGCTAACGCCTCACTCCACCACTTCTTTGTACATATGGCCCATTAATGAGGTAGGTCTCAGTTTGCAACCCATTGGGAATAGCAGGCTTCACAGGGATGGTCTGTTGGAAGACTAAATGCTCATAAAAAATATTTGTTTCAACATTCACAAAGGGCAAAGGGTCCCCTGGGGACTCCTTCCCATTTGCGAATGGTTACCACCACCCTTGAGGTGTCAGTAAAAAATGAATGTTTTGCAACTTTAATTTGCTCATAAAACATTCATACATACCACTGCAAAACGGTATTTGGAAGGGATACCATAATCGAGCCCCTTCCAAATAACGAATAGCTAAACACAAATTGGGATTCAGTAACATGTTACGGAATTGCAATTTGTGTTTTTTACATACCAAAAAGCATTTTTGTGGTCAGAAATGGCCCGATTCTGTGAATCGGGCCATTGCCAACCACAAAAATTATTTTGTACATATGGCCCTAAATATTTATTGTCCAGTATATTGACACAGCTAACAGCGCCATAATATTTTTTAAGATATGTGTGTGTGCTTGTAATGTTATTTGCTCATGAAGATTTCTCTAGCACAATGAATTAAAAATGTCTACATAAGAAAAAGTTATGGAACAGTAGTGCTAATATTCCGCTTTGAGATAGATGAACGATCTTAACCTAGTATACCACCCATGAGTAAAATGTCAAAGTTATATGTGATTAACACTTCAATACACAAAAGTAGAGCACAGAACTAAGGAAAACATTTTGCTACCTTCATATTCAGCAGCTAATCTTTCCACAAATCCACTTCCCACTTAACTAAAACTATGGTTGCAGATAAAACTCTGGACTGCCTCTAATACCTGGCTCTATTCCATCGATTGCACTGAGATGTTTACCTTTCACATTAGCTTCTATTGTAATAGTTATTTCTATATTTTCTTACAGGCATGCTTCACTGCACGTGTTCCTATGACCTTAATTTGACAAATTGTAGATATAAATTGAATATACCAAGCTCTGTGACCTTTATGATAGGCACTTAGAGTTGCCTGATTTATGCGATTATGTAAATCTTGTGGAATCAAATATGTGAAGGGTTGTAAATAGACCAAAAACTCACCTAAACCTAGTAACTTCAACATGCCAAATAGAAAACATTATAAAGTATATGATGCGTGTAGAGACAGTACTAGCCCATATGCAGCCAATAAAGGAAGGAAACAGACAAAATAATCAAAAAGCCATCAAGAATGGAATAAACCAGGAGATCAGATCTGCCAACCACATCTAGAATATAAAAGTCTGACACAAAAACAAGTAGAAGTATGTAAAAAGTGTGGAAAGCATTACAGAGTCCAATCGAAGTAAAAACTCAACGTTCTTCTGGAAATTATTCTGGAGTTATAACCTACGCTTGTGATGCATAGGAACAGATGACACAGAGATAGATATGTGTGCAATTCTATTCTTTATTACCTCCACCCTCTCTAATACATTTAGGGGCCGATTCCGATCTCGGCCGGAAGGGCACCGAATCGGTTTCGGCTTAACCGGATCCGATTCGGAGCCCTCTTTCCCGACCGATTCGTACGTGCGTCCGGGCGAGCGAGTACGATGCGAGCGCACGCGAAATCGCCGACTGACTCGTACGCGGGTCCGACCCGCTCCGACCGACTCGCACGGACACTGTTCGCACCGCGCAATGGAGACGTTCCCCGGCCGGGCAAGTACGATGCGTGCCTCGAGCAGTCAGACTGACTCGCGCCGTCCGGCTCGAAAGAGCAGTCGGAGCCGGACTTTGGGAGTCCGTGTCGGACCCCCTGTACGCGTAGCCGCGCGAGTCGCACACAGGGGGGACCCATGGGTCCCCCCTACCTGTGCATGTACGGCGCGATTCGCATCGACGCGTACCCGCTGTAGGGGGCGCCCTTGTTCGCCTCGCACCCATTGAGTCAATGGGAGCCTGCGTACGCGTTGTACGACCGGCTCCCATTGACTTCAATGGGAGCCCGACCGAATCGAGTCCGATAGCGTGCGTCCACATCGTACTCGTTCGGTCGGGCTGCTAGAGTCCGATTCGGTCGGAAATCTCTCCGGGTCCGGCTCGGTCGGAGTGATTTCCGGCCTGAATCGGAATCGGCCCCTATGTCTTTATTTCTGGGGGAGCTTGTCTCCCGCTATGCTGTTCACGTGCTCTCCTAACCTGGAGTCCGTCTTTCTTCCAGTCATTTCCTTTCTAGTCCTTGGAACAAGAATTGGTATCCGGTGTCTTACCTGCAGGCCTGGAAGAATGATGGGGGCGAGTCCTTAGCCTCCATCATAGCACTTCTTATCCCTCCCCCACTTCTTTTTTTGATATTGAATTTTACTGATATTTGTATTGAATTTTATGAACAAATCAAACAACATTACGTATTATCCAGATAGTTAACAATAGTCAACAAAACCCCAGGTATACGATGGGATGTTCAACAGTGTTGCCAGTCTCTAGCCAATCCATTCTTTAACCTCGACTGTCTCCTATCCTACCATTCTTAAAGAAAGAGGATATGGCATTCCTTGCCTCCCTTAAAGACCTAGGGCTCTTATCACCACACTACATCATATCATAGATTTTTATGTAGGCATCAGTAAATTGAAAGCTCAATAAAAATGTGCTCCAGTGGAAAGAAATATCAAGGAATGAAGGATACCTGGTGGAAAAGAACTGCACCAAGATATAACATGCTTTTAATTTTAAGTAATAATTAATATTTAAGTTTATGAAATTCAAAGGTGAATCAATATTTTATTTACTTCCAGATATGCACCCTTATTTAAGAAAGAGCCATCTGACCTTACAGATATTTTAAACATGGGCTTCCACATGATAAGCACAATCCACCTGATTCACAAAGGTAAACTTGCTAATAGGTTTACTACTTTTCATAATTCCCAAACTACTTGTGGAGTTTTACAACTCTGCACTTCCTGTACTTATGTGTGCGGAGTTCTCCGCACCGGGTTACTCCGCAGTCAGGACGCTGAACTCTGCACATAAATAGAGGGAGTGCAAACTTGTAAAACTCTATACATGGTTTGTGAATTGCATTTTATAGTACATAGTACTGCAAAATGTACTGCAAAGTGAAGTTTGTGAATCAGGCCTCATGTGAGTATTAGGCCAGATAATGTAGTAGAGATAAGGTACAATTTGCAGCATAAGTAAAAAATGCTAATGTAAAGCGGAGGAAGACAAGGTTGGGTCCGATCCCCATACGCTAATGCAACGCCTAACCAGGGGTCAACAAATGCAATTGATTCTATTCATCATTCATTTAGAATCAATCTAGATAGTTACCTTTCGGAGACTGAGGCTAATGCCCACAGGTTGGGAATGTAGTACCCACTGTTAGATAATTTAGCATTATTTGCTGTAACAGAAATTGAATTTGTAGAATTGGCAAATCTTTCAGACTTATTGTGACGAAAAGCGTGAAAACTAATGTTGAGAGTAGAAACTTTATGATAACAGGACAAAGTGAAAAGCCCAAGCTTAAAAAATAAGCTAAACATATGGAATAAGAGTTTGTCATTTTATCCACATTAGATGTCCCAGAATAAAAGGAGAAAGCTCATGATGGAACACACCTTGTGACTGCAACTCTTGATCTGCATTAAATGAGAACAGTTTCAGAACGGATAAGACATTGGGATAGATGTGCATACACAAATCAATTTACAAAGGAAAGTGCTACATTTATTTAGACCATGCCTACCCGCAGGATGGGGTTGGGGAACAAGAGGATAAAGAAATTGTAGCACTAATCACTCTAAAATTATTGCATAATGCTCTGGACTTCTCTAGATCATGATCATAGTCTGCTTGTTAAAAAAATAAATAGACTTAGAAGAAGTTGAGATTTTGTAAGGGAAAAACTAACGATAGAAATAATTAAAAACTGTCCTGTCACCCAAGAAAAATACATGGGTCATAAATGGCCCTGTTGCATGTAATATTAGAAGAGTAGTCTATTATGAGCCAGAGCGAGATGGAAATTAAATATATGGTGTTTAGAGTTTTGGTTGATTTTGATGCGAAGATGCACTAATCAGGAAATTATGAACCAACAGAAATAATGGTAGTTTCCAGCCTTCCATACCCATAGCTAAAGCCACACTACTATTGTGGAGTTATATACTAGGCCTGGGGAAAGGGGAGTGTGAAAAGAGAGAGAAACAGAGATACTGGATATCATCACATTCCTAGCTGCATGACTGGAATTGATCAGTGTTACAGGAGTGTTTATATCTAAAATGTAAAAGAGAGCTCTAATTTACACATTGTCTGAACATTGAGGTTTTTACTGAAAGCATTATATACCTGTTGACACTCTCTGTATTCCCACTGTCTATTAAAATTTGACACTCCATCTTTCTTCTGAGCTGAAATACAACTTAGGGCCTCATTACGATGTCGGTCGGAAAGCATTCCGACTGACTCCTTGTCGGAATCCTTTCCGACCGACTCAGGTCGGGGAGTCCGACCGACCAATTACGATGTTTCCGAACACCGTACGGTCGGACTCCTATTGACTTTAATGGGAGCCTGTGTTCCGACCGACAACACAGGCTCCCATTGAAAAAAGGGGTGGTTGCGGAAAACCTTGCACCCTGTGGCGGGCACCTCATGGTGCCTGCCACACTGTGCATGGTTGTTAAGAGGGGTCCCATGGGTACCCCCACGGGCCCCATTCGGTGGCCTCTGGGTGAAGGAGGGCCTGCTATGGGCCTCCAAAGTTAGTTTCCGACAGCTGTTCCGTGTCGGACAGACCGATTCGGAAAGGCTGTCCGAATCCGACATCGTAATACGTAGGTCGGAAACGCGGTCCATAGAGCTGTACGATTCGGCTCCGACCAACTCGGAGTCTCCGAATGCCGTTCGGAACCAAGTCGGACAGACTGAACAGTTACCTACCATCGTAATCGGTTGGTCGGAAATGTTTCCGAGTCGGTCGGAAACATGGGTACTGACTTGGATTCAGAAAATCCGAATGCCTTTCGGAGCCTTTCCGTCCGACATCGTAATGAGGCCCTAAGTTTCTAAATAATTACTGAACAGCAATCGGGATTGCATTATATTTGTTTGCTAACTAAAGCTACCTTCAATGTTAATACATTATTATTTGTGCTTGTTTAACATTCAATGTGACACGTGGACAACTGTAACATGAAAAGAATATCTTGATATTGCATGTGTAGGTCCACCTTTGTTCATATTTGAATTCAATATCTTTGATGTCAGCCCTACTACACAACAATACTTCTGCACAAATACAATTCCATTGAAGTTAGCAAATAGTTCATAACCCTCGCATTCTTCCATCCTCCTTGGCTCCTGAAGACATGCACACTTATAAACTTTGAGTAGCATACCATGGGGCATATGTACAACAGAATGACGGAGCGTGGCATTAAGCAAAACTTGCTAACACGACGCTCCGCCATTGTGAAAACGCAGGGATACACCGTATTTCCAAAGATACGGTGCACCCCTGCGTTTTCTCTAGTGCTGGCACTAAATTAAGCTGGCAACGCAGGCACCCTTGCACCATAGTGCAAGGGTGCCTGCGTTCCATGGAATGATTGTTTATGTGCAGGAAGGTGTCCCTTACTGCACATAAAAAATCACAAATGGCGATTTGTAACTCCTATGTGTGCTGCATTGTGCAGCACACATAGAAGTTGCAAATCGTAATTTTTGTAATGATTGTTTATGTGCAGGAAGGGACACACATAAACAATCATTTACGGCGTTTTGCTGTTTCTATGTGTGCTGCACAGTGCAGCACACATAGAAACAGCAAAAATGCAGAATCAGCTAAAACGTATTGTTTTAAAAAATGTAGCGCTTAGAACTCGCAGTGCTATACCTTCAATCCCTATTTTTTTGGCTCTTCCCAGTCACAGGCCTTTGGCCCACCCACACAAGTGAGGTATCATTTTACTCGGGAGAACAAGGGGAACACTAGGTGGTAGGACATTTGGGCCGACATGGTGATCCCACACAAAAAAGTATGGAAAAAGTGATTTTTTCAGCTAAATTCGAGGTTTGCAGGGGATTCTGGGTAGGGAAATGTTGGGGGATCCACATAAGCTATACCTCATTGGACTCCCCAGGGTGTCTAGTTTTCAGAAATGTGTGGGTTTGGTATGTTCCCCTAGATGGCCGCGAGCCCAGGGCCAAAAAACTAGGTGCCCCCCCCCTGCAAAACCAGGTAGTTTTGTGATAGGGAATTTTGAAGTCTCCATAGTACGATTTGGGACATTTCCTGTTGCAGCCACTATGCCTACCCACACAAGTGAGGTACCATTTTTCTCAGAAGACTTTGGGGAATGCAGGGTGGGAGGAATTTTGTGGATCCACACAGATTCCAGAACTTTCCATCACAGAAATGTGAGGAAAATGTGTTTTTGTTTTTTACAAAGTTTGAGGTTTGCAAGGGATTCTGGGTAAGAGAACCTGGTGAGAGCCAGACAAGTCACCCCATCCTGGATTCCTCTGGGTGTCTAGTTTTCAAAAATGTATAGGTTTTCTAGGTTTCCTTAGGTGCCGGCAGAGCTAGGGTTCAAAATCTACAGCTAGGCACTTTTCAAAAAAAGGGTCTATTTTCACTGTAAAAATGTGGTGTGTCCATGTTGCGTTTTGCGCCGTTTCCTGTCGCGGGCACGAGGCCTACCCACATAAGTGAGGTACATTTTTTCTCGGGAGACTTTGGGGAATGCAGGGTGGGAGGAATTTTGTGGATCCACACAGATTCCAGAACTTTCCATCACAGAAATGTGAGGAAAATATTATTTTTGTTGGACAAACTTTGAGGTTTGCAAGGGATTCTGGGTAAGAGACCCTGGTGAGAGCCACTCAAGGCACCCCATACTGGATTCCCCTGGGTGTCTAATTTTCAAAAATGAATAGGTTTGCTAGGTTTCCCTAAGTGCCGGCAGAGCTAGGGTTCAAAATCTACAGCTAGGCACTTTGCCAAGAAAGGGTCAGTTTTCACAGTAAAATTGTGGTGTGTCCACGTTGCGTTTTGGGCCATTCCTATCATGGGCACTAGGCCTACCCACACAAGTGAGGTATCATTTTTATCATAAGACTTTGGGGAATGCAGGGTGGGTGATCATTTTGTGGATCCACGCAGATTCCAGAACTTTCCATCACAGAAATATGAGGAACATTTGTTTTTTTGACAAAGTTTGAGGTTTGCAAGGGATTCTGGGTAACAGAACCTGGTGAGAGCCAGACAAGACACCCCATTCTGGATTCCCCTAGGCGTCTTCTTTTCAAAAATGTATAGGTTTCCCTAGGTGCCGGCAGAGCTATGGTTCAAAATCTACAGCTAGGCACTTTGCAAAAAAAGGGTCAGTTTTCACTGTAAAAATGTGGTGTGTCCACGTTGCGTATTGGGGCGTTTCCTGTCACGGGCACTAGGCCTACCCACACAAGTGAGGTATCATTTTTATCGGGAGACTTTGGGAAATACGGGGTGAGTAGAAGTTTGTGGATCTGCGCAGATTCCAGAACTTTCCATCACAGAAATGTGTGGAACATTTGTTTGTTTTTTACAAAGTTTGAGGTCTGCAAGGGATTCTGGGTAACAGAACCGAGTGAGAGCCACACAAGTCACCACATCCTGGATTCCCCTGGGTGTCTAGTTTTCAAAAATGTATAGGTTTGCTAGGTTTCCTTGGGTGCCAGCTGTGCTAGGACCCAAAATCCACAGTTAGGCACATTCCGAAAAAAAAGGTCTGCGCCTAGTGGGCTTTCTGCCGCCCTGGGGAAGGGGGAAATCGGGGGCTATTGCCCCGATATGCCCCCAAGGGGGGCAGAAAGACTGTGCTATTTTTTTGGGTGGGTGGGGATATTGGGATGCCCATTCTGAGCAGCCCCGACCCCTACGTATAAAAAAGCCAGCATAATTGCTGACGCCTAGTGGGCTCTCTGCCCCCCGGGGGGCAGATCAGAGGCTACTGCCCCCATCTGCCTCCTTTGGGGGGCAGAAAGACTGTGGCATCTTTTTGGGGAGAAGGGGGCATTGGCATACCCATTCTGGGCAGCCCCCACCTCTGAATTTTGTTTTTTTTTACCCCTGGTGCCTAGTGGGTTTTTTGTCCCCCGAGGGGGCAGATAAGGGGCTATTGCCCCCATCTGCCTCCTGGGGGGCAGAAAAACTGTGGTAATTTTTTGGGGGTGGGGGCATTGGCATGCCAATTCTGGGCAGCCCCCACCCCTACATATAAAAACAAAACAAATCCCTGGTGCCTAGTGGGCTTTCTGCCCCCCCCCGGGGGGCAGATAAGGGGCTATTGCCCCATCTGCCTCCCAGGGGGGGGGCAGAAAGACTGTAGCATTTTTTTTGGGTGGGGGCATTGGCATGCCCATTCTGGGCAGCCCCCACCCCAGCCGCGGAAACGCCCCTCCGCATGTCAGCGGACCAGCTATTCTTGAAATGTTGGGAGTCGAGAGGACAGGGAGTCCTATACTGTGGGAAGTGGAATAAGCAGCATAATCATTGTTTTCCTCCTCAAGTAGCCCACTTGGGTAAAGTACTGTTTTTTAATTTTTGCAGAACTCGACAACACCCACTATGGTAAAACAACGAGGGACTTCAAAGACTATGAGGCATCGTGATTGCACGCCCACTGGGGCGGGTCTTAATGTTTAAATATGGTTTCCTGATTGTTGCCTGGACTGCTGTTCAAGTTGCCAGTGATCAAGGGCATAGTGCTGCCCGAAACGCGTTTGGCCTGTGATATGAACTTAGGAGGGAACGTGTTGTGACTGCTAACCTGCAATAAATATGGTGATAACTCCCTGATGTGTGGCATTTTCATCGAGGGCAACCTCTGTTTGTGGATATATATATATATATAAAAAAATCCCTGGGGCCTAGTTGGCTTTCTGCCACCCCCGGGGGGCAGATCAGGGGCTATTGCCCCCATCTGCCTCCTGGAGGGGCAGAAAGTCTTATGCATTCTTTGGGGGGGGGGTAGGGTGGGGGCCATTGGCATGCCCATTCTGGGCATCCCCACACCTGGCCTATAAAAAAAAATCCCTGGCGCCTAGGGTGCTTTCTGCCCCCCAGGGGGCAGATTGGGGGCTACTGCCCCATCTGTCCCCCAGTGGGGGCAGAAAGGCTGTCTGGCAAAATTTTGTGGGAGGGAGCAAAGGCCCTTGCCCAAGGGGCCGCTCCCCCCTCCCTGGTGGCTAGTGGGTGGATCCCTGCTTGGGGATCGCCCTCCTGGGGCGATCCTCAAGCAGGGATCCACTAGGGAAGGGTACCATTGGAAAGGGGATGAAGTAAATCTAATCTTCAACTCAGGGATCTTATTAATATAAAGAACTTTACAGAAGCTGAAATATGAAAAGACATCTTTATTAAACTTACATAAGTGAGGCCACGTCACACAGAAGCCGTAGCAACTGTATGAGGCAGTCTGAGGAATACAAAGAACAGAGGCCTTTTATATGCTCTCAGGGTTACAAACTTCAGCATACAAGTAAGGGGCAGTCCTAGCTTGTGCAAGCATGCAAAATACCTAACATTCCTTCTTTACAGTTTACCATTCAGATATTTACAACATTGAAAAAGCAGAGTCATGATGACAAGCCCATTTTCAGTTTGTCCATCCCAAGACCAATTTCCCGGCAAGGCCCGACATTCTCATCAGATATCAGATGGACCCCTAATAAAATCGGGCACCTCCTCCTCGTAAAGCAAGTCATAAAGAAAGAAACATAGACAGGTGTGTGAGAGATTAGGAGTGGTTTGAATGTGATGAAAGGTTTATGGTTTGCTGTGCCTTGATACTAATCTTGATCGGTCACTGGGAAAGGAACTGGTCGAACAGGTTTGGCTTCAGGCAGTGGAGTCAGCTTGCCCAGGTCACACAAAAGTCAACAAAGGTGTACGTGTCCTTCAGACTCGTTTTGGCCTTAGTTATCAGCCTATGTGAGGGCAACCACTTAAAATGGCTGCCATGCACAAAATGGAACCCGAGGGTTCAGGACGAAATCCCTGATTTGAAGGTGATCCAGCCATTCGAACACGCCGAAATTGCCTGGATATAGTATGTTCGTCATTGTCGTTCTGCTGATACCAAAATCGTCATGATTCGACGATGCTTATGACACGAAGCCAAAATTTCAAGTACTACAGACCCTCCTTTTGCCCTTACATAGGCAATTAATATATATACTCACGCTAATCTGAGTCCAGGTCTATATTCACAAATTCATTGAGATGTTGCTGTAGCATCATCCTATTGCTTAGCTCGTACCTTGATACAGGCTTCCTTACACACGATGTAGCACAGAGGCCACACATAGCAGGACCAAATAGGGAATACCTCTATCTGTAGTATGTGGCATAAGACCACACACCCAACAATTAGTGATGTTCACTACTAACTGGTGTTGATGCAGAAGCGGTACAAAGGAATTATTAATAAACTCTGACCTCCTAACCAGTTCGTGTTCAGGTAAAGTATTGAAAGAATGCAAAGAAGTAGTAGTAGGAAGAGACATAGGTTGGGAGGTGGGTACAGATGTCAATTGGGTAGAAAAAAACAATCCCACCCATAAAAGACAATGTCATGTTTAAAAACACTAGAAAACACATTGTTAAGAACATATAGACAACAGGAGAAAGTAGTGACCACTATTACAAACGAATTCATAATTTTTCACCACCCTAAGCAAAAAGTAAATCCTAAAATTATCTAGTAACATTTTTAGGGCTCCTATGTATTTCAGTAATTTATTACATGTTCAGGTGAAACAGTGGTGATCCTCATCAATGCTCTGAGGTGAAAAGGGAATACTCTTCCACAGAGAATGGACTTTATTCTGCTTTTACTAAACAGAATACTACTTTAAGACAATGCCAGCAAAACAATAAGAAACAGTCTCATAACACCTATTTTATGCAATCACACGGAAACCACTTTATGCATCAATTATGTCCAAAGTCCGTTCAAGCCTCTCTGGCGAGCTTCCATCGTCCATCAAATCTTCTCCCATTGTTGCATGGGCCTCTTGATTCAGGCCTTATATGAAAAATAGTGTTTTTCAGTATCTGTTGGAGTGCCCTCCGGGCAAACACTCACAGCTCATTTGAAAGTCTCAATGTCTCAAGCAGTGCACCGATATCTCTCCTCTGCGGCAGGCACTACAGATAGTGTGCTCCTCATTGATCAAGGGCACAGATCATCTTATGCAGATCCGGGTCTACATTCTCAGGCTCCGACACTCATTACTCAGTGTCAGAGGACGCTCAGGCTGCTCCTTGATGGGCGCCATAATGTAGTGCCTTTTCCCACTCTTGCATCTTCCGGTGCACTGCACTTCCTTTGGAGCAAAGGAAAAGGGTTGTGTGGCCAAAACTCAGGCCGAGGGGCTCAAGGGACTGCACACTGTCAGAGGTTACCAGCACATGACAGGTGAAAAACTCAGGCCTCAATCCTTTCGCTCTTTTGCACTGAAACTCTCCTGCTTCTTTTTGATGTTCAACGCCTTCTGATGAAGCAAGCATAATACTTCAGAGATACCAGACGTCCGCCTCTCATTTGTGAAGTAGGAAATGTGACGCAGTTGTTTTCTTAAAATTAATGCGAATACAATTTATTTGTGTTTTAACAAGGGGACTGCAAGCAGGTGGCCTGCAATCTGCGAGGGAATGGCCATATGCCATGAGACAGTTCTGGTCTAGAACACACTGTCATTTCTCAAAGGCAATACAAAGACAAAGGCAGTAGGCACAACAGTGCCTCTAGGCTCTTCAATTGGGTTTCCGTGTGAGAGCATATTCTCCATCATCTAATGGTAGATAGCGACATGATTAAGTCTAGGTGTTCCTAAATTCCTTGTCTTAAAAACATCTCAAAAGAAAAATCGCATAATACAGATTATCAGGGGCATGTAGATACCTCCCTTTAAAAGTTGTGCATCAGGTGCACTATGCAATACACAGGCTAATGATCAAAATGTGGAAACAAAAGACAAGAACTAGAGAGTCCTGGTCTTTCCATAATTTAGAACACATCTGATCCCACCAAAAATTAAAGCAGTATGAACAAAAGGGTAAAAATAACCACATTAAAAAGAGTCATTGAAAATTTGTCATGTTCAAAAAAAAAAAAATGTAAGGTATCTCCTATTGAGATGGAAAACTTGTTTTGTTATAGTATTGAGTCAGTTAACCAGTCCATCACTATCCTAACAATCAGACTGGAAAACATTGCAGTGGGCCTAAAGAGAATTCTTGAAAACCAGTCTGGTGATGCAAAAGGAATTATACATAATATGGGGGTTTCTGATATATTACTGCGGTCTGGAAGTGTGAACTTGAACAATACATCAATAAAAAGGCAAACTGGTGAAAAGAATATGGAAAAAGGGAAATGGAACTAGGACACAGCTAAAATCCCCAATAACTAGGCATGATGTGACATCAGGGGGTGACAAAAAGGTTGGCTCTACCGCTGGCCGCTAAACCATATACGGTAACCTCCGCTAATGTTCCAGTTCCTTCTTCAGGGAAAAAAAATATGAAACCTTGTTTCCTTGATATCTTTTTATTTTTCCTTCAAATACCATTAAAGCCAAATTTGACATACACTGGTGAAGTGTTGTCTGTCTTTCTGTGAATTTTAGTGTCAAAGCAAATCTACCCAACTGTTTGCAGGATACACATCGTCATGTATATCCCTTCACAACACAGGTAAACTTGTAATAGTATCATAAGCAGCAACAAGTGAACCCAAAATGGGAATAACCTGCAAATTTGTGTTTTATACCTAAATGTATTCATTTACTGAAGCCTAAAGCACTTTAAAGCTATTTTAAATGGCAAAAATACCCAAATTCGACTTTGATGTTTGGGGCACTTAAAAATAAATATCCCATAAGTATGTTACATATTAATCATCCTCAGGATGTTCTTTACACATTACAGATATTAGATATTAGACATATCTCATGTAAATCTTTAGAAAAATGAGTTTTTCACACCTGCGCCAAGTGAAAATCCATATGCTAATGTCGTCATTATTCGGTATAGCACAACTTAAATTAAATTTTAATGCTAGGATGTCATAGTATGAGCTTTAAGCTTCATGAATAGTAAAAAACGAATTTTGTAGCACTTATTTTTAATAATTATTTTTCATAATTAATAATAAAAATAAAAAAATAAATAAACCCTTTTATTTTTGATAATTCCACATATAAGAGCAAGCTGCATCCCTTGCCTATCATTTTAGACGCATTTATTTATAAGCCTAAACACAGAAGCCTAACTTAAAACATGACAAAATTTGGCGCCACATTTTTCTTTCTAAAAAGGACAATTTTATTTAGCAACAGACCCAATAATATACTTACAAAATGTTGCTTAATAGACTGAAAACATCAAGAAAAACCACGAACAGACATTGAGCTCATTTGAGACATAAACAGAAAGGGGTGAAACACTCAGGACACACAATACGGCGCGCTTTTAGCCATGCATTTCATGAATAGCGCCAACGCTATTCTCTTACAGAAGTTGCACTAATAGGAAAACCACAGACATTTAAACACACACATTTTAACCCACCTATCAATACTCAGGACAGCCCACAGACTGTACTAGAACCAAACCATTTGTAAATACTAGTCGTAAGTTATATTTACAAGAAACGCTTCTCAATTGTGTTTTTTTTTTTTTTAAAAGACTACGAAAATACATTTAATTCACTAGCTTTGGTTAGCAGAACACCAAACAAAATCGTTCTGCATATCTTCATTCATAAAAACTGCGCAGAACAAAGGATCCTTGTTTTGTATTATGTCATATTTTAATTCCCTGGGGATACAAAATCACCAAGGAAGAAATATGTTTGTAAATCTAAACCTATTTAGATTTTCCCTTTAGGGAAGCCGGCTAATCCAAACGTATACAAAGTTGGCCAACATAAAGCTCCAAATTTGCTAAGATCAGGCATCTTATAGCTCACTAATCTAGCTTCAAACTTCAAGGGGCTATCTCTATCGATACACTCGTAAATATACAAGACCCTCGGTTTTTGAAAATTGCAATCTTCAAATAAAACTAAGGACCAAACAAACTAAGAACCAATCAAACTAAGACTCAAAGGAACCAAGGAACCAAAGAACAAACGACTGGGAGCGACCCACTTATACTTAACTCTTACTTTTACTAATCAAAAGGTTATCCAAATTCTATCTGTCAAGTTCTACATGACCTAACGGTCTTTTAGAATACTCACGCCAAAAAGGTTCTCAGTCAGGAGTGACGTCATGTGGAGGATCAAAAATCAGGAAGATCAGAAATGTACTGGGCTGCAGAAACAAAGAATCTCCAGAATCCTTGTGCACAGAGTACCTCCTTAGTAGAATCTTGTTCTGTCCTCCTCAGTAGATTTCAGTCTCCTGACAAGATCTCCCACAGAAAGCCACTTCTCTGATGAGGCCCCGCGTTGGCTGCGCCATTTGAAGTAAATCTAATCTTCAACTCAGGGATCTTATTAATATAAAGAACTTTACAGAAGCTGAAATATGAAAAGACATCTTTATTAAACTTACATAAGTGAGGCCACGTCACACAGAAGCCGTAGCAACTGTATGAGGCAGTCTGAGGAATACAAAGAACAGAGGCCTTTTATATGCTCTCAGGGTTACAAACTTCAGCATACAAGTAAGGGGCAGTCCTAGCTTGTGCAAGCATGCAAAATACCTAACATTCCTTCTTTACAGTTTACCATTCAGATATTTACAACATTGAAAAAGCAGAGTCATGATGACAAGCCCATTTTCAGTTTGTCCATCCCAAGACCAATTTCCCGGCAAGGCCCGACATTCTCATCAGATATCAGATGGACCCCTAATAAAATCGGGCACCTCCTCCTCGTAAAGCAAGTCATAAAGAAAGAAACATAGACAGGTGTGTGAGAGATTAGGAGTGGTTTGAATGTGATGAAAGGTTTATGGTTTGCTGTGCCTTGATACTAATCTTGATCGGTCACTGGGAAAGGAACTGGTCGAACAGGTTTGGCTTCAGGCAGTGGAGTCAGCTTGCCCAGGTCACACAAAAGTCAACAAAGGTGTACGTGTCCTTCAGACTCGTTTTGGCCTTAGTTATCAGCCTATGTGAGGGCAACCACTTAAAATGGCTGCCATGCACAAAATGGAACCCGAGGGTTCAGGACGAAATCCCTGATTTGAAGGTGATCCAGCCATTCGAACACGCCGAAATTGCCTGGATATAGTATGTTCGTCATTGTCGTTCTGCTGATACCAAAATCGTCATGATTCGACGATGCTTATGACACGAAGCCAAAATTTCAAGTACTACAGGGAGATTCTCGCCTTTCCAACGATACCTCTCCCATGTTTTTCAGTGCTCATGGGCTGAGATAGCCCCTCAAGCACCGAAACTGTAAAACTGAAACTAAGTTTCAGTTTCGTTTTCATTGTAATGACGACAGCGCGCCATGCGCGCGATTGTCATTACAGTGAAAACCCTAACCATGCTTTGGGAGGTTGGGGAAGCCTTGCGCAAGTGGGAGAGTAAGGATTTCCCATGAGACTCTTGGTTACCTACCGACCCATAGTAGAGTTAACATACTGGACTTTAAACGTCTGAAGAAATGAGTCGTGAGCGGAAGCGGGATGTTGACAAAGAGATAAAGGAATTTGGGAAGGATAATCATTTTGGCTATCACAAATCGGCCGGTTAGTGATAGGGATCGTTTAGACCATATAGTTATTCTCTCCTCCAGCCAGGCCATGGCTTGGCCATAGTTCACTCGCCACAACTCATCTGTGTTGCGGCTGAGCCATATAACCAGATATCTATCTGGGCTATCTGCCAATTGTAAAGTGTACTCAGATGGAAATTGTTGTGTTTTTATTGGTGAGAGGGAATAATATGAATTTAGCCCATTTCATTTGTATGCCTGAATATCCACCTAAGTGGATCACTTCCCTCGTCAGAGGAGCCACCTTCTCCTCCGGATCACAGGAGTATAGAGTGATTTAATCTGCGTACATTGAGACTACTAGCCCTCTAGTGGTGAAATCAATGCCCCTGTTTGCGTGGTGTTGCCTAAGTCTCGCTTCCAATGGCCCCATCGCACTGGCAAATAGGAGCGGGGATAGCTAGCACCCTTGACGCGTGCCCCAGGTAGCTGAAAGGGGATCAGAAATTTGCCCATTCAAGCGCACTCATGCAGTAGGAAGAGTGTAAAGAAGACGTATTTGTTTAATAAAGCTAGGACTAAGGCCAAGTCGTGCTAAAAGGGGAAAGAGGTATGCCCATTCTAAAGAATCAAACGCCTTAGTGGCGGCGAGTAGGGCACCTACTGCCAAGATTTGAGGGTCGAGATGGTGCACTACCGCAAAAATAGTGCAAAAGTTGTGAGATGTTGAATGACTGGGAATAAAGCCAGACTGATCAAGTCGTACTATTGTAGGTAAGAGAGGTTTAACAGCAGCAGAACTCTGTCTTACGAGGTACCAGGACTGAAGAAACACAGGGCAATCACTAAATTCCTGACGTGTAACACTGCCTATACAGTCTACTGTCTTGTGTGCCCATGTGGGCTGAGATACATTGTAGCACTATCCATTCCACCAAAATCCACATCATGGAACACATGAGGGCCATAGAAAAAAAGACGCCACATATCCAGTAGCCAGACACTTTGAAAACATGCACCAAAGTAACAGGGACCTCCTACGATACTATGACATTGACCATGTACCGATGAACATTAGGGGGTGGGGGGGTGACAGAATTTTGAGACTTCGCAGACTGGAATCAAGTTATATAATTGATTTACAAACCAAGGACCCACTAGGTATGAATAGTGGGGAGGAGATAGCAGCCCACCTTGGAAGTAAAAAATGTATTCAGAGTATGATTGAGTATTGAATGTCCATTCATGAGATTTTCTCTGCAGATGGCCACTAGCGATTAGCCATACAGTTCTCTTTAATTTACAATGAGGAAAGTGTAGGGTGCACTTTTGATGAAACTTTAGATAAATGGGATTAATTCAATTAAGTAGACCCATGAAAGTATAGGATTTCCTACTTCAGCCGATAAACGGCTTGATTTTGCTGATACACGACATGATTGTGTCATAATTCCACGAATATATGTTGGTTAAATATGAATGAAATACTTTAAAGGTCTACATCATGTGATAGAATGAATTCACGTATCTAACATGCTAATATGGTGTCTAAGAATAACATAAGCAGTATGCAGCACTTTGAATGATGTCTTGAATATAACATTGATGTATTGTTGTATGTCATTAGATGTCATTGGTATCTTTTTGCCCTTTGAGGGCTACATCATGATATTTAACTGCATCATAGTTTCGATCAAGTGTGAGTAAATTGAGAACAACATCACGCCAAGATGGCGCTATTCATGTAATGGCATATCGCCATGACCAACTTTTATTGCACTGTGAGATTAAAACTTGTCATTTCCGGCGCGCCTGTCAACATTGACAAAGGCGTTAGCCGAAACGCGTCTGTGTGTCTGCATGCGTTGTTAAGAATAAACAACGAATGAACTCACCCCCGCGAGTGCTTATCCCTTTGGGAGGAGTAGGAGCGCTAATATAAATATATATATATAAACATATATATATATATGTATTTTATAATTTTCATTTAAAGTATACCAAATCCATATCAATTTTAATGTTATGTATAAATAGAGATCATAAACCCATTTTAAATGGATCACTGACAAAATATCGAAGGACAAAATATTGTGTTCCCGAAATATCGGGACATAAATATCGATGTCAAAAATATCGACATCCTATCTACATAATGGTAAGTACTAAAATATCGAAAAAAATATATAGTTGTTAAAAATATCGAAGTTAAAAATATAGGGGCCCATTAGGATGGCGGGCGGTAGCACCACCGCCGTGCTGGCAGATGCAAAAACCACCAGTTACCGCCCGCATGCCGCAGCCCACACGCCCGCCAAATTACGATGTGAAAAGGCAGCCAAACACCGCCGGCAAGCCAGGGACGCCGTCCGCCATCAAAGTGCGCCCGCTCACGTAGCGGCGCAGCCCAATGGAGACACACCGCCAGACGAAATCACGTACCGCCCGGCGTACAAATTACGATGCCGCAAACAAACAGCTCCCACGGCTAAGAGACACCGCACGTGAAAGTGAGGCGGAAACCCGAACGCCGAGCACAGACACCGAAGAGGCGACCCCCCGAGCATGAATCCAGCACTGCAGGCCCTCCCCATGCTATACCTGATGCACCACCAAGGAGGCAACGCACCGCGGAGACGCAGGTAGGCACACACACAACAAGGGCACGCAAACAGCGCACACAGTGCAAGTGCGGAAAAGGAGGACATGGCACCCCCCAACACCCCTGCGTGGACAAGACACATCCACCACTGCACCCACAAATGTAACACAGGGCAAAGTGCAACATCTCGCAACTATCATGGGCACACCACCTGGGACCAGGAACTAACGACCCCGTCACGGCACCGCAGCACAGCGGCGATGACGCAGCCACACATGCGCACAACTCAGCGCCCAACCATAACGCCATGTATGCGTCGCACACAAACAACACAGGGACACAACCAAGCACCACACACACCAGCCACACCCAGAACGCACATGACACGTGACAGGCCTGCCACAGTCATGTCCCCAACGCCCAATTCACGGACAACACCCAACGTCACACAACCGACGCCCACATGTCAGTGAAGTCACGCAACATCAGGACACACCCCTGTGTGACAAACATGGCGAAGCACACAGCGGCGGCAACACCACCCAGTAGAACATGGGCCCCGTCGGGAAGAGGTACGCCAGTACCACACAGAAACACCCATACCACCCTGCACCCATGAACCAGACATACAAAACGGAACACCAAAGAGCCCGGGGACCGACAACAGGTGGACTCAAGAATGACACCCACACACAAGGCCCAACGCATAGCGGAAACACAGCCTGCCGCCCACACACGGGAGAGCAGACAGCACTGAATGACCTTCCATTCCAACTCCGAAACCACATCCCGACTAAACAAGCCGGCGAATACAGCCATTGTCCCAAAAAAGACCAACACAGGCATGCAGAGGAAACCGACCACAGGGCAGATAGCGCATATCACCTAAGAACATACCGAACGGGAAAGAAGAAAGTATAAAACTCCCCCATGCCGTTCCCATGCAAGTTATCTGGAAGGAGTCACACACCACTGACCTTGAACATTCAGAGAAGCACGTGGGATGAGGGCCCGTGTCCTCCGCACAAGCTAACAGAACACAAGTCCTGCCCCCTACGACCATCACAGACCTCACAGCAACCTCGGAGCTTGCACACTGCAGACTGCACACACAGCCGGAGCACGCCACCACATCGCCCCGCAGCAAAATGGCACCTACAACACACCTACCCAACTACGCCAGACAGGTCAAGCTGTACAAACACAACCTGATACAGCTACTGGGATGCGAACCCCTATCCCTGCTGAACGTAAGTTACCGACTGACTTACCGCATCGCATTGTTCAGCTGCGTCATACCCGTCTTCTACTGTCGGAGGTGTCCCTTCCACCATCCTGTGGAGTTGTGCCTCTCCAACCCGGCATGTCCAAGGGCGGACCTGCTACCACTATTCCACCCTCTGGACGCACACGACAGGGTCTGTTCAGCCTATGGGGGCATGGCGTATGTGGCGAACATCGGACCCACACTGCAATGGGACCACTGTGCCTCCACACGACGGATCATGGATCACAGCTACATCGAATGTCACCCAGCATGCCCCATCATGCTCCTACAAGGGACAACTTACGGACAACACCGTGACAGCCACCATCCGCTTCATTGGCTGGCAAACATGTAAACCACCAATGAAATGGAAGCCCTGCAGGAAGCCATCGCATACCTGTCAACCTGTCAATTCGTAGGACCCCGACGCAATCCCCCAATTGAGCCATGATGTCCGACACTGTACCCATGCTTAGCTTCCGCACGGACTGGCCAGTAACCACCACAACAGCCATACCAAACGACCTGCAACTGATACCACACCATCAACGACACTGCCATGACATCGGATGTGTCCGGGACATGCACTCCGTTCCCCATCACATCCAGGAACTCTGCATGTATCCGGGGAGGCAGTGGCATGGGATATGTGTATCGCACCCACATGGACAGAACTGCACGTACAACTATGCCATGACATGGATCCTGCGCCCATGGACATATGCACCGCACAGTGGACAGGAATCGCCCGGCTGGAGTATGTGAGAGCTGCACCCCTTCTCCCCCTCCCCGGAAATCCCGTAACAGGACCTTTGCATGGACGACAAGTGCATACAACAACAACACGACCCCAGTGACTGTGACATGTCCAGTATCCACCATATGGCAACAACAAGTGGGACGCCGTTGCATGCACGTAAGCCCATGCCCTGATGTCAACTCACACGCACGCGTGCATGAGTAACAACAGCAGCACACCTGTCACATGGAACTGAGATGGACTGTGCCCATGATGCCAAGCGGTCTGGTAGGCTAAATGTATACCGTCTGTGTCAAAGTCCGCAGCACCGCAGCTACTTGCAAATGAACATTAGCACAGCAACGGCCAAGCAGATGTAACTCTGAAGCCCACATCCCACATGCAACAGCTAATCACATGTACCCCTACACCCTTAGCTATGTGTAATCATGCTCAGTATATCCTCCACATGCATACCGCTGCCAGTAGTGTCCACTATACTGCATCACAGAGGACATAAGTCACAATACATGGTTTGAAGAAAGAAACTGTCTCTGCTGATTCCTTTCACAAGTACGAATGTGAGATGATGAGAGTGTGTGATGTATACGGCAGTCGTGACATGACTATGTAGTCCACTGTCATTCGATGTCAACGCAAATGAGTAGCACAACTGTGGAAGACACACATGTGTCGTGTGAAGCGGGAGTGACGCTTCGCTCAGGTGGGTGGGTGTGACGGGTAGATGCGCACATGCAAAGTTGAAACACGCTGTGTCGGGAGGGGTCCGGAACTGCACATTACCGCTTCCCTGGGCAATGTTAAAGGCCACCCGTCGGGGGGGATGTGAACACGTGTGTGCACAGCAGCCGGGCACACGAACAATGCGGTATCAGGCGTACACGTCAGCCCACCCTCTGTGGACAAGCTGGATCCTGTTGTGCGCCCGCCAGGCCCTTGACAAGGCACACACAGCCCCTGCCGACCAGGTGTATCCCCAACATTGTCAACCTGCACAGGCAATCCAGGGCACGGGATGGCAGTGGAGCATGGTGGGGGAGAGGACTCGGCGCGCTTCTCCGGGACACATCACGCAGGCAAAACATCCTCAATGTGTAGCATGGCTCAAGTCATATGGAAGTATTGGGGGACGCACACATCACGAGCAGGAGTGACGTCACGGAAGGTGGCTCGCACCATCCCACCCATTGCCTACATCCCCACACACGTCACATGCCGTTGCAACAGAGAAGCCAGCGCGTGCGCAAGCACCTCCGAGCCCGCCCCAGTGAGGCAAAAGAGTGAATGTGTGGGTCCATCAGCCCCAGATGGACGCGGCATGGGCCGCTAGGGCAGCTACAGCCTCTGTGTGTCGCAGGTGGTGTATCCGGACTGCGGAGACTGCAATGCATTGTCTAGGTTGCCCGGGTCTCGAGTCGGGGCACCACGCAGGTGGACGGCGTCCCGCCACACATCATGCCGTGTGCATAGGCAGGGACGGCCAGTGGCCGGCCCCCACATGTCTGTTAGCATGTCATCATCTGCACATTGGCATGGGTGCATGGTATACGCATATGCACACGCATGTCATCTCTCACTATGTACATCTGCCACTTGGCACGTGCAAGGTTACGTGTCACATGTGATGTGTATTTGCAAGCACACAGCCGTGTTGGCATGGGGCTGTCAATGTGTACACCTGACAATGCTTCTGGAGGTGTGATCCGTACAGTGCTGCACATAGGGTGCAGTGGTGACACCAATGACTGTCTCATATCCCCTCGTGCCACAGGTCCCACTTGTCTTGGCCGCTCAGCCTGTGCCCACATCGTCGTTGGTGTGTGCCATACTCATCCTGCCTCGGAAGCAGTGTGATGCACAGCAGCCAGTCATGTTGCCGTGGTGTTGCCGCTTGCCGGATATGCAGTCAGTCCCCATCAGCACGCCTCACAGGTCATTGAGGCCTGGATCCCCATGTGCATGCACATAGCAATGGTTTGTGTCACTGCCCATTGCTATTGGTGGGAGACCTGTGTAAGTGTATTGTGGCTGTGCTGTCCCTGCATGACAGCTGTTCTGTGACTCATGTTCTTGCTCTGTCATATCAGTTATGTGTATGTGAATATGCCATGTGGCGTGTTGCTTTGACATGTGTCCACTTCCATCTGTCCTAGGCGGAGACCAAACATTTACCGCCCTTACCAATTGTTGGCGGACATGGAGGATTCTGAGGTCATCCGGAAATTTCATCTGGACCGACCAACCCTGCATCGACTATGTGCCATGTTGGATCCCCACCTCCGTCCTCGCAGGGTGTATCCAACAGCATTCACCCCCACGGCTAAGGTGATGGCTGCACTGCATTTCTTCGCCACTGGGTCATTCCAGCACACAGTGGGCAGTGGAGGTGGGATGTCCCAGCCCATGTTCAGCATGGTGCTGAGGGATGTACTGGCAGCCATGATGCTGTACAGGAACAGGTACATCCGATTCCCCAGGGCACGTGAGTTGGCGGCAGTGAAGGGTGCATTCTATGCCCTTGGACGGATCCCACACGTCGTTGGTGCCATAGATTGCACCCATGTTGGCCTTGTCCCACCACAGGCCACTGAGCAGCTCTTCCGCAACCGGAAGCACACGCACTCCCTGAATGTGCAAGTGGTGTGCCTTGCGGACATGGTCATTTCCCACGTGTGTGCAAAGTTCCCAGGCTCGGCCCATGACGCGCACATCATGCGCAACAGCATATTACCACGACTGATGACCAATCTGCAACAGGACCGTGGCTGGATTGTCGGTGAGTATGTGGAGTTGTGTAGCGTGCTGGCTTAAGGATGCTGTCTACTGTCCTGTTTGAATTGCAACGGTTCTCTGTGTCCCTCACGCCCAGGTGACTCGGCTTACCCGAATGGGCCCTGGCTGCTCAGTCCATTACGAAATCCTCGGACCCCAGCAGATGACCGCTACAATGAGGCACATGGGAGGACCAGACGTGTGGTCGAGCGTACCTTTGGCCTCCTCAAGTCCAGGTTCAGATGCCTGGACCGCACCGGGGGTGCGCTGGCGTACTCCCCACAGAAGGTGTGCCAGATAGTGGTGGCTTGCTGCATGCTGCACAATCTGGCCATTCGGAAGCAGATCCCCCTAATTGTGGATGACGGAGATCAACCAGGGCCCCAGCCTGCAGACCAGGACAGCTCGAGTGAGGAAGACAGCGGAGAGGAGGAAGCTGTGAATGTCCGTCAGCAGCTCATCGCCCGCTACTTCACTTGACGGTGAGTGTCCATGTACGACGGCTGATGTGGCTGTAGTTGTGCAGGTGTCTGTGTGCTGTGTCACGGAGGCCTTTTGTTCACTGTGTGCTGTGTGTCAATGGTCCATGTCCAGGTTTGTATGCCACTGACGGTGGCTGTGGCATTGTGCCCTATTGCTCTGTGCGATGTGTGTACATTGCTTGTAGTTGTTGACATGTACTGTGTGATGGGTGTGTGACACACTCATTGAATGTGCTCCTGTTCTGTCTTCCCCCCTAGGTCCCTACTGCCCCTCCTGTCCCATCGCCATGCCACACATCCGATGCTTTTCTGCTCAAGGTGGCGGTTGATCATCGTTCAATAAACACAGTGCACAGACAGCAGTTTGTGTAAAAGGTGCATTTATTTTCAACTGTGACATGTCATTGTGTGCAAGGTGATGACATGAGTGTTGCGTGCAGTGACAATGAGCTGTCGGCCATGGCTGCGTGATGCTCAGGGTGTACCCACTAGTTCTATGTCCCTAGTCCAACAGACACATGCCATTCTGATGGCTGTGTGGGGTGGGATCGTAGTCCAAGTCAATGCAGTGGGTGGTCAAGGATGGCTGGCTGCCTCACTTGCGTCTGGAGCGTGCGAAGTCCTCCCGGGACATCTGTTTCCACTTCGGACGGCCCCTTCCACGTTTGGGAGGGGGGGTGTGGTGGCGACCTGCTGGTGGTGGGTGAGGTGTGCTCACTGGCTGTGGACGCAGGGGAACTGGACACTGCTGCCCGACCCTGCGCCCTAGCAGGTGGTGGCGGAGGTGGTGTTGCTGGCCTTGCCTGTGACCTCACCGCCACCACCAGCTGGCCCATGAGGTCCACGAGTTGGTCCATACGGGACACGAATTGGCCCATATGGGCGTCCATGGACCTCAACACCCCCAGGACCTCCCGCGTGTCGGAAGCAGACCTGGCCCATTGTCCTTGGGCCTCTTCATAGGCCCCAAGGACTCTGGCCATTTGAGGCAGGGCATGGCTCCCAGGGGAGGCTGGCGTTGGCCTGACCCTGCTCTTCCCACCAGTACTGCTGCCACCGGCCTGCCCACTAGCCACATTGCTCACCACGGTCCTCGCTGTGGCTCCCAGGGTGGACCCAGTCGGCCGGACCACCACTTGCGCTGGTGCTGGGGCCAGTGATGACGTGGTGGTGGTCGCGGCGGTGGTGGTTGTTGCGGCGATGGTGGTGGTTGCGGCAGTGGGAGTGGCCGCCACAACAGTGGGAGTGGCCGCAACGACAGTGGCAGCAGGGGGCTGTGAGTGGTCATCAGCCCTGGCTGATGGGTTGGTGGGTAGGAGGGTGCCTGGGGTGCGGTTGGGCCCTGCCACACCAGATGGGCCTGCTGGGTGGTCCGTGTCCGAATCGGAGGACAGATCCTCCACATCCGTGAGTCCTTGTTGGGGGCTTGCAGGCTGGCTGTGCTGGCTGCTGTCTCCATCTCCAGCATCCAGCAGTTCGTCACCTGTGGGGGGAATGAGATATGTTATTGTGTTGCACATGACAAAGTATGTATAGGTTGTCTGACATCCACAGTTCGTGCACAGTCGTGCACAGGTTTCCCGGAGCCGTGTGTGTGGCTGTGCTATTTGTTGTTGTGTGGGCATGCCAATGGGACTGTGTGCTGGGGACATGTGGCATGGGACGGATTGGCAATGCCGATGGGTGTGTTGCTGTGCTCCTGCTTTTTGTGGCTCTGGTGTATGCGGACTCCAGACCCATCGTGGAGGTTGGTTTGTACTATGCTCTTGGGGTTCAAATGTAACGCTTCGAAACGCAGATGGCAAAATGGGGGTCAGCCCCCTGAAACGCATTTGAGATGAACTATGCTTTGGGGGTTCATATGGAACGCTTAGAAACGCAGATGGCAAAATGGGGGTCAGCCCCCTGAAACGCATTTGAGATGAACTATGCTTTGGGGGTACATACTGTGTGCCATGGGTGCAGAACGTGGCATGTGTTGTGGCAACATGACAGTGCATGGTCTGAGGTGTGTGTATGTCTGACATACCCTGCATATTTGCTGTCTGTTGTGATTTCTGGCCATGTAATTGGACGCATTGTTATGAGTGAGTGATGGTTGTGTGCCACACGACGTATTGCAGATGGTCCAATTCCTTGGTGTGCGTGCTGCCCTGTGCCATGTGCATCACTGCAGTGCTCGGGGGTGTGTGGCCCATGTTATGTGTGTAGTTGCTCACAGTGTGACGTGCGCTTCATTCACTACTGGCACATGATTTATCATGGGCATGTTTCTTTGCGTGACTACTGTGTGTGGACCAGCTGTTCGGATGACATACCTTTCATGTGACTGGGGCTGACGGATGAGATGGATGGTATGTTGTATGTGCATTGTGTGTCTGTGTGTTTGATGGGTCCAGTGGTGTTCGTGTGCATTCATGTTGTTCCACGCTGTTGCGTCTAGTGTGGTATGTCTTACATGGGCATAGTTGTGGGATGTGTGCTTGACAGGCAGTGGGGGCTACATGGACAGGACTTCGATGGTGTTGCAGTTGTGTGTGATGGGTTGCACTGTGCCTGCCGTGTGGTTCTGTAATCAGTGTGACTTGTGCATGCAGACGTGGCTCCTTGGGTGTTGCTGTGTCTGTGATGGGTCATGTGGGGTGTGACTCTGTGGTTCATGTCCGTGTGCACATTGTTCACATGGTTGTGGCAGGGAGCAGTGCTGCCTGTTCCTCTGCTACTTGACATGTCCCATGTGTTAGTCGTAATTCAGTCCTCATGCCTCCAGTCACCCCGCCCTGTCCAGTTTCCCACCTGCAGGTTGTTTTTGAGCGTGCACTGGACTGGATGCAACATGGTTATGGGTGGGGGGTGCTCCATGTTGCAGGTCTGTGGGGGTGGGGGCGGTGTTATGGGTCGTGGTGATGGCTGGACACCCACTGACACCGTTTGTCCTGGGGCGGGATGTCTACCTGTCGGCTGCCGGTGTGCACTGCAGTGGCTGCTACGTGGGTGTGGGGTGTGGGCTGTGCTCCTCCTTGCTGTGCTGTGGGACTAGGGGCCTGGTGTGTGTTGTACTTCAGATGTCCCCCTCCCACCCACTGCGCTTTGTGTTGCTGCTACTTACCTGTTACTTGTCGGTTAGTGCAGCTACGGCTGCCACATGGGTGTGGGGGTGCTCCGCCTTGCTGTGCTGTAGGACTAGGGGCCTGGTGTGTGTTGTACTTCAGATGTCCCCCTCCCACCCACTGCCTCTGTGTTGCGGCTACTTACCTGTTACTTGTCGGTTGGTGCAGCTACGGCTGCCACATGGGTGTGGGGGTGCTCGTTGTGGCGCTTCTGGAGTACTAGGGGACCTGTTGGTAGTTACGTGGCTGGCTGGGTGTACACATGCCCCCAGGGTTTTGTTAGTTGATATGTTTGGGCTGTGTGTGTGGTGGTGCCTGTTGCGTTTGTGAGTAATGTGTTGTGTATTGTGTACTGGACATGGGGGTGTTTGTCCCTCGGAGCTATGGCATGGTGGTAGTGCATGTGAGTACATAGCGGTGTGCTGGTATACATTTGTTTGTACTTACCGGCCTCCACTCCCCCTGGTAATCCGGTGAGGATCTCCGGATGGATGATGACTCGCACCTTCTCCTCCCACGCTTTGAAGGTCTTGTAATGCGCGGGATTCCCTCCGCCAGTCGTGGCAGCCAGCTCTCGGTTTTTGCTCTCCTTCTTCTTGACCAGGCTTTTGATGTCGTTCCACCGTTTGTTTATCTCTCCTCTGTTTCTGGGTACGGTCCCGACTGCATTGACCTGGTCTACAATTCTGTTCCACATTCTGTTTCTGGTGGCTAGTGGTGTGTGCTGGACCTGGTTGCCATAGATTTGTGTGTGCACCTTGACGATCTCGTCGACCATGACCGTCAGCTCAGTGGAAGTGAACTTGGGCATTCTGTGTGATGCCATGGTGTTTGTGGTGCTGGTGCGGTGTGTGATGTGTGATGTGCAGGGGGTTTGTGGTGCCGGTGTTTGGTGGTGGTGGTGGTGGTGGGTGTGATGTGTGCGTATCTGTGGTGTGCTGCTGTCCTTGCTGTGTCACTGTGTCCTCTCCTCTCCTCTCTGCTTTGCAATGTTGCAAGGGGTTGTGGTCTGTGGAGGGGCTGCTTTTGTACTTACCTGTTTGGGTGTGTCCTGATGGTCTGTTGTTTTCAGGTGTGTTGTGGCCGGTGTTCTGGGCTTTGTGTTTATTTGTTTGTCCAGGGGTGGTGTGTTTTCGGGATGTGTACTTTGTCTGTGTATTTGTGCGTGGGTTGCTGTGTGGACTTGTTTGCCTTGTTGTGTGTGTTTGTTTGAGTCTGGGGCTGTTTCTGTGCAGGGACGTGGCCGCCATGGCTTCTGCCGTGTCCATTTTCTTCAGTGTTGTTTACGCTGGCGGGCGGTGTATTTGTTGTTTTTCCGCGCTCATGTCGGTGCGATCGTAATTTCACGTGCGGTGTCTCGACCGTGAGGGCGGGCGGTTTTGTGTTGTCGTGCGTCTTTCCGTCCGTGGCGGGCGGTTTGACTCCGACTCGGGCATGGGCGGGCGGTATTTTGTGTGTTTTTTCCGCCGCTGGCGGTTTTCGGTTCGAGGCATCATAATTGCTGGGTCGGTATTCAGAAGGTGTAGGCGGGCGGATTTTTGCCGCTTTCATGGGTGGCGGATTTTTTTACGCCCGGTATCGTAATGGGCCTTATAGTTTTCTTTTAAATGTATAAAAAATAATGTAAAATAAATTAAATAATGCATATAACAAAAAAATATTTAGAATTATTAGAAAATGTTAACAATTATAAGTAATAAATGTAATGTAAAAATAAATTAAACAGACACATATAAAATGTAATATATGTATTTTAAAACTACATTTTACACTACATTAAGTGCAACAGTAGGGAAAGTGTTGGATAGCGGAGGTGAATAAATTACTATTCCCACTCCAGCGAGTGCAACAGTAGGGAAAGTGTTGGATAGCGGAGGGGAATAATTTACTATTGCCACTCCAGCGAGTGCAACAGTAGGGAAATTGTTGGATAGCGGAGGGGAATAATTTACTATTCCCACTCCAGCAAGTGCAACAGTAGGGAAAGTGTTGGCTAGCAGAGGGATAAAAATTACTATTCCCACTCCAATCAGTGCAACAGTAGTGAAAGTGTTGGATAGCGAAGGGGAAAAAATTACTATTCCCACTCCAGCAAGTGCAACAGTAGGGAAAGTGTTGGATAGCGGAGACATAAAAATTACTATTCCCACTCCAGGGAGTGCAACAGTAGGGAAAGTGTTGGATAGCAGAGGGGATAAAACCAAAAATTACAGCTATTGAACCTAAATCCCCAAACAAAATTAAAACAAAATAATTACCAAAATTATTTATCAATTAATAAATAAATATTAATGATCAACTAATGATTAATTTATTTAAACTAAATTACTTTCCACCCTCTACCCCAATAAACACCAAAACACACACTTACATTTCTTTACACAATTTCCATTACTAATTTTACATTAATAAATTAATAACAATTAACAACAAATCATAAATTAATTTTAACATAAATTTCTTCCCAAAATGTTCAATTTGAAATCCCACAACTCAGACATCAAAATTATTCCACAATTAGCATATTTAATATTAATTAATTAATTAATATTAATTAACAAATAATTAATTAATTATAAATAATTTACCTCCCACCATATTCCCCTATAAATGACACCACCAATGTTGTAAAACATGACACAATTAACATAATTAATTAATAATTAGCAAGCAAAATTAAAACAATTAATAATAAATTGATGCACACAATTAACACTATAAAATAACATTAACTACATTTTATAATAAAAATATTAAAAAATGTATTACAATTAAATTACTTCCCACCCTACTCCCCTATCAACCCACAACCCACTCCTAAAAAATGACACAATTAACATATTTATCAATTAATTATTAATATTTAACAACCAATTAATAAATAATTAATAATTAATTAATTACCACAATTAATAATACAAATATTAAATGCATACATATTAATTATTAAGATGTAATAATTAATTAATTATAATTAAATTACTTCCCACCCTACTCCCCTATCAACCCACAACCCGCTCTTAAAAAAATTACACAATTAACATATTTACCAATTAATTAATAATAATTAACAACCAATTAATAAATAATTAATAATCAATTAATTACCACAATTAATAATACAAAATATTAAATACATAAATATTAATTAATAAGACATATGAATTAGTTAATTATAATTAAATTACTTCCCACCCTATTCCCATATAAACCTACAACCCATTACGGAACTAAAACGCAAAATTTAATTAAAATAAAATTAAAACTTCTAAAAATTGTTAATAAATTTATTATAATTAAATTACTTCCCACCCTATTCCCCTATAAACCCACAACCCTCTACGGAACTAAAACGCAAAATTTACTTAAAATAAAATTACTAACTTCTAAAAATTAATACATATATTAAAAAACAAATCCAATACTTAGAGAAAAAAATAGAACACATACATTGAAAATACATACTAAAATACATAACACTAACTAAAAAAATGATATTTTTAACAACTATGGTGTCCATTACGATGTCGGACGGCAAAAAATCCCCCATCTACCATAGCGGTAAAATTCCGCCCGCCTACACCGTCTGAATACCGACCGAGCAATCACGATGCCGCGAGCCGAAAACAGCAGGCGGCGGAAAATAAACAAAAAATAGCGCCCGCCCATGTCCGAGTCTAAGTCCATCCGCCCTCCACGGACGGAAAGATGCACGACAACCCAAAACCACCCGCACTGACGACCGAGACACCGGCCGTGAAATTAGGATCGCACAGACATGAGCGCGGAAAATACACAAAAACACCGCCCGCCAGCGTAAACAACATTGACGAAAATGTACACGGCGGAAGCTCTGGCGGTCACGGCCCTGCACAGAAATCATCCGCGGACAAAAACAAACACACACAACATGGCCAACAAGTCCACACAGCAACCCACGCACAAATACCCAAACACAGTACACATCTCGGAGACACCCCCCCTGGACAAACAAATCAACTACAAATCCCAGAACACCAGCCACAACACACCTGAAAACAACAGACCACCATGACACACCCACATAGGTAAGTACAAAACCAGCCCCTTCACAGACCACAACCCCTTGCAACATTACAAACTGAGGACGAGAGCACACAACACAGCGAGACAGAAAGGACAGCAGCACACCACAGACACGCACCTATCACACCCATCACCACCACCACCACCAAACACCGGCCACACAAACCCCCTGCACATCACACACCACACACCGCACCAGCACCACAAACACCAAAACACACACCATGGCACCACACAGAATGCCCAAGTTCACTTCCACCGAGCTGACGGTCATGGTCGACGAGATCGTCAAGGTGCACCCACAAATCTATGGCAACCAGGTCCAACAGACTCCACCAGCCACCAGAAACAGAATGTGGAACAGGATCGTAGACCAGGTCAATGCAGTCGGGAACGTGCCACGCAACAGAGGCGAAATCAACAAAAGGTGGAACGACCTGAAAAGCATGGTCAAGAAGAAGGAGACCAAGAATCGTGAGCTGGCTGCCAGGACTGGCGGAGGTAATCCAGCGCTATTCAAGACCTTCAAGGCGTGAGAGGAGAAGGTGCGAGTCATCATACATCCGGAGATCCTCACCGGATTACCAGGGGGAGTGGAGGCTGGTAAGTACAAACAAACGTATACCAGCAAACCGCTATGTACTCACATGCACTACCACAATGCCATAGCTCCTAGGGACAAACACCCCCATGTCCAGTACACAATACACAAGACAACACTCACACATGCAACAGACACAACCACACACTCAGCCCAAACCAACCAACTAACAAAACCATGGGGGCATGTGTACAGTTAGCCAGCACCTCAACTCCCACCAGGTCCCCTTGTACTCCAGAAGCGCCAGAAGGAGCACTCCCCACACCCATGTGTCAGCCATAGCTGCACTAACCGACAAGTAACAGGTAAGTAGCCGCAACACAAAGGCAGTGGGTCGGTGGGGGGACAGCTGAAGTACAACACCTACCAGGCCCCCAGTCCCACAGCGCAGCAAGGTGGAGCACCTCCCACACCCATGTGACAGCCACTGCAGTGCACACCTGCAGCCGACAGGTAGACATCTCACCCCACATGCAGGGGTGTCTGTGGGTGTCAAGCCATCACCACATCTCACAACACCGCCCCCACTCCCACAGACCAGCAACATGGAGCACCCCTCCCGCCCATAACCATGTGGCATCCATTGCATTGCGCACTCAAAAACAACCTGTAGGTGGGAAACTGTATAGGGCGGGGTGTCTGTAGGCATGAGGACTGTACTACGACTGACACATGGGACATGTCACGTAGCAGAGGAACACGCAGCACTGCTCCCTGTCACAATCATGTGACCAATGTGCACACGGACATGTATTACAGAGTCATACCCCACATTACCCATCACAGATACAGCAACACCTAAGGAGCCACGTCTGCATGCACAAGTCCCACTGGAGTACAGACCCACACGGCAGGCACTGTGACACCCATCACACACATCAGCAACACCATCTAAGTCTTGTCCATGTAGTCCTTACTGCCTGTCACTCACACATCGTACAACAACGCCCATGTAAGACAAACCTTACTAGAAGTAACAGCGTGGAACCACAATATTGCACACAAAAACAACTGGACCCATGAAACACACAGGTACACAATGCACATTCAACATATCATCCATCGCATCTGTCAGCCCCAGTGTCATGAGAGGTATGTCATCCGAACAGCTGTCCCTCATACAGTAGTCATGCAAAGATACCTGCCCATGACAAATCATGTGCCTACAGTGACTGAAGCGCACGTCACACTGCGAGTAACAACACACATAATATAGTCAACACCCCAAGAGCACTGCATTTATTTACATGTACGAGTGCAGCACGCACACCAAGGAATTGGCCCATCTGCAATACGTCGTGTGGCACACAACAAGCACGAACTCACAACAATGCTACCAATGTAATGTCCATGAATGATAACAGGCAGCAGATATGCCGGGCATGTTAGACAGACACACACCTTAGTCTATGCACTGTCATGTTGCCAGAACACATGTCACATTCTGCACCCATCACCCACAGTACGTACCCCAAAAGCATATTCCAAGCCAAAAGCGTCCAGGGGGCTGTACCCCCTTGTGCCATCTGCGTTTCTAAGCGTTCCATCTGTACCCCAAAACCATAGTTCAACCCAACATCGTCGATGGTTCTGGAGCCCGCATACACCCGAGCCACAAAATGTAGGAGCATAGCAACACACACCCATCGGCATTGCTAATCTGTCCCATGCCACATGTCCACATCACACAGTTCCATTGCCTAGCCCACGCATACACACATCGTACATCCACACACGCCTCTGGGAAACCTGTGCACGACAGTGCACGAACTGTGAATGTCAGACAACCAATACATACTTTGCTAGGTGCAACACAATGACCCATCTCATTCTCCCCACTGGTGGCGAACTGCTGGATGCCGGAGAGGGAGTCAGCAGCCAGCACAGCCAGTCTGCAAGCCCCCGATCTGGACTCACGGATGTAGAGGAGCTGGACACCTCTCCGGACACGGACCACCCAGCAGGCCCACCTGGAGTGGCAGGGCACACCCGCTCCCCAGGGCCCCTCCTACCCACCAACCCATCATCCAGGGATGCTGACCAGTCACAGACCCCTGCTGCCACGGTCGTTGCGGCCACTGCCACGGCCGTTGCAGCCACTGCCACGGTCGTTGCGGCCACTGCCACGGTCGTTGCGGCCACCACCACACCACCACGCCATCCCTGACCATTCAACCAGCGCAAGGGGTGGCCCGGCCGTCTGGGTCCACCCTGGGAGCCAGAGCGAGGACCGTGGTGAGCAATGTGGCTAGTGGGCAGGTCGGTGGCAGCAGTACTGGTAGGAGGAGCAGGGTCAGGCCAACGCCATCTGTGCTTGGGAGCCAAGCCCTGCCGCAAATCGACAGAGTCCTTGGGGCCTATGAAGAGGCCCAAGGAGAATGGGCCAGGTCGGCTACCGACACGCGGGAGGTCCTTGGGGTGTTGAGGTCCATGGACGCCCATATAGGCCAAATCGTGGCCCTCATGGGCCAGCTGGTGGTGGGGGGGAGGGCACAAGCAAGGCCAGCAACACCACCTCCGGGACCACCTGCTGTGGCACTGGGTCGTGCAGCATCGCGTTCCCCTGTGTCCACAGCGAGTGAGCACTCCTCAGCCACCACCAGCAGCCCACCAACACAACCCCCCCTCCCAAACGTGGAAGGGGCCGTCCGAAGAGGAAACAGGTGTCCAGAGAGGACTTCGCACGCGACAAACGCCAGTGAGTCAGCCAGCCACCTTGACCACCTACTGCATTGACTTGGAATACGATCCTACCCCACACTGCCATGTGAATGGCATGTGTCTGTTGGACTGTGGACATAGAACTTCATGGGTACACCTTGACCATCACGCAGCCATGACCGTCTACTCGTTGTCACAGCATGCACCACATTTGACATCACCTTGCACACAATCACATGTCACCGCTGTAAATAAATACACCTTGATCACAATCTGCTTAATGTGTCCTGGGTTTATTTAACGATGTGCAATCGCCACCATGAGCAGAAATGCATCTGCTGTGTGGGATGTCGATGGGACAGGAGAGGCTGTAGGGACCTAGGGGTGAAAAACAGAACAAGAGTACATTCAATGAGTGTGTCACACACTCATCACACAGTACTTGTCACCAACTACAAGCAATGTACACACATCTCACAGAGCAACAGGGCACAATGCTACAGCCACTGTCAGTGGCATACCAACCTGGACATGGACCATTGACACACAGCACTCAGTGAACAAAAGGCCCCCGTGACAGAGCACACATACACCTGCACAACTACAGCTACATCAGCCGTCGTACATGGACACTCACCGTCAAGTGAAGTAGCGGGCGATGAGCTGCTGACGCACATTCACAGCTTCCTCCTCTCCACTGTCCTCTTCACTTGACCCGTCCTGGTCTGCAGGCTGGGGCCCTGGTTGATCTCCGTCATCCACAATTAGGGGGATCTGCTTGCGAATAGCCAGATTGTGCAGCATGCAGCAAGCCACCACTATCTGGCACACCTTCTGTGGGGAGTACGCCAGTGCGCCCCGGTGCGGTCCAGGCATCTGAACCTGGACTTGAGGAGGCCAAAGGTCCGCTCAACCACACGTCTGGTCCTCCCATGTGCCTCATTGTAACGGACATCAGCTGGGCTCAGAGGATGTCGTAATGGGCTGAGCAGCCAGGGCCCATTCGGGTAAGCAGAGTCACCTGGGTGTGAGGGACACAGAGAATCATTGCTATTCCAACTGGACACAAGACAGCATCGCACAGCCAGCACGCTACACTACTCCACATACTCACCAACAATCCAGCCACGGTCATGTTGCAGATTGGTCATCAGTCGTGGTAGGATGCTGTTGCGCATGATGTGCGCGTCATGTGCCGATCCTGGAAACTTCGCACACACGTGTGATATTACCATGTCCGCAAGGCACACCACTTGCACATTCAGAGAGTGTGTGTGCTTCCGGTTGCGGTAGAGGTGCTCAGTGGCCTGTGGTGCAACAAGGCCAACATGGGTGCAATCTATTGCACCAACGACGTGGGGGATCCGTCCAAGGGCATAGAAATCACCCTTCACTGCCGCCAATTCACAAGCCCTGGGGAATCTGATGTACCTGTTCCTGTACAGCATCATAGCTGACAGTACATCCCTCAGCACCATGCTGAACATGGGCTGGGACATCCCACCTCCACTGCCCACTGTATGTTGGAATGACCCAGTGGCGAAGAAATGCAGTGCAGCCATCACCTTAGCCTTGGGGGTGAATGCTGTTGGATACACCCTGCGAGGACGGAGGTGGGGTTCCAACAAGGCACATAGGCGATGCAGGGTGGGTCGGTCCAGACGATATTTACGGATGACCTCCACATCCTCCATGTCTGACAGCAATTGGTAGGGGCGATGTATGTTTGGTCTCCGCCTAGGAAAGATGGAAGTGGACACATGTCAAAGCAACACGCCACATGGCAGTTTCACATACAAATGACAAAAATGACTGACCAAGCAATTGAATCACAGAACAGCTGACAAGTAGGGACAGCACAGCCACAATACACTTACACAGGTCCCCTACCAATAGCAATGGGCAGTGACACACACCATTGCTATGAGCATGCACATGGGGAGTTAGGCCTTAACAACTTGTAAGGCATGCTGATGGTAACAGACTGCATATTCGGTAAGCTGCAACACCACGGCAACATGACTAGCTGCTGTGCATCACACTGCTTCCGGGGCTGGGTGTGTAGGGCACACACCAACAACGCTATGGACACAGGCTGAGCGGCCAAAACAAGTGGGACCTGTGGCACGAGGGGATATGAGACAGTCATTGATGTCCCTACTGCACCCTATGTACAGCACTGTACGGATCACACCTCCAGAAACATTGACAGGTGTACACATTGACAGCTCCATGCCAACACGGCTGTGTGATTGCACATACACATCACAAGTGACACGTAACGTTGCACGTGCCACGTGGCAGATGTACATAGTGAAAGATGGCATGTGTGTGCATATGCATATCCCATGCTCCCATGCCAATGTGTACATGATGATATGCCAACAGACATGTGGAGGCTGCCCACTGGCCGTCCCTGCCTATGCACACAGCATGTTCTGGCCCCGTCCATTGTGGACCTGCACCCACACACAAATCATGGCCACACCTGCAGATGCATTGCGCACATTAAACTGTGTGGTGCACATGGCATCAGCGGACTGTACCCGCCATGGGCCAGGCCCTTACGGCCAACTCCAATGACCCTCGCGGTTGCACCCTGCGTGTTCCACTATGGAGGTAAGCGTCCCGGGCCAGCTGGGAGCAGGCCATCGTCTGCAATTGAAGCTGGCAGACATGGTACACAAATTGCAGCAGCTTGGACCCACTGAAACTGCCCCAGGGGGCTATGTGAGTGTGTGAGTGAGACCGGCATTACCACAGCTACCTGGGACTGCAGCCTGGCACCCCTCAACAACACATGCTGCTGCCACCTCTCCACCTACACGTGGATGACTCTGAGGATATGTCCAGGTCCACTCACCAGCGAGGAGCTGGAGATCCTGGATTCCGAGCTCCACGCACACTGCACATGGCTATTCCTTGCGTAAGTTGTGTGTGAGAGACAACTGCAGTGTGTGGGAGTGCATGTGGGGGACACACATGTCGTTGATCCGCAGCACTATGAGTCAGAGCCTGTGGTGATCAGACATGCACTGCTCACCATGCTGACTGCAGGTGGCAGTGGTATGTGAGCTCTCGGGCGCTTTGACATGTCTGTCCCTCCCGAGTGGTGGTACATGGCAACTTCATGTCAGACATCCAGTGACACAGACAATTGGCAATGCAGGTCTCAGTGCACTTGTTGCTCGTGTGAATGTCAGGCTGGGGCCATGCTGCCCTTCTCAGTCCCAGCAGGCCTGGCCTGCACATTGACTGCACAATGCCAGTAGGTGACAACACAGAATGACTTGTGGGTTACATGTGTCACCTGTTCAGCACTCTCCGTATGAGCGCAAACTCAGCCCTGTACATTGGTCACACCATGCCTCGTGAAAGGGATGTGTGTGTGAGATAGTGCCACTGAATGTGACCACCGTTGCGGGGTGGGCCATGCGCAGGCCGAGTACGTTGGTTGTTGCGCAGTGTTGGTCACAGTGGGTACACCAACACAGATGTGTTGCCTTGTGATCTGTTGCTAGGTCCGCCTGACAATGGACAGTAGTTGTGGGCAGACTACACATTGGTCGATGTGCTGTCTATATGCATGTGCCTTCACACCAGGCACAGCTGCCCCTGCACATATGACCCCTGCTGCCGTCAGTGCTGGGTCTGTTGAGCTGATGCGCCATCTGTGCGTGGGGCAGACAGCTCTCCTCACTTCCGTCATTGCCCATGACATCACTTTGCCGCAGGTGACATGGATCATGGAGGGCCCACATGTACGCGTGGGTGGACTACACAAGACTGTCCAATGGTTATCACCCCCAGTCAGTGCTTCGAATGGGAAGGATGTGGTGCTGGTACTCATTTTAATGTGTAGAGTGGGCGGGGCTAGGTGCGGGGCTACATGCAAGACATGGAAAGTTCATCGGCTTATCTACTAGTTGCAATACACACGAGACACGTCTTTTCATGCCCACATCACGGTCATTCCTTGAACTGACTGGAAGTCAGACAGTCATATTTTACCCTGTCCTCATGGCCTAACCCTCGCTCACAGAAATATGCGTTTGCACCTGGGAAGCCAGCGCATGCACAAGCAGCTCCAAGCTCGCCCCAGAGAGGCCAAGGAGTGTATGTGTGGGTCCAGTTGAACAAGTGGTCTGTCTCGCGGCATAATAAGTGGCGGGACGCCGTCCACCTGCGTGGTGCCCCGACTCGAGACCCGGGCAACATTGACAATGCATGACAGGCTCCGCAGTCCGGATACACCACCTGCAACACACAGAGGCTGTAGCTGCCCTAGCGGCCCAGGCCGCGTCCAACTGGAGCTCATGGACCCACACATTCACTCTTTGGCCTCTCTGGGGCGAGCTTGGAGCTGCTTATGCACGCGCTGGCTTCTCTGTTGCAATGGCATGTAACGTGTGTGGGGATATAGGCAATGAGTGAAATGGTGCGAGCCACCTTCCGTGACGTCACTCCTGCTCGTGATGTGTGCGTCCCCCACTACTTCCATTAGACTTGTGCCATACTACTAATTGAGGATGTGTTGCCTGCGTGATGTGTCCAGGAGGAGCGCGCCATGACATCTCACCCACCATGCTCCACTGCCATCCCGTGCCCTGGATTGCCTGTGCAGGTGGACAATGTTGGGGATACACCTGGTCGACAGGGGATGTGAGTGCCTTGGCAAGGGCCTGGCGGACGCACAGCAGTATCCAGCATGTCCACGGAGGGTGGGCTGACGTCTACACCTGATGCAGCATTGATGGTGTGCCTGCCTGTAATGCACACACGAGTTCACATTCATCCCCAGACAGGTGGTCTTTACAAATTCCCAGGAGAGCAGCAATGTACTGTTCCGGAATCCTCCCAACACAGCGTGTTTCAACATTGCATGTGCGCACCTACCCGTCACACCCACCCACCTGAGCCAAGCGTAACTCCCGCTTCACATGACACATGTGTGTCATCCACAGTTGTGCTACTCTCTCAGGGCCGGACCTGCAACAGTCCTGTAGCACACACACAGCACCGATTCGTACTGGCATCCTGTTAGATTGGTGGGCACACTAACCCATCTCCTTCTGAGACAGTGGTGGCTGTGATGGATATTGTGACTGGGCACATGGCTTACTTTCAATGTGTGCATTTGGGAGGTGGTGGTGTGTGGTGTGTGATTGTGGTAGCGTTGGTGTGTATGTGTGTGTTGTGTCCCTGTCGACTGCACACATATGTCACCCCGGGACATGGTGGATGTTTGTTACCGTGCTGAGGTCTTTGAATATGATGTGATGGGTGTGTTGTATGTTGCACAGTATGCGGTGTGTGGGTGTGTCCTTGCAGTTCAGGCTGACTCCTACTTGTTATGGTTCAGACGTTGTGTGTGTGCAGGGTGTGTGACTGTCAAGATTGTGTCTAGTCCAATTGTGCATGTCAGCATTTCAGCAGTTCTTGCTCACTGTGCAGTGCTGCCCACCCACTCTGATGTCGTGTGTGTGTTCTGTCAGGCATTGCTGTGGCATGCTTTAGCGTGGCTCCCACTTTTGTTGCTGAGTGTGTGGTCAGACTGTGTGGGTCATTGTAAACATGTGTAGGACTGTGCTTTGTAGTGAGCAGGCCGTCAGTGTTGATGTGATGATCATTCGGGCGACTTCAGAGTGTGACAAGTCCTGCTCCACGAGCTGTGGTATTTCCCTGTGGCCACTGTTGCGGCTACTCATTTGCGTTGACATCCAATGACAGTGGACTACATGGTCATCTCACGACTGCCGTGTACTTCACACACTCTCATCCTCTCTCATTCGTACTTGTGAAATGAATCAGCAGAGACACATTTTTGCTTCAAGCCATGTATTGGGACTTATGTCCTCTGTGATGCAGTATAGTGGACACTACTGGCAGCGAAATGCATGTGGAGGATATACTCAGCATGATTGCACATAGCATAGGGTGTAGGGGTACATGTCATTAGTTGTTGACTGTGGGATGTGTGCTTCAGAGTTACAACTGCTTAGCCGTTGCTGTGCTAATGTACATTTGCTAATTACTGTGGAGCTGCTAACTTTGACACAGACAGTATACATTTCGCCTACCAGACCGCTTGACATCATGGGCACAGTACATCTCAGTTCCATGTTACAGGTTTGCTGCTATGGTTACTCATACACACGTGCGTGGAGGTGACATCAGGGCATGGGCTTACGTGCATGCAACGGCGTCCCACTTGTTGTTGCAATGTGGTGGCTACTGGACATGACACAGTCACTGGGGTCATGTTATTGGGGGATGCACTTGTTGTCCATGCAAAGGTCCTGGCACGGAAGATCAGAGGGAGGTGAGGTGACAGCTCTCACATACTACAGCTGAACGATTACTGTCCACTGACCGGTGCATATGTTGATGGGCGCAGGATACATATTATGGCATAGTTGTACGTGCAGTTATGTCCATGTGGTTGCCATACACATTTCCCATGCCTCTGCCTCCCCCTGTTCTTGCAGAGTTACTGGATGTGATGAGGTAAAGAGTGCATGTCCCGAAAATATCCGATGTCATGGCAGTGTAGTTGATGGTGTGGTGTTAGTTGCAGGTTGTGTGGTATAGTTGTTGTACTGGTAACTGCTCAGTCCATGCGGATGCCAAGCATGGGTACGGTGTGGGACATCATTGTTCAATTGGGGTGTTGCGTCGGGGCCCGACGAATTGACAGGTTGTCAGGTATGCGATTCCTTCCAGCAGGGCTTCCATGGCATTGGTGGTAAACATGGATGCCATCCAATGTAGCGGATGGTGGCTGTCAAGGTGTTGGTCGTAAGTTGTCCCTTGTAGGAGCATGATGGGACATGTTGGATGACATTCGATGAAACTGTGATCCAGAATCCGGTCGTGTGGAGGCACAGTGGTCCCATTGCAGTGTGGGTCCGATTGCAGCCACATACGCCATGCCCCCATAGGCTGAACAGACCCTGTCGTGGACGTCCAGGGGTTGAACAGTTGTACCAGGTCCGCCATTGGACATGCAGGGTTGGAGAGACATAAATCCACAGGATAGTGGAAAGGACACCTCCGACAGTAGAAGACGGGGATGACGCAGCTGAACAATGCGATGCGGTAAGTTAGTCGGTAACTTACGTTCAGCAAGGCCAGATTTTCACATCCCAATATCTGTATCAGGTAATGTTTGTACAGCTTCATCTGTCCGGCGTAGTAGGGTAGGTGTGGTGCAAGTGCCATTTTGCTGAAGGGCGATGTGATGGCGTGCTCCGGCTGTCTGTGCAGTCTGCAGTGTGCAACCTCCGACGTTGCTGGGAATTCTGTTGTGGTCATAGGGAGGCAGGGCTTGGGTTATAGTGGCTTGTGCGAAGGACACGGGCCCTCATCCCACATGCTTCTATGAATGGTCAAGGTCAGTGATGTCTGACTCCTTCCGATAACTTGCATGTGAACCACATGGGGAGTGGTATCATTTCTTTTTCCCTTCGGAATGTTCTTTCGTGTTATGCGCTATCTGCCCAGTGGACGGTTCCCTCTGCATGCCTGTGTTGGGCTTTTTTGGTATCATGAATGTGTTGTCCTGCTTGGATAGTTGAGCTGTGGTTTCGGTGTGGGTATGGAAGGCCATTCAGTGCTATCTCCTCTCCCGTGTGTGGGCGGCACGCTGCGTTTCCGCTATTCGTTGGGCCTTGTGTGTGGGTGTTGTAATTGGAACCACCTGTTGTCGGTCCCCCGGGATCTTTGATGTTACGTATTGCATGTCTTGGTATTGGGTGCAGGGTGGTATTGGTGTTTCTGTGTGGTACTGGCGTACCTTTTTCCGACGGGGTCCATATTCTGCTGGCTGATGTTGCCGCCGCTGTGTGCTTCGCCATGTTTTGCACACAGGGGTGTGTCCTAATTTGGCGTGACATCACTGACCTGTTCGGGTCAGTTGTGTGACGTCAGGTTGGCAACAGTGAATTGACGGTTGGCGACATGGCTGTGGCAGGACTGTCACGTGACATGTGCGTTCTGGGTGGGGCTGGTGTGTGTGGTGTTTGGTTGTGACCCTGTGTTGTTTGTGTGCGGCGCATACTTGCCACTGCCGTTGGCCTATGCGTTGTGCGCATGTGTGGCTGCGTCGTCGCCGCTGCGCTGCAGGGCCGTGACGGGGACGTTAGTTCCTGGTCCCAGGTGGTGTGTCCCCGGTTGTTGCGAGTTGTTACAATTTGCCCGGTGTGACATTTGTGGGTGCAGTGGTGGATGTGCCGCGTCCACGCAGGGGTGTCTGGGGGGGGCCATGTACAGTTTTACCGCATTTGCACTGCGTGAGGTGTTTGCGTGCCCTTGTTGTGTGTCTGCCTACCTGCGTCTCCGCGGTGCGTTGACTCCTAGGTTCTGCATCAGGTAGAGCATGGGGAGGGCCTGCAGTGCTGGATTCATGCTCGGGGGTCCGCCTCTTTGGTATCCGTACTGTGCGCTCGGGTTTCCGCCTTGCTTTCACGTGCGGTGTCTCTTAGCCGGGGAGCTGTTTGGTTGTGGCATCGTAATTTGTACGCCGGGCGGTACGTGATTTCGTCGGGCGGTGTGTCTCCATTGGGCGGCGCCGCTACGTGAACGGGCGCACTTTGATGGCGGATGGCGTCGCTGGCTTACGGGCGGTGTTTGGCTGTCTTTTCACATCCTAATTGGGCGGGCGTGTGGGCTGCGGCGGGCGGACGGTAACTCTTGTTAGCACGGCGGTGGTGCTTCCGCCCGCCATCCTAATGGGCCCCTATATTTTTGCAAACTATATTATTATATTTTAAAACGATAATAATGACTTCGATATTGTTAAAAACATTATTACTTACCTTAGACTCGATATTCTTTACAACGATATTCTGACAGTCGATATTTTTGTATCCCGATATTTTGCACTCGATATTTGTGCAAGTCGAAATAAAACACTCGATATTCTGTCTGTTTACCATTTTAAATCTAATATTTAATGTCATTATTTAATTTCAATTTAATTATATATTTTAATAATTACATTTGTTCTATACTAAATTAATATTCTTTTTATTATAATTTAATTTAATTTTAATTTAATATTTAAAATTACCATTCCCTTACCCCTAAAAGCCCTTACTCTCCCTATACACTACCCTTCCTTGAGCCCTAAGACTCCTCACTTCCCCCTTATATACTATCTATGCCTGAGCCTCAAAAACTTACACCCCCTAAACACTACAAATCCCTGATCCCCAAAGGCACCTTACCAACCCTATTAAGTTACCCATCTCTGAGCCCTAAAACTCATTACTACCCCTATATGCTATACATGCCTCAACCCTAAAAACCCTTTAGTACCCCAAAACACCACCCACTCCTGAAGCCTAAAATTCCTTACTTCACCTAAACACTACTCATCACTAAATCCTGAAAACTCTTGTAATCCTTAAATAAAGTGACTGAAGCTCAAAACCATATACCTATACATTGATTTATATTTTATAGAATATTAAATTTATATTTATAAATAATAAATAAACCTATTTTTAATTTCAGTTCTTTATACTTTATATATTACTTACCTTAAATGTAATTGTTTAAAATGAAATTATTTTTACTAATAATTGATTCAATTTAAGTTATGTTGGAAAGTTGCTGTTTCTGCAGGGTCACCCAGATTTCCTTGCCTTTTTGCTGAACCCTATTTTTGATGGCTATAGAAGTTTTTGAGCTTTACCCCTGCTAACCAGAGGTAAAGCATTTGTGCTCCTCCATTCAACATGGGAAAATTGGTATACTCCTGATTGGAATATGCAACTTACCCATACATCCCTAGTATATGGTGCCCATAGTGTACCCAGGGCCTGTAATTTAAATGTCACCAGTGGGCTGCAGCATTCACTGTGCCACCCACTATAGTGACAATGCAAACATGACTGCATGCCTGCCACCAGTAGCTTGGTTGTGCAGGTTTCAAACTGCAAATTTGACCTGTCAAAATTACCCCTTTTGACAGGGCTAAACCCTCCTTTTACATATTTATGTCATCCCTAAGTAGGCCTTACTACCCCTTAATACAAGGTGCATGGTATTTAAGAGCTAGGCATGTAAACGTTTAATGTTAAACATGGTATTACAGTGAAAATGCTCAAAAGGCTATTTTCACTGTAGCAGAGTTAGCTGATCCTTAAAAAAGTACTGGGATACAATATCAAATTTAATATTGCTATTGCCACTTAGGAAACACCTACAGAGGTGATTCTCTGACTTTTTAAAATGTTTATTAGAAACCAAATGAATTGGTAAAGATGGATTTATGATACATTTTTTAAAACAGGTACTTTAAAAAAGTTATCTGTTATCTGCCTAAAGCCTCTAGACGCTCATTTGCACGAGTTACCAACTGTCACCCAGGAGCTTAATAGCCCCTTTATAGAGATGTGAACTTCCTCCCAGAGCTGAAACAAAGGCCTTGGTTGTGGGGAGGCATTCTGTTTCTCTAGTAGGCTGACCATGTGGACTGTGCACAGGAACTCAATTAACTTCAAAGGGGCCTACCCTGACACAGGTAGATGTAGCCAACAACTGGGCCTGCCCCCTTTCTTTGGCCCCCTAGCCAGTCAGGCACCAGGCCCAGTGGGAGATGAGCTTCCCCAGAACCGGTTTTGAGTGACCACAGAGGATGGATTGCTCATTTCCCTGGCCACAACTCTAGGGTGGGCAGAGGAGCTCTGCACAGGGAAAGAAAGGTTCTTTCATGTTGATTTTGGGCAAAGAGGGCCACTGTGGGATTGTGTGCAGTAAAGCACACAGGAACAACTGCATTGGGGAACAGGAGCTCTACTCAGGAAAATGAAGGTTTTGCCATGATGATTTGAGCAGAGATGGGCACTGTGGGATTGTTTGCAGTAAAACAGACAGGAACCATTGCAAAATTGGGTAGAGTCACCCCTGCAAATTTTTACGCCATTGCTCTGGGAGTTTCCCCTACCCAGGCCACAGGCTGACACTGGGCATAAATGTGGCACCCACAGTACTATCCTTAGATAACTTCTGTACCTGTGAAAGAACAGAAGAGGATTGGACCTGCTGTCTGTGACCTGACAAGAACGCTAAAGACTGGACCCCTCTCTTGTACACAGGACAAAAAAAAGTGGACCTCAAGTGTCATACGGCTGACCTCCTATTTTGGCTACAGGGGCAAAAGACACTTCAAGAGGCCTTTTTCTGCATTCCCAGCTGACCAGTTCCAATTGGACCTGACTTGGACCCTGCTGCTGGCCTCTGCTGGATGAATCTTGACCACCAAGTGCTGTCTTCAAGGTCCTAGACCCTTGGCTGGTGTCAAAGTGTACTCCTCCTAACAAATCCTAAAACCTGGGGGCCTAGAAACGTTTTGCTAACTTTTTGCTCTGAGAACCAGGGTAGGACCGAGACCAACCTGCCAAGCTGATCCAATGAAGGTGCATTGCCGCTGGGACAAAGATTCAAGGTGCTCCCGCTACGTCCTTTTCCGCAGTAACAAATCAGATTCATCTGGACCTCACAGAGAAGGTGTCTGGCCTTGTGGAATCCTCTTTAGCTACAGCCTGCAGCCTTGCCACACTGGAAGAATCCGAGCTCCAAAACAGCTACTAAATCTGAAGGTAGAAATCTTCACCGGATGTAGACTCGAAAGGTATCTGGCCTGCAAAGGACATACACTTGGCATGACATTCACATTTCTCTCGTTCAGAGTTTTCCCTTGAAATGTCAACTGCTTCACCAGGGACTCATCCAGCGGCTATCTGACAACTTGGAGCTCTATTCAGCCTCAGCCTGATCCCTTGCCCCGCTGAGGATTTTCGACTATCATTTCATAGTCTAAGTCGAACTTAAAACTTCTGACCGATCCGAACTTTGTTTCTGTATTGGGCCCACGCTCCACAGTGGTTGGTCTTAACTTCTGCCTAGGTACTGGTCAAGCACAACCATATGACCACAGTAGGCACTTAATACTTTCTGGTGCTATTATGAACCTTAAACTTTAAAAATTCATAACTCCAGCTCCACTGATTAGATTTTCTTTTGTGTCATTATATTTTTTTTAAATGGACTCAAGTTTTCCAAATTGGTTTTGGATTTTTCTTCTGTTGTGTTTTGATTTGGTATTGTTTAGGTACTGCATACATACTTCTGGTCTGTCCCATTGCTACCAGGGGGTTGAGCTCAGGTTAATTTGGTGACTTTAAGGGTTCACCCTGACAGGGACTGTGATTTTTATTTGAGATGGGTACTTAGCCTCCTCAACTAATAACACAATTTAATTGACATTACTATTGTAAATTAAAAAATAGAACCTTTACAACATGTGCGTGTGTGTATGCATCGCACATATATATGTCATGACTGATGTCATATATGAGGTCATAAGCACTGCATGGTAGGGGCGCAGTTTATAGATAGCTCACTGAAATATAACTGGTGAAGTTCAGTGTTTTGTATTTTTAAGCATTATTTTTTAACTCATTTCAACACCTACTTTTAACGTTACTTTAACCTTTGGTTATTCAGCGAATTTCTAGGGCTTTTTTATTGTGAGCTAAGATTGCATTACCAAACCTAACTATAATATTACTTTAACCCTTGTTTGTTCAGTGAATTTCAGGTTTTTTTTTATTCCAGGAAGATCATATTAACATACCTGAATATAACGTGTATTTATCCCTTGTTTTTTCCAAAACTTCGAACATTTTTTGAACATACTCAGTCAACACAACTACTGTGCACAGCCTCGGAAAATTCGCAACATCGTATCGGCACAGGCCCAACCCCTTCTAGTCACCAACCCACTGCAGCCTGCCATCCATGGTCATCTTGCTGCCATTGCCCCTGCTACCCTCCCACTTGCCCTCCATTCTCCATGTGTGTGCCCTTGACCCCATCCCCTGTCCTCCTTGATTCAATAAAAAAAATCAAAGGTTTAATAATAGTTATAGTTAGGAAAACTTAATTCATTTTTCTATACAAAACCAGCTTAAACTACACAAACATTAGGTATTCAAAAGTTATGGTTATAACGTAAAGTTATAATTTACGCTTCGCCCAAAACTTACCATAACTCGCACCTCCATACAGAGTGTTGTCAACTCGCTAGCTAGACTAAATAAACTATAACTCGGCCCTCTAATATGCCCACTCATTATAAATGATGTAATTTGAGCTGACATGAGTTTTTTTATGAATGCTATGATTTGACATGCTAGAAGTGATGTAATATCACAGAGAATAATCAGTGCATGGGGAATGCATGAGTTATAGTTAATTTAGTCTGGCTAGCGAGTTGACAACACTCTGTACGGAGATGTGCGAGTGCCACTCTGTCATATATATATATATATATATATATAGATATATTGCAAAGTCCCTCGTAAAGCCAAGGATGACAACGCCTTGTCTAAAGCCACAAAATTTATTTATTTGTCGGCTACAATCAGACGCGTTTTCCCTGCCCAGCAGGCTTGCTCACCAACAACAAAATAAAGTTTTTCAACCATATTTAAACACATTTCCATTACGTGTCACGTGAAGACTACTCAGTGAATTTAACTGAAGACAGACTGGTAGTTTTTCACTCCATTACTTCATCACAGTGATTTGCATTTCATTTAAATGCTGCAAATACTTTAAACAATTTCATTCTTGCATCATTTATATATATTCATTGCTCAAAATTATTGTGTCATCAATCATATTCACAAATAATTATGAACGCTATACACCACTAATTTTTCGCGCTCCTGAAGCAAAACTCAATACATAATGAATCGGTTTCGATTACACAATAATGCCCAAGTGGGCATTTAGCATGAATATTATTCGGAAACTAGTATTCCTCACAATCCTGCCCAAGTGGGCGTAGTCTCAGCATAGATATCAAATAGACAATAAACAGCTGTCTTCTTAACCCCTTCCGTGCTCATGACGAGCTCAGCTCGTCATGCTGCGCGGTAGCGCTGTGCGCATGACGAGCTGAGCTCGTCACGACCCCACCCGCGATCGGAATGTCCAGCACACAAGCGGAATTCCGATCGCGGTCAAGGGTTAAGTGCAAAGTGCAAAAATGTGATAAACTAAAAACAACAAATATTATAATATTATACAGTTAAAAACAAGGAGATTTAAAGGAAGTTCATATCAGCTCATTATTTATCATAAATGAGCATGGAAGTCTTCTTCCATATTCAAACCTTCCAGGGTTTTGGTGTCAAGTTCTATTATGTAGCATGACTCCAATTTTTCCAATTTCTTTTCCTGGTTACCACCTCTTACATTTGGTGGGACTGCATCAATTACGAATTGATGTTAGACCTTTTGCAACTTTACTATGGAATTGCTCAAAATGGCGTGCCACTGGGTATGATTTATCACCATTTTTTATAGCCCTTAAATGTTGTAACACGCGTTTATGCACAGGTAGAATTGTGCTGCCAACGTACCTCAGGCCACACGTGCACTGAAGTACGTAGACAGCAAACTCTGTTTTGCATGAATATTGACCTTTTATTTTTCTTTCTCTCTTCGAGAGTCCTGGCGTATAAACTGAGGTGTTTTTCCCATGAACACAAGCTTTGCACTTTGTACATTTTAGAAAGCCATCTTTTCTACTTAACCATGATACAGTCGTGGTTCTTGGTTTTGATACTTTTACCATATTGCTTATGAGTGTTTGCTTGAGGGACTTTGCACGTCTAAATGTTATTTGTGGTCTACGCTGTACTATTTTATCCAGTATAGGATAATTTCGTGTGATGTGCCAATGCTTATTCAAAATGCTCCTTAGATTACCTTCCTGTTTACTATAGGTTGTAATCATTCTGCATTGGTTGTTATTTTCCTTTTCCAACTTCTCTTTTGTCTTACTTTTGTTGAAAAGGATTTCCTCCCTCGATTTCTAATTTGCTTTATTTATTGCTGATCTTACACATTCGTCTGTATACCCTCTAGTTCTAAATCGGGTTTTCAGACATCTCAACTCCTTACCCATCTCTTCCTGATTACTACAATTTCTCATAGTTCTTAAACATTCCCCATAGGGGATGCTCTTAATCAGGTTTCTAGGATGGAAACTTGTTGCGTGAAGCAACGTATTCCCCGCTGTGGGCTTGCGGTATAGCTTTGTTTCCAGTTTACCATTCTTTATATACTCAGTGAGGTCCAGGAAGTCTACACTCGTCACACTGATAGTACTGGTGAATCTGAGATTGAGGTTAATGACCTGGAGCTTTTTTATAAATTCTTTTACTTCCTTTTCTGAGCCTTTCCGCACGACAAACAAGTCGTCAATGAATCAACTCCAGTGCATTATATGATGTTGCCACTCCTCCTGGTACAGCGTCCGGATCACCTGCTCCTCCCACCAGCCCATATGCAGATTCGCATAGCTGGGGGCGAAGCAGGTGCCCATAGCTGTACCGCATGTTTGATGGAAGAGTTCTCCATTGAAAAGGAAGTAATTGCTTGTGAGACATGTAGTTATCATTGAAATCAGCATCTGAGCATGTGACCATAATTTTACAGGTCTACCTCCTAAAAAGTATTTGATCGCATTCAAACAATCTTCATGTTTAATGCTCGTATAGAGCATAGTCACATCTATTGTTACCAGTAAAAAATTCTGTTCCCATGGGAGATCATAGATCCTCCTCAAAAAATCTCCCAAATCCTGAATATAGGATGGGAGAGTTTTTACAAGGGTACATAAAAAGGAATCTATATATTTCGATGTATTTTCCAGAGTGCTCCCAATCTCTGATATTATGGGGCGTCCAGGAGGATTTACAGGATCCTTATGTACCTTAGGTATTAAATACAATACTGGTGTGACTGGACTACTGATTTTTAAAAACATGAATTCATCGTGATTGATTAAACATTGATCATACCATTTTTGTAATTGCGCATTGTAGAGATAATGGCTTGTTATCATTACGTCTTCAGTAATTCTAACATAATTTGATCTATTATTTAGTTGCTTATAGGCTTCAGTTAGATGTTTTTGTTTTTCCCATAACACAACATTGCCACCTTTATCCGCATTGCGCACAATACACTTGTCGTTTAATGCCAATTTATTAACCAGAGCATTATAATCTGTCTGTTTCTGTGATACTACCCTATGCTTTTCACTAGTGCGTTTATACAGATTTTTCAGTTCATTAACCACTAATTCACTATAGATATCCACAGAGTTTCTGGCTGACATTGGTATGAACCGTGAACTTGGCCTGAAGCTTGTAGGATCATCGCTTGAAATTTCAATGCCTTGTTCTTCCGCTAACTCCGTAGCATTCTCAATGATATCTTGTGAGTCAACCACCGCACTCGCGATATTATCATGATTTTCATCCTCAAGTTGTCTTAGATCCAACATTAAATTCATATCATTCACTCTGAGATCCCCGGGTTGAGTGTTACTTGCACTGGATGAAGGCTATTGTGCTTGTTTTTGATTCAACGCAAAGTGTTTTTTTAACTTCAAGGTTCTGATAAATTTGAAAATGTCCACTCTGGTTTTTACGTAGTCAATGTCCGCCTCTGGGCAAAATGATAGGCCAAGTTGTAGAATTTTTTCCTCTTTATCTGATAGTACAATCTTTGTTAGATTTATAATTGAGGCTTCATTTCCACCTCCTACTTCCTGCTCTGCTTGTTCTTGTCTTTCTCTCCGGAGCCTGAGCTGTTTTGCACCTTTTCGCCTCTTGGTCCTTTGCCTCTTCCTCTTTGAGGTTTTGGATTTGTTACTGGTATTCTCGGTCGAAGATTGAATCTTCTCTCCTGTCTTAAAAAATCCAATTCATCTATTGCAGAAGGCACGGGGCCTGTCGATTGCCCACTGGGGCCTTCATCTGCATCTGTATCTATCTCAGAGCTCTGAACGCTACTTTGTTCTGACTGCAGATCTTGCGTTGATTTGCTTCTGGATACCAATTTTTGTCTGCGCAGGGTATCAAACTTTTTAGCTTTACGAGGGGACTTGGCAATTCTAACTGGACCGTGCTTGGGTGGTCCATTACGACGACGCGCCCTCTGTTCTGGAGCAGCGGCGGGAGTACACAAGCAGCGTGTGTGAATATATGTATGTATATGCATGTACACTGTAGCTATAGTTAGGATTCCAAGAGATAGGAATTCTTCAGATAAATGCTTGATAATAACTTTCTCATCATTTGATGAATCTCTAGGAAACTTTGCAGACCTATTCTTTTGCCTATATTGGCTGATGATGCAAAGTTTTATGATGATTAGTTAATGGGGTGCAAAGGAAAAAGGGGGGTCCTAAACACATTTTTCCACCAATGCACTTTCTATAGACATTTTAAACAGACGTAGCGACAAAATGGCTGTACGGATTTCCATGACATTTGGCAGAAATATAGATTATGGTGTGGAAATGGTCTTTTTTGCAATTTGATCTGAATTTTTTCAGTCGTTTTTAAGTAATAAGGGACAAAAACTTAGTGATATATTGGGCCGCAGTATACTGCGGTACCCTCACAGCATACCACAGAATATGGCGATGCCAGAGTCCGTCGAACCCAACCATCGAGATATATAAATATTTTTGATCCCAAATTTCTTAAAACCTACATTAATGGATTTCCGCCAAATCACAAAAGCATGCTTTCTGGACCAGGATCTAGATTCTTGTCAAATTTAGAGTAATTCTGTTGAGCAGTTTTTGAGCTAGTGCTATTCAGAAAAGTCTATGGAAAATGCATCCGGATTTTGCGATGTGGGAGCTCCTTGTTCTAGGCCGCCGCTTAACGGATCACCCCAAACCTTTATGTTATGTTATTTTTATTTATAGCGCGCACGGATACTCCGAAGAGTGTCCCGGTGCGAACCTTAGAGGGGTGCAGAGATCAAATTCAAACAAAGAGAAATGTTTTAAGGCTTCTCTTAAAGTGGGGTCCTGAATGCTCCGTAGAGCGACCGGCAGCAAATTCCAGGCTAGGGCCGCTTTCAAGGCAAGGGAGCTGCCCCCCAACCTTTGCCTCCGGAAACGAGGCACATGAGCCAAGAGTTATGCGGAGGAGTGCAGATGTCTAGTAGGTGTATAAAAAAAACGCTTTTGTAAATAGGTTGGGCCTAAGGCGTGCAGAGCACGGTGAGCTATAACTAAAGACTTGAATTTAACCCGTTCAGCAACGGGCAGCCAGGGAAGGGGTCGCAGATGCTGTCTCACACTGCATCTGACGGCTGACGCATTCTGAACCACCTGCAGTTTGTTGAGCAGGTATCCAGGGATGCCAACATACAAGGCATTGGCATAATCCAAGCGGGATAAAATCAGGGCTCGGATGACTGTTTCTTTCGCGGCCCTAGGAAGAAGTGGAAGGAATTTCCACAGGGTTTTGAGAAGCCCGAAGCAGTTCCCAGCTAGCTTCTTGATTATGTGAAGAAACGACTAAAAAAGAGCACTTTTTGGGAAAGTTTTATCAAGATTAGAATATATATATATATATATGCATGTATATATACTAAGGACACAGCGCCCTACCGTGAGGAGCAGCACCATCCGTGAAAATGCTAAGGAGGCTGCAGAGATGGAACTTTTCTGACTCGACGTGCAGCAGAGGGAGTGTGGAAAATTGAACTTGTACCTGGATTTGGGACCTACCAAGGGAATAAAGAGGGCTTATATAATGTATGGACCCGCAGACCTACTAAAGGGAAATAATTGTTCCAAACGGGACTACAAGACCCAGCATGCTTGAACTAAATGCGGACTTAGCGGATGTATAAAGCAGCATGTAGAACTTCCTGCAAGCCGTATATGCTAATGGTGACCTTTGAGAAAGAGGTTAATACCTCGAAACGCGTCAGGACGGAGAAAAAAACAAGCCTGAAATAAAGATGCAAGTTTCCTGAGAGGAGAAAACCGAATGGTTCACTCGCCTTTGTGTGCGCTCCTAAGCCTCTGGGCATTTGTTGGAAAATACTAAGGACACGGCGCCCTACCGTGAGGAGCAGCACCATCCGTGAAAATGCTAAGGATGCTGCAGAGATGGAACTTTTCTGACTCGACGTGCAGCAGAGGGAGTATGGAAAATTGAACTTGCACCTGGATTTGGGACCTACCAAGGGAATAAAGAGGGCTTATATAATGTATGGACCCGCAGACCTACTAAAGGGAAATAATTGTTCCAAACTGGACTACAAGTCCCAGCATGCTTGAACTAAATGCGCACTTAGCGGATGTATAAAGCAGCATGCAGAACTTCCTGCAAGCCGTATATGCTAATGGTGATCTTTGAGAAAGAGGTTAATACCTCGAAATGCGTCAGGTCGGAGAAAATAACAAGCCTGAAATAAAGTTGCAAGTTTCCTGAGAGGAGAAAACCGAATGGTTCACTCGCCTTTGTGTGCGCTCCTAAGCCTCTAGGCATTTGTTGGAAAATATATATATATCAGTCTCCGTTCTGCAAGTAGTTCATGTCTGCCAATTCATTGCACAGTATGTACAGTTACCATTCCTATCTCATTTGTGAATCAAATATGGGAATCAAGACACAAATAAAACAATCGCAATTACCAATACTCTAAGAATTGTGAATTACAACAAATTCAGATTAGTCAATCCATACATATACAATGCTGTACTAGAAAGTTAAAAATTATAATGTCTCTAATGGTAAATTCAATGCAAACTTTCAAAACCTACAATGTTCCATAAAGTGTGTGAGTGTATACTCAATGGTCACATGACCTGCTAAACTTTAAAGGTGGAGATAGTAAGTGCGGTTTACAACACAGCATTTTCGGCACTATTGTACTGTTTTTTAATCTTTTTTTATCCGTTTTAATATTTTTATTTGGAACGAATCCCAAGTGGGCTATGTCTGAGTGGGTTAATACACTTGTACCCCACCTTTTTGAGCTTTACTGTATACCATTATAAATTGACATGGAATAAAATATATGTGTATGAAATCTAGACTACACATCCTATTTCCAATTTTAAAGCAATATATCCCTAATAGAGTTGGGGATTGATGAATCTCAACTTACATGATTGATTGGCATATGCATACAGAATCATTTTTACGTCCACTTGTGCTTCTTACCACTGATCGAGAAACAAGCAGAAAAAAACAACAAAAACCAAAATACAACAACTTGATTTCACATAGCGCCCTGACTCAATCTATCTATTGTGCACCTCTTCAAAATGTCGTCCCACAGGGTAACTGTGGTCATTGTTTTTTATGGCCCTGACATGTTGAAGGATATGCATGTGCACTTTTAGACACGCACTCCCCGCATACATTTTGGGGAATGTACATATCAGTAAGTTAACAACAAACTCACTATTGCAATGGAAGAGTTTGCGTATCGTGAAGGGAATGTTCGACAAGGGTGACAGAAATTCCATCATATTGACCCCCTAACGGCAGGCTTTACACTTGTGACACCTTCTGCAACCTTGGTTTCCAGTTGGCCAGCCTTCAAATGCTGTTATCTCTGGGCTGCTCTCTACTACTTCCTGCCGCATGGACCTCACTCTACTGAAAGTCATAAGGGGCTTGTTGTTCATCCTGTGTCCTATGGTCAGGTCACTCTTAATGAGATACCAGTTTCTGGTTAATATCTGCCTGACCCTGTGATCATCCTTATAACTTGTTCACTTTGTCTCCAGTAGACTTTCTTAGTAAATAGGAGTGTCTCCCAGTCCCTCTTGTTGGCTCTGTGCCTGGCTGCCTGTACTACATCCTGGCTGTATCCTCTCGCTATGAATCTGCTAGCTAACTCATCCTGCGCTTTCATCAGCTGTTGCTGGTCACCACAATTACGCTGCATATGCAGATTCTCAGCATAGGGAATACTGTATTTTAGTTTGTTGGGGTGAAAGCTTTGAGCGTGTAGTGTAGTGTTGCCAGCAGTGGGTGTCCTGTATGTTTTAATGTGGATTCTGCCCTGTTCGACAAAAACAGTCAAGTCTATGAAATTTCCTGCCTGTGTGCTCATGGTGGTGGTGAAGTGTAGGTTTAAGTTGTTAATATTTAACTTTTTGGTGAAGAGTTTTGCAGAGGCCTCTGTCCCCTCCATATAACGGAACCATTGTCAATAAAGTGCATTCAAAGGACCACATTCTCTAACAATTTCAACTCATATTGTTCCATGAGCACTTGCTCCTCCCACCAGCCCATTTGCAGATTTGCAAAGCTGGGGGCAAAGCAGGTGTCTATCGCTGTCCCCCTCACCTGCCTGTAGACTTCTTTACCAAACAGGAAGAAATTGTTGGGAAGGCACCAATGTACCATCAACAGCAACATTTGTGTGTGTTTGTACAAGGATACAGGTCTAGCACCCAAAAAGTATTCTACGGTCTAAGGCCAACCTGATGGGATATGCTTGTGTAAATAGATGTCACGTCTATAGCAATGAGTGTGTAATTCTCTTCCAGGCCTTATCATAGATCCTCCTTTAAAAATCCCCAGTGTCCTGAGTGTATAAGGACAGATTTTGGACATAATCCTGTAAGAAAAAAATCAATATACTTGGAGGTACTCTCAAATAGGCCCCCAATGGCCGATATTATTGGCCTGCCTGGAGATACAGTGGCATTCTTATGGACCTTCAGCATGAGATACAGTATGGGTATTGTGGGGGAGTCAGTTCACAAAAACTGGTATTCCTCCCGAGTATCAGTCCCATCCAACTCCATTGCGATAGTTCAACATGATACTCTACCCGATCATCAACAATGTCAGATTTACTTGTTTTGCAGTAATATTCTATATAATTACATTTTCCTAATACCTCTGTTTAGTACATAGACAGGGGCCAGAGAGCAATATTTCCTCCTTTGTTAGAGTGTCGAACGACCACATCCTCTATATGCTTAAATTTGTCCATCAACTGAAAGTATTTAACTGAATGATTATCCACAGAGCCCTTCTTTGTTTGATAAATGGCACTCTGTAAATTTTTTTATTCTTGCACCTCAAGTTCAGAGAAAATGTTGATTGAATCCTTAGGCAGGATTGGTAAGAAGGAAGAAATTGGTTTAAAAGGTGTTGGTACATTATCATACACATCCAGTCCCTGATTATCAATCATGTCTTGTTCAGATATCACTTCACTTGTTCCTGAAATCTCTCTTTCCAGCATCTCCAATTCCACCATCAACTTATTGTCACATACTTGAAGGTTTGTGACATCTCTCTGGGAGTTATCTTGAGCTGCTTGATATGTTGGCTTTTTATTGTAGTGATATTTACGCACTTTTACTTTCCTGATGAACTTAAAGAAGTCGATCCTCATTTGGCCATAATTACATTTTACCTGTGCGCAGTACTTGAAACCCATGGAAAGAATTTGTTATTCCTCTTTGGATAACTCAATGTCTGACAGGTTCCCAATGGTTTGTGCATTTGGTGAACTCATTTCTTTGTGCACTTCTTCTGTTTGGGCTTGTAAGCTTGTTTTTGCTCAGTGCCATCTGTTTTTTCTTTTCCTCCCCCTTTTGGATTCCTTTCATGATTTGGATGCGGCCTGAGATTTAATGTCCCATCTAAGTGTAAAAAACATAGGGCCCGATTCACAAAAGTAATCTGAGACAAAATCCTAACTTTACAACTTTCGGTATTCACAGAAGGCATTTAGGAGTACTAAAGTTAGGATTTTGTCTCCGTCAATCTTGAATTTTTGGTCTTAAGTTAAACTTAAGACAAACAACTGAGACAAAAACCTACCTTTATGACTAGGATTTTGTCTCAGTTAAACGTAAGTTTGTCTTAAGTTTAACTTAAGATCAAAACTTAAGTTTAAATTAGACAAAATCCTAACTTTAGTACTCAATGTCTTCTGTGAATACTGAAAGTCGTAAAGTTAGGATTTTGTCTCAGATTACTTTTGTGAATCGGGCCCATTGCTCTTCCTCCACGGAGGGAATATCTTTGGTAGGTCTGCCTTCATCCGAATTGGTCTCTACTTCTGAGCTAAGCTCTGAGCTAGTTTACACACATTTTGGCTGGACACTAGTTTGGGCACTCTCCGACATATTTTGTCTGCGCATATTATCAAAGCGTCTGGAAAATATAATATATGAATATGAGTATTTGCCCTCTCTGGTAATCCAGCTTGTCACTCCTAAATTTTATAGTTTTCCTGTCTTTAATGGGCTACTCATGTTTGACTAAGCGTCCTTTCATGTCCTTTTCAAACTTGTTCAATAGTTCTTGCTCTGGGCTGTGTTTCAACTCCTGCCTGAGTACTTCAATTTCTTCCAGAAAAGCACACTATGGACAGTCCCCATTCCTATCTCATTTGGGAATCAAAAATGGGAATCAAGACACAAATAAAACACTCACATTTACCAATCCTCTAAGAATTGTGAATTACAACAAATTCAGATTAGTCGATACATGGATTTACTATGCTGTACCAGAAAGTCAGAAATCATAATGGCTTTAATGGTAAACTCAATACAAACTTTCAAAACCTATAATGTTCCATAAAGTGTGTGAGTGCATACTCATTGGTCACATGACCTGCTCGCTTTTAAGGCAAAGGTTAAAGTAACGTTATAGTTAGGTGAATATGTCAGTAACAAAATTAATGTTTTGAACTAAACAAACCACAGAAATTCACCAGTTATAGTGAGCAGAGCTAACTATAACATGTGCCCCCACCCTGCACTGCTTATCACCTTACCTATTACATCACTCAGGACATGTTCTATGACATTATTTATGACATCACTGATAATTTAACTATAACGTTACTTAACATGACTTTACCGTTTGTTTTTTCAGAGAAAAAAAAGATATGTATATATATATTCACAGAAAAAACCATAGGTTTTAGGGACAGTTATAGTTAGTTGGACATTGCACTCGTACAAAACCCGTGAAATTCCCCTGTTATAGTTAGTTCAACTAACTATAACTCGCGCCCGCAATGCACTGCTGATGACGTCACATATTACATCACTCATGACATGGTCAGTGACATCACTGATGACATCACTGATGACATCATCCAGTGACTGTGTGTTTCTGTAAAGTTTAAATATGTTTAATATATATAGGGAAAGGCGTATTGAAGAATGAGTGGGTGTATAAGTGTCTGAATGGATGATTTAGTACGTGAGTGACTGACTCTACAAGTGAGTGATTAAACGTATCTTACTGAATGCATGGGTTAGTGACTAAACTGTGTGAATGTCTGTATCCGTCTGTTTGTTGGTGTGTAAGTGGATGCATGGATTTGCGAATAGCTACATGAGTGTCTATATGGGTTATTGATTGGTTCTCTGAGTATCTGTATGGCTGCCTGAGTGTTTGTGTGGGTGGGGTGTGTTTGACTCTATACATAGATGTGTGAGTGGGTGATTCACTGGGTGCATGATTTCAAGAGTGCATCTGTGATGGACTGCTTGGGTGGGTGAGTGTGTGTATGGGTGTGTTAGTGAGTGAATGTATATCTCAGTGGTACATGTGCGAGTAACTACATATGTAAAAGGCAGTATATATGTGTGTTAGAGTATTTAAATAGCTATAAGTGAGAGTGTGTTATTGTGAGAGTGGCTGTATGGATGCGTGTATGCTTGTATCAGTTATTGTATAAGAGCGTAAGAATGTGCTAGTATTTGTATGAGTAAGTGAGCTGGTGTGTGTATAACTGTATAGGTGAGTAAATGGGTGTGTGATTAATTTTTTGCATGACTGACTAGGTGTGTGAGTACCTCTATGGATGAGTGGCGGTGTGTGAGTGTTTATATAGGTGTATGAGTGCATATGATAGTCCTGTACTGAGTGACTGTAAGTATGAGTGACTGTACAGGTGAGTGAGTGGATGTGTGTGTAGACCTAAGAATCAGTGAGTGGGTATGTAGTTTTTGGTGTTGGAGTGTCTATGGTTTTGAGAATGGCAGTCTGTAATTTAGAGTGGGTGTATCAAAAGTTATATTAGGGTGTGAGAAGATGCATGAAATTATCACATGGATGATGTCATCAGTGATGTCATTTGAGATGTCATCAGTGATGTCATCAGTGATGTCACTGACCATGTCATGAGTGATGTAATATGTGACGTCATCAGCAGTGCATTGCGGGGCGCGAGTTATAGTTAGCTGAACTAACTATAACAGGGGAATTTCACGGGTTTTGTACGAGTGCAATGTCCAACTAACTATAACTGTCCCTAAAACCTATGGTTTTTTCTGTGAATTTCAAAGGTTTTTTAAATGCTAATTTATAACTATAACGTGTCTGAAACCTATGGTTTTTTCAGTGAATTTCAAAGGTTTTTTAAATGCTAATTTCTAACTATAACGTGCCTGAAACCTATGGTTTTTTCAGTGAATTTCAGAGGTTTTTAAATGCTAATTTCTAACTATAACGTGCCTGAAACCTATGATTTTTTAAGTGAATTTCAAAGGTTTTTAAATGCTAGTTTCTAACTATGCCAACAGAGGTAGGACATGTGAAGAAAGAAGAAAAAACGCACAGAAAGAAGCAAAAGATGTGCAGAAAGAACCAACAGAGGAGCAGAAAGCGGCCTTGTTGCAAAATCATCCTGTGCCCACAACTTTTCAGACGGGTACTGGTGGTAACTGACTCTGACTAACCAGAGCCAGTGCGGGTTTGCACAGTGGTGAAGGGAGGGGGCCTGAGGTGACATGTGTGCAAACGCGCCCCGTGGCGCGTTTTAAGTTGCGGGATTAAGTTCCCTTGAATCCTGAGGGTCCTTGGGGCCCAACTAGCCCCCCAGGTACCTACAGTTAGGACCACAGAGCTGAGTTGCAGAGAGGCGTTCCGAGGCCACGCACCTTTTTCACCTCTCTGCAACGCAACTCTGTTGTGCTTACTGAAGGTACCTGGTGGGCTAGTTGGCCCCCAGGATTCAAAGGGAATTATCTCCCCAACTTAAAACGCACCACAGGGCGTGTTTGCGCACATGTCACCTGAGGCCCCTCCCCTCCCTTCACCACTGTGCAAACGCGCCCCGTGGCGCGTTTTAAGTTGGGGGATTAGGTCACCTTGAATCCTGAGAGTCCCTGGGGCCCAACTAGCCCACCAGGTACTTCCAGTAAGCACCACAGGCCTGCGTTGCAACGCCTGTAACAAATTGTGCAGTTGTGTTTAGGTAGTGAAGAGGGTCGTGCTGGGGGTAGTGTTTTAGGGTTTAGGGTAGTGCAGTGGTATTTGTGTAGTGTAGGGGGTCATGATGGGGGTAGATTTAGGGTTTAGGGTAGTGCAGTGGTGTTTGGGTAGTGTAGGGAGTCATGCTGGGGGAGTGTTTTAGGGTTTAGGGTAGTACAGTGGTGTTTGGGTAGTGTAGGGGGTCGTGCTGGGGTTAGTGTTTTAGGGTTTTAGGGTTTAGGGTAGTGCAGTGGTGTTTGGGTAGTGTAGGGGATACTGCTGGGGGTAGTGTTTTAGGGTTTAGGGTAGTGCAGTGGTGTTTGGGTAGCGTAGGGGGTACTGCTGGGGGTAGTGTTTTATGGTTTAGGGTAGTGCAGTGGTGTTTGGGTAGTGTAGGGGTTTGTGCTGGGGGTAGTATTTTAGGGTTTAGGGTAGTGCAGTGGTGTTTGTGTAGTGTAGGAGGTCGTGTTTTAGGGTTTAGGGTAGTGCAGTGGTCTTTGGGTAGTGTAGGGAGTAGTGCGGGGGTATTGTTTTAGAGTTTAGGGTAGTGCAGTGGTCTTTGCGTAGTGTAGGGGGTTGTGCGGGGGGTAGTGTTTTAGGGATTAGGGTAGTGCAATGGTATTTGGGTAGTGTAGGGGGTCATGCGGGGGTAGTGTTTTAGGGTTTAGGGCAGTGCAGTGGTGTTTAGGTAGTGTAGGGGGTCGTGCTGGGGGAGTGTTTTAGGGTTTAGGGCAGTGCAGTGGTGTTCAGGTAGTGTAGGGGGTCATGCTGGGGGAGTGTTTTAGGGTTTAGGGCAGTGCAGTCGTGTTCGGGTAGTGTAGGGGGTCGTGCTGGGGGAGTATTTTAGGGTTTAGGGTAGTGCAGTGGTGTTCAGGTAGTGCAGGGGGTCATGCTGGGGGTAGTGTTCTAGGGTTTAGGGCAGTGCAGTGGTGTTTGGGCAGTGTAGGGGGTCGTGCTGGGGGTGGTGTTTTAGGGTTTAGGGCAGTGCAGTGGTGTTCGGGCAGTGTAGGGGGTCATGCTGGGGGTGGTGTTTCAGGGTTTAGGGCAGTGCAGTGGTGTTCGGGCAGTGTAGGGGGTCGTGCAGGGGGTGGTGTTTCAGGGTTTAGGGCAGTGCAGTGGTGTTCGGGCAGTGTAGGGGGTCATGCAGGGGTGGTGTTTCAGGGTTTAGGGCAGTGGTGTTCGGGCAGTGTAGGGGGTCATGCTGGGGGTGGTGTTTCAGGAATTGGGGCAGTGCAGTGGTGTTCGAGCAGTAAAGGGGGTCATGCTGGGGGTGGTGTTTCAGGGTTTAGGGCAGTGCAGTGGTGTTCGGGCAGTGTAGGGGGCGGTGCAGGGGGTGGTGTTTCAGGGTTTAGGGCAGTGCAGTGGTGTTTGGGCAGTGTAGGGGGTGGTGTTTCAGGGTTTAGGGCAGTGCAGTGGTGTTCGGGCAGTGTAGGGGGTCGTGCAGGGGGTGGTGTTTCAGGGTTTAGGGCAGTGCAGTGGTGTTCGGGCAGTGTAGGGGGCGGTGCAGGGGTGGTGTTTCAGGGTTTAGGGCAGTACAGTGGTGTTCGGGCATTGTAGGGGGTGGTGCTGGGGCTGGTGTTTCAGAGTTTAGGGCAGTGCAGTGGTGTTTGGGCAGTGTAGGGGGTCGTGCTGGGGCTGGTGTTTCAGGGTTTAGGGCAGTGCAGTGGAGTTCGGGCAGTGTAAGGGTTCGTGCTGGGGCTGGTGTTTCAGGGTTTAGGGCAGTGCAGAGGTGTTCGGGCAGTGTAGGGGGTCATGCTGGGGCTGGTGTTTCAGGGTTTAGGGCAGTGCAGTGGTGTTCGGGCAGTGTAGGGGGTCTTGCTGGGGCTGGTGTTTCAGAGTCTAGGGCAATGCAGTGGTGTTCGGGCAGTGTAGGGGTCTTGCTGGGGTTGGTGTTTCAGAGTCTAGGGCAATGCAGTGGTGTTCGGGCAGTGTAGGGGGTCTTGCTGGGGCTGGTGTTTCAGGGTTTAGGGCAGTGCAGTGGTGTTCGGGCAGTGTAGGGGGTCGTGCTGGGGGTGGTGTTTCAGGGTTTAGGGCAGTGCAGTGGTGTTCGGGCAGTGTAGTGGGTCGTGCTGGGGCTAGTGTTTCAGGGTTTAGGGCAGAGCAATGGTGCTCAGGCAGTGTAGGGGGTTGTGCTGGGGGTGATGTTTCAGGGTTTAGGGCAGTGCAGTGGTGTTAGGGCAGTGTAGGGGGTCGTGCTGGGGGTGGTGTTTCAGGGTTTAGGGCAGTGCAGTGGTGTTCCGGCAGTGTAGGGGGTCGTGCAGGGGGTGGTGTTTCAGGGTTTAGTGCAGTGGTGTTTGGGCAGTGTAGGGGGTCGTGCTGGGGTGGTGTTTCATGGTTTAGGGCAGTGCAGTGGTGTTCGGGCAGTGTAGGGTGTCGTGCTGAGGGGTGGTGTTTCAGGGTTTAGGGCAGTGCAGTAGTGTTTGGGCAGTGTAGGGGGTCATGCAGGGGGTGCTGTTTCAGGGTTTAGGGCAGTGCAGTGGTGTTCGGCCAGTGTAGGTAGTCTTGCTGGGGGTGGTGTTTCAGGGTTTAGGGCAGTGCAGTAGTTTTCGGGCAGTGCAGGCGGTCGTGCTGGGGCTGGTGTTTCAGGGTTTAGGGCAGTGCAGTGGTGTTCGGGCAGTGTACGGGGTTGTGCTGGGGCTGGTGTTTCAGGGTTTAGGGCAGTGCAGTGGTGTTCGGGCAGTGTAGGGGGTCGTGCTGGGGCTGTTGTTTCAGGGTTTTGGGCAGAGCAGTGGTGTTCGGGAAGTGTAGGGGGTCATGCTGGGGGTGGTGTTTCAGGGTTTAGGGCAGTGGTGTTCGGGCAGTGTAGGGGGTCTTGCTGGGGGTGGTGTTTCAGGGTTTAGGGCAGTGCAGTGGTGTTCGGGCAGTGTAGGGGGTCTTGCTGGGGGTGGTGTTTCAGGGTTTAGGGCAGTGGTGTTCGGGCAGTGTAGGGGGTCTTGCTGGGGGTGATGTTTCAGGGTTTAGGGCAGTGCAGTGGTGTTCGGGCAGTGTAGGGGGTCTTGCTGGGGGTAGTGTTTCAGGGTTTAGGGCGGTGCAGTGGTGTTCGTGCAGTGTAGGGGGTCGTGCTGGGGGTGGTGTTTCAGGGTTTAGGGCAGTTTAGTAGTGTTCGGGCAGTGTAGGGGTTGTGCAGGGGGTGGTGTTTCAGGGTTTAGGGCAGTGCAGTGGTGTTCTGGCAGTGTAGGGGGTTATGCTGGGGGTGGGGTTTCAGGGTTTAGGGCAGTACAGTGGTGTTCGGGCAGTGTAGGGGGTCGTGCAGGGGGTGGTGTTTCAGGGTTTAGGGCAGTGCAGTGGTGTTCGGGCAGTGTAGGGGGTCGTGCTGGGGCTGGTGTTTCAGGGTTTAGGGCAGTGCAGTGGTGTTTGGGCAGTGTAGGGGGTCTTGCTGGGGGTGGTGTTTCAGGGTTTAGGGCAGTGGTATTCGGGCAGTGTAGGGGGTCCTGCTGAGGCTGGTGTTTCACGGTTTAGGGCAGTGCAGTGGTGTTCATGCAGTGTAGGGGGTCGTGCTGGGGCTGGTGTTTCAGGGTTTAGGGCAGTGCAGTGGTGTTCGGGCAGTGTAGGCGGTCGTGCTGAGGCTGGTGTTTCACGGTTTAGGGCAGTGCAGTGGTGTTCGTGCAGTGTAGGGGGTCGTGCTGGGGCTGGTGTTTCAGGGTTTAGGGCAGTGCAGTGGTGTTCGGGCAGTGTAGGCGGTCGTGCTGGGGCTGGTGTTTCAGGGTTTAGGGCAGTGCAGTGGTGCTCAGGCAGTGTAGGGGGTCGTGCTGGGGCTGGTGTTTCAGGGTTTAGGGCAGTGCAGTGGTGCTCGGGCAGTGTAGGGGGTCGTGCTGGGGGTGATGTTTCAGGGTTTAGGGTAGTGCAGTGGTGTTCGGGCAGTGTAGGGGGTCATGCAGGGGCTGGTGTTTCAAGGTTTAGGGCAGTGCAGTGGTGTTCGGGCAGTGTACGGGGTCGTGCTGGGGCTGGTGTTTCAGGGTTTTCGGCAGAGCAGTGGTGTTCGGGCAGTGTAGGGGGTCATGCTGGGGGTAGTGTTTCAGGGTTTAGGGCAGTGCAGTGGTGTTCGGGCAGTGTAGGGGGTCGTGCTGGGGGTGGTGTTTCAGGGTTTAGGTCAGTGGTGTTCGGGCAGTGTAGGGGGTCTTGCTGGGGGTGATGTTTCAGGGTTTAGGGCAGTGCAGTGGTGTTCAGGCAGTGTAGGGGGTCTTGCTGGGGGTAGTGTTTCAGGGTTTAGGGCAGTGCAGTGGTGTTCGGGCAGTGTAGGGGGTCATGCTGGGGGTAGTGTTTCAGGGTTTACGGCAGTGCAGTGGTGTTCGGGCACTGTAGGGGGTCGTGCTGGGGGTGGTGTTTCAGGGTTTAGGTCAGTGGTGTTCGGGCAGGGTAGGGGGTCTTGCTGGGTGTGATGTTTCAGGGTTTAGGGCAGTGCAGTGGTGTTCGGGCAGTGTAGGGGGTCTTGCTGGGGGTAGTGTTTCAGGGTTTAGGGCAGTGCAGTGGTGTTCGGCAGTGTAGGGGGTCGTGAAGGGGGTGGTGTTTCAGGGTTTAGGGCAGTGCAGTGGTGTTCGGGCAGTGTAGGGGGTCGTGCTAGGGTTGGTGTTTCAGGGTTTAGGGCAGTGCAGTGGTGTTCGGGCAGTGTAGGGGGTCATGCAGGGGCTGGTGTTTCAGGGTTTAGGGCAGTGCAGTGGTGTTCGGGCAGTGTAGGGGGTCGTGCTGGGGGTAGTGTTTTAGGGTTTAGGGTAGTGCAGTGGTGCTTGTGTAGTGTAGGGGGTCGTGCTGGGGGTAGTGTTTTAGGGTTTAGGGTAGTGCAGTGGTGTTTGTGTAGTGTAGGGGGTCATGTTTTAGGGTAGTGCAGTGGTGTTTGGGTAGTGTAGGGGGTCGTGCTGGGGGTAGTGTTTTAGGGTTTAGGGTAGTGCAGTGGTGTTTGTGTAGTGTAGGGGGTCGTGCTGGGGGTAGTGTTTTAGGGTTTAGGATAGTGCAGTGGTGCTTGTGTAGTTTAGGGGGTCGTGCTGGGGGTAGTGTTTTAGGGTTTAGGGTAGTGCAGTGGTGTTTGTGTAGTGTAGGGGTCATGTTTTAGGGTAGTGCAGTGGTGTTTGGGTAGTGTAGGGGGTCGTGCTGGTGGTAGTGTTTTAGGTTTTAGGTTAGTGCAGTGGTGTTTGGGTAGTGTAGGGGGTCATGCTGGGGGTAGTGTTTTAGGGTTTAGGATAGTGCAGTGGTGCTTGTGTAGTGTAGGGGGTCGTGCTGGGGGTAGTGTTTTAGGGTTTAACCCCTTCCATGCTCATGACGAGCTCAGCTCGTCATGCTGCGCAGTGCTCGTGTGCGCATGACGAGCTGAGCTCGTCATGAACCCGTCCGCTTAATGAAACGCCTCGCACAGGGCGAAAATCGGCCGCGCATGGAAGCGGTTAAGGTAGTGCAGTGGTGTTTTTGTAGTGTAGGGGGGTCATGTTTTAAGATGCAATGCTCCAATACCTGACCAGTCTGCACTACATAAAACTGCAAAAAAACTAAAAATAAAAAGTGTTTTGCACACTTTTGTCATTGGGCTATATGTGGGCTACATCTGGGTAATATTTGTGCTACATTTGGGCTCTTTTTTCACTGGTGGCCATCTTGGAAGACTTCTTTGTTATGAAGTTTCCTAATTTCTTCATTTACTGCAGTCTCCTCAGTAGGAAATGCTTTCAGTTTTTACTTTGATTCCATCAAGAAGGCATTCAGATGTGTCTCACATCTGCCATAAATTCAGAATGTTAGCACTCTAGTTGCTCATTAGATCACTGGAGTAAAGCTACTGCTCACCAGGGAGTTAACTGGTAGTCTGCTGCTGGTATTGAAAGTGATTGTTTCAGTCTGCATGTCAGAATTTTCTAATGAAATAGAAGAGGATTTGAGATCTCACTTAAAACATGCCCTAATTTTTCTTTCTGCAGCACTAACCATAATTTCTATTTCAAAAAGAACCCCTCATTTTGTTCCTTTTTAAATTAAATGTTTTAAGTGTTACCGGTTTATTCCAATCAAGATGGCTTCAGGTGTACCATACTTTTGTCATAAGTAAGGCTGTTAGCGCTCTAGTTGTTCTTTAGAACACTCTGGGAAGCTGCAGTAGAACACAAAGGCATCAACTGGCAGGCTGCTCCTGTTGAAATATAACAGGAAGATATTTGAGATCACACTTGAAATATGTCCTAATTTTTCTTTCTACAGCACTAACCATAATTTCTATGACAAAATGAACCCCATCATTTTGTTCCTTTTTAAATTAAATGTTTTAAGTGTTACCAGTTTATTCCAATCAAGATGGCTTCAGGTGTGCCATACTTTTGTCATAAGTAAGGCTGTTAGCACTCTAGTTGTTCTTTAGAACACTCTGGGAAGCTGCAGTAGAACACAAAGGCATCAACTGGCAGGCTGCTCCTGTTGAAATATAACAGGAAGATATTTGAGATCACACTTGAAACATGTCCTAATTTTTCTTTCTACAGCACTAACCATAATTGCTATGACAAAATGAACCCCATCATTTTGTTCCTTTTTAAATTAAATTGTTTAAGTGTTACCAGTTTATTCCAATCAAGATGGCTTCAGGTGTGCCATACTTTTGTCATAAGTAAGGCTGTTAGCACTCTAGTTGTTCTTTAGAACACTCTGGGAAGCTGCAGTAGAACACAAAGGAATCAACTGACAGTCTCTGCCCTTGTTGGATGTACATGTTTTACTGAGAATGTCAGACTTCATTCTCACATGAGTGAGAAAGATAATGTGAATTTACAGAAAATATGCTCTCATTTTAGCTTCTGGAGCACCTTCCAAACCTCCATGGGACAAGCATGAGAAAATAGTGTTCTCTCAAACATGATTCATGATATCCCAGCAGAAGGTTTTTCACATGGTAAAATCACCTTAGAATACACCACAATTCCTAAAATTAGTATGGTACCATCAACAAATAAATTCTAATGTAACTAAAGCCTGTTATCACCCTTTATAGTTCTCCTTTTGGTGACCCTCAAAATCTTCTATTCACTACAATGCATTTCAATGAGGTACTATCATTTATATTGGTCCCAAGATGGCTGCCAGCAATTCCAGGATGAAGTGCTGACAGCCAATCAGATCTCACGATGACATGTGTGGTTAGGCTCCGCCCAGATATATATGTGACTTTACTTTTGATTTTCTCAGGAACTACTGAACGGATTTACACCATTTAAGCAAAAGGCACGACACTGAACCAAGGGCTACCTCTTTGCCAAATTTGGTGTAATTCCGTTCAGCAGTTCGGGCTGTAGCTGCTACTAAAGGTTCCTATGGAAAAATGAATGGGGAAAACGCGTTTTGGGACCCCCCCTTTTTCTCGGCCCCCGCTTGAAGTATCACCCCGAGACTTTCAGGATAGGAGCGGACCGGAGCGCCCCAACAAGTTGGAAACTTTCGCGAAGATTCGTCAACCGGCGCCAACGTTATTTCAAATAGAATGTCGCGGATTTCCTATGGATAATAGGTTTTAACTATAACTATCTACTGGCGACCGCCAGTAGATAATATATATATATATATCAGCACCAAAGTCCCGTAGTGTCGGCACCCAGCAAGGAACACACGGGCACAAACCACAGCAGCAGATGTCATCAGAAGTTTATTTCATGCCGAAGATGGTCCACATTACGCGTTTCGGCCGCCGACCTGAGGCCTTGATCGCATGAAGAGAAAAAAAAGATATGTATATATATATTCACTGAAAAAACCATAGGTTTTAGGGACAGTTATAGTTACTTGGACATTGCACTCGTACAAAACCCGTGAAATTCCCCCGTTATAGTTAGTTCAGCTAACTATAACTCGCGCCCCCGCAATGCACTGCTGATGACGTCACATATTACATCACTCATGACATGGTCAGTGACATCACTGATGACATCACTGATGACATCTCAAATGACATCACTGATGACATCATCCATGTGATAATTTCATGCATCTTCTCACACCCTAATATAACGTTTGATACACCCAATCTAAATTACAGACTGCCATTCTCAAAACCATAGACACTCCAATACCAATAACTACATACCCACTCACTGATTCTTAGGTCTACACACACATCCACTCACTCACCCGTACAGTCACTCATACTTAAACTGTCCCTAAAACCTATGGTTTTTTCAGTGAATTTGTAAGGTTTTTTAAATGCTAATTTCTAACTATAACGTGCCTGAAACCTATGGTTTTTTCAGTGAATTTCAAAGGTTTTTTAAATGCTAATTTCTAACTATAACATGTCTGAAACCTATGGTTTTTTTCAGTGAATTTCAAAGGTTTTGTAAATGCCAATTTTTAAATGTATTAATTGTTATTTTTATTTTTTTCATACTGATTTACTACATTTTTTTAAACTATTTATTTTTAGATATTTTATTTTTTAAAATACATTGTAATTACATTATACATTACATTACAAAATATACTTTCTCAGAATGAATTACTTTACTTTAAATACTTTGCAAATAGGCAATAGACTTTTAAGTACAGTAGTTACAGTTGTTGCAATGGGCAACACAATTTCAAACACAATGCAACATTGAGCTCAATGTGAATTTCTAGCTAAATGCAATTAGTTACTTTATGGATTACTTTTTCTAACCACAGGACTGGATCCTAGATTCAGTCCTGGGACATCTCCTGTAAACAGTTGAGTAAAAGCGTTTTGGTTACAGTAGTGATTTTTAAGGAATATTATTGTATTTTAAAACTTTTTCACATAGAATCACCAATGTTATCCTATGGGAGGAAATTCACTTAGCAGGTAAGTAGTGTTATCATGACTTTTTCTCACTCAGTGGTGGATCCTGGATCCAGCACTGGTGCATCTCCTGTAAACAGTTGAAAGAATGCGTTTAAGTCATACAGGCGATTTTTAAGGAATATTTGTAGTTTGTGAAAATCGACACTTTGAAACTTTTCTGCTGAAAACCAGACAATGGATTCCTATGGAAGCAAATACAAGTTACTGGTAAGTACGGTTAGAATTACTTTTCAGGGTCAGTGCTGGGCTAAAAGATGCAGCACTGGGTTCTCTCCTGATAACAGGTCAGTAAATCGGAATTCGTATTTCGGCTGATTTTAGAGGAATATTATAAAGTTCCAAAACTCCACACTTAGAAACTTTTTCAGCAAAAAGCAGGCAATGATATCCTATGGAAGGAAATTCAAGTTACTGGTAAGTACGGTTAGAATTACTTTTCAGGATCAGTACTGGGCTGAAAGATGCAGCACTGAGGTCTCTCCTGATAACAGGTGAGTAAATCGGAATTCGTATTTCGGCTGATTTTAGAGGAATATTTGCACAATGGTGAAGGGAGGGGCGGGGCCTGAGGTGACATCTGTGCAAACGCGCCCCGTGGCGCGTTTTAAGTTGGGGATTAAGTCCCCTTGAATCATGAGGGTCCCTGGGGCCAACTAGCCCACCAGGAACCTCCAGTATGCGCCAGGGGCTGCGTTGCAGAGACGTGTACAGAGGCCACACCCCTTTTACACCTCTCTGCAAGGCAGCTCTGTGGCGCTTTGGAAGTACATGGTGGGCTAGTTGGACTCCAGGGACCCTCAGGATTCAAGGGGACTTAATCCCCCAACTTAAAACACGCCACGGGCCTGTTTGCACACATGTCACCTGAAGCCCCGCCCCTCCCTTCACCACTGTGCAAACGCGCCCGTGGCGCGTTTTAAGTCGGGGATTAACTCACCTTGAATCCTGAGGGTCCCTGGGGGCCAACTAGCCCAACAGGTATATCCAAAAGCGCCACAGAGCTGCGTTGCAGAGAGGTGTAAAAGGGGCGTGGCCTCTGTCCACCTCTGTGCCATGCAGCCCCTGGCGCATACTGGAGGTTCCTGGTGGGCTAGTTGGCCCCCAGGGACCCCAGTATTCAAGGGGAATCGTTCCCTCTCTGCAAACGCGCCAGGGGGCGCGTTTGCAGAGTGCTATCAAAGAGGGGCGTGGCCTCCTCGCGATGCCGTTTTTAATTTTTTTAATTTTTTTATAGGGGGCTGTGTGGCCCCCTTTTTAGTAATTTTTGAGCCCTGGGGACCCCATCCCCCAGGGCCTGTCCCCCTTTTTTTTAAAAATAATAAAAAAGGACTGGGAAGGGGACCGCGTGGGCCCCCCTCCCGTGGCCAATTTCAACCCGGGGACCCCATCCCCCTGCCATAGCCACCTTTTTTTTATTTGATGGATGGGGGCTGCCTGGCCCCCTCCTAAGGCCTCCTTAGGCCCCGGGGACCCCATCCCCCGGGGCTGGCCCTCATCCTTTTGGGGTCCGTGGGGGACCCCAACTCCCCATGGACCCTGCCGGCTCCCCGCCTCCTAGCGGCATTGCTTTTCCACATGGGGAGCTGCTAATATGCAGCTCCCCATGTGGAAAGCAATTCTGCTTGAATTTTGGAAGCAAGAGCAGCTTTCCCTGCTCTCGCTTCCAAAATTCAAAGCAGTTTGCAATGACAGGACGGGAGCCGCGAGGCTCCCGTCCTGTCATTGCAAACAGCAGTGTCCCGGGGGTAGGCACCCCAGGACACTGCAGGAGCCTGCCCTGGGGGTGGCGGTCCCCAGGGCCATCACTGGCTCCAGGAGGGGGCCGCGCGGCCCCCTCCCCACATTTTCAAAGCCCCGGGAGGTGGTGGTCCCCGGGGCTTGGGGGTCCAAAACGGACCCCCATTTTCAATTTTGTTAGTGCCCCGGGGAGGTGGTGGTCCTCGGGCGTGTGGGGGGCTGGAGTCCCCCACACAGGTTAATTTAAAAATAAAGAAGCCCCGGGGAGGTGGTGGTCCCGGGGCTGCGGGAGGGCTCAGAGCCCTCCCGCAACTTTTCTAATAAAACCCCGGGGGTGGCGGTCCCCGGGGCTTGGGGGGCCCTTAGAGGCCCCCCATACATAAAATAAACCCCCCCAGCATGCCCCCGGGACTTGGCCCGGACACTTGGCCCACCCGGGGGCAAATTAACATCGAGCGCGGGAGACCGCGCTTCGATTTTTTTCGGCAGGATCCGCGCTCCCTGAGCGCATCCTGCCGATTTTTTTTTTTTAAATGCTTTTTGCCCAGGGGGTCCTTGTGGGACCCCCGATCAGGCCTAGGGGTTAGGGTGTTTCTACCCTGCCCCCTTTGTGCGTTTGCGCACTTGTTTCTTTTTTTCTCGGCGGGATCCGCGCACCCTAAGCGCATCCCGCTGATTTAAAAAAAAATGCTTTTCTGCCCAGGGGTCCTTGTGGGACCCCTGGGCAGACCTAGGGGTCAGGGTGTTTCTACCCTGCCCCCTTTTGCGCTTTGCGCACTTGTTTCTGTCCCTCGGTTCTACCGAGGGACAAAATGGCTGCCAACACTTCTTGATTTGGAGTGTTGACAGCCAATTAGCATGCAGCTCGTGATTGGGAGGGTACGCGGATCCGACGCGCCCATAGATATATATGTGATTTTAATTGTGAATTTCTCAGGAACTACTGAACGGATTTACACCATTTTAGCAAAAGGCACCAGTCTGAACCAAGGGCTACCTCTTTGCCAAATTTGGGGTAATTCCGTTCAGCAGTTCGGGCTGTAGCTGCGACTAAAGGTTCCTATGGAAAAATGAATGGGGAAAACGCGTTTTGGGACCCCCCTTTTTTCTCGGCCCCCGCTTGATGTATCACCTCGAGACTTTCAGGGTAGGAGCGGACCGGAGCGCCCCAACAAGTTGGAAGCTTTCGCGAAGATTCGTCAACCGGCGCCAACGTTATTGCAAATAGAATGTCGCGGATTTCCTATGGATAATAGGTCCTAACTATAACTATCTACTGGCGACCGCCAGTAGATTATATATATATATATATATATATATATATATATATATATATATATATATATATATATATATATATATATATATATATATATATATACTACCTACTGGCAGTCGCCAGTACGTAGTTATAGTTAGGATCTTGTTTCTATTCAAAAAGCGTTTTTTCTTTTGCCAATATCTTTGGCGCCGTTTGAAGAATCCTCGCGAAATTTTCAAAACTAATGGTTCACTCAGGTCAGCTCCTGTCTTGAAAGTTTCAGGGTGATTTGTTGAGCGGGGGCCGAGAAAAAAGGGGGGTCCCAAAACGCGTTTTCCCCATGTTAATTTCCATAGGAAACTTTAGACAAAGCTACAGCCCGAACTGCTGAACGGAATTACACCACATTTAGCAAAAAGGTAGCTCTTGGTTCAGAAAGTGATCTTTTATTTAAATGGTGTAAATCCGTTCAGTAGTTCCAGAGAAATTCAAAAAATAAAAATGTATATATCTGAGCACCGAGGAGGGTTCGCGAACCCTCCCGAGCACAAGCTTAATTCTGATTGGCTGCCAACACTCCAAACCAGAATGTTTTGGCAGCCATCTTGTGACCGAGTCACAAGAAAACAGTAAAACAAAGATGAAAAACAAGAAAAGGGGGCAGGGTAGAAACACCCTGACCCCCTAGGCCTGCTCAGGGGGTCCCACAAGGACCCCCAGGGCCAAAAAAAGCATTTTTTTAAAAGAAAATCGGCCGAATTCGCTCTGGGTGCGCGAATCTGGCCGAAAAAACAAAAAAAAGATGCGCGGACTCCCACGCTTTGTTTTCCATAAGCCCCCGGGTGGGCCAGGTCCCGGGGGCAATGTTTATAATGTGTGCGAGGGCCTGCGTGGGCCCGTGGGGGCCCCCGCAGCCCCAGGGACCGCTACCTCCCCGGGGCTTTTTTATTAAAATGCGTGGGGGGCTCCTCCCCCCCATGCTGCCCCGGGGAATGCCACCTCCCGTGGCATTGGTATTTAAAAGCGGGGGGCCTCGCGGGACCGCCACCTCCCCGGGGCCTTATTAAAATAAGGGCGAGGTGCCTCGCGGGCCCACCCAAGCCCCGGGGACCACCACCTCCCAGGGGCTTTGTCAAAGAATTAGTGTGGGGGGGCTAGAGCCCCACCACACTGCCCCGGGGACCACCACCTCCCCGGGGCACTATTTATTGAAATACGGGGGTCTGTTGCAGACCCACTGGCCCCGGGGACCACCACCTCCCCGGGGCTATTTGCATGTTGGGAGGGGGGCCCTCGATGGCCCTGGGGACCGCCACCCCCCAGGGCCGGTTCCTGCAATGTCCTGGGGTGCCCACCCCTGGGACATTGCCGTTTGCTATGGCAGGGCGGGAGCACGGCTCCCGCCCTGCCATAGAAAACACTGCTTTGCTTCATTGAAGCGAGAGTAGAGAGAGCAGGAAACCTGCTCTCGCTTCAACGAAGCAAAGCAGAATTACTTTTGGGCAAGGGGAGCTGCATGTTAGCAGCTCCCCTTGCCCAAAAGCAATGCCGGCTCCCGCAGGAGGTGGGGAGTCGGCACGGACCGTGGGGGCATTGGGGCTCTCCCCACGGTCCCCAAGTTGTGGGCCAGCCCCAGGGGATGGGGTCCCCGGTGCCAGAAGTGGCCCAGGGGAGGGGAGCCACGCGGCCCCCTCCCGTGAATTAAAAAATAAAAAAAAGAGGCCAGGCCCCGGGGGATGGGGTCCCTGGAGCCAATAGTGGCCCAGGAAAGGGGGGCAACACGCTCCCCTTCCTGTAAATAAAAAAAAAAAAAGAGGCCAGGCCCCGGGGATGGGGTCCCCGGGGCCAATAGTGGCCTATGGAAGGGGGGCCACGCGCCCCCTTCCTGTTTTTTTTTTTAAATAAGGCCAGGCCCCGGGAGATGGGGTCCCCGGGGCCATAATTAGCCTCAGGAGGGGGACCACATGGCTCCCCTCCCCCAAAAAGCTCCAGGCTGGCCAGGCCCCGGGGGATGGGGTCCCCGGGGCCAGAAGTGGCCCAGGGAAGGGGGGCCACACAGCCTCTTTCTCGTTTAGAAAAAAAAGGTAATATGCTGAGGCCCTGGGGGATGGGGTCCCAAGGGCCCAAAAATAATTAAGAGAAGGGGGCCACACAGCCCCCTTCCAAAAGAAAGAAATAAAAAGGTGGCGTTGTGGGAGGCCCCGCCCCCTCCCTGCACCATTGTGCAAACGCACCTCCTGGCGTGTTGTGGGTTGGGGGATTAAGTCCCCTTCATTCCTGAGGGTCCCTGGGGGCCAACTAGCCCACCAGGTACCTCCAGTAAGCCCCACACAGTGGGATTGCTAAGACGTCTTTGGAGGCAATGCCCCCTTTCTCCACCGCTCTGCAAACGCACCTCCTGGCAGACTACGGGATGGGGGATAAAGTCCACTTTACTCCTGAGGAACTTTGGGGGCTAAGAAGCCCTCATGGTACCTCCTGTAAGTCCTACGCAGCAGAATTCCTGAGGGCTGGTCAGAGGCCCAGCACCCTTTCTCCACCACTCTGCAAACACGACTACTAGTTAAAGAAGCATTTGCAATGTAATAGGTTTCGTATTTGTGAGAGTTAGAGCTATTGGCGTTGTAAATGTAAACATTTTTAACTTATGTTTTTTGGTGTAGAGAGGATGTACGTTGTGTGTAGTGGAATTATGTGGTATGTTGTGCAGTGAAATTATGTGAGTAGAAAGTATGTGGTGTTTAGTGTATAGGATTTATGTGGAGTGGGATTATGTGTTTTGGAGAGTAATTATGTGGTATTGTAGTCTGTGCTGTGGAGTGGTAATCTCAGGTTTAGTCTTCCTCGTTTCCATAGAAGCTAAACTATAAACTCAATGAGACACAATAAAAGAAGGAACCACTGAGGAGCACGTCTGGACTTAGTCAGAGGTAGGAGCAGGGCCACTGGAATTATGTGACTGTTCGGCTGCACCAATTTTCACATAATTAAACATTTTCCGCAAATATTCCATCACCTGCTGCCTAATCTGCAGATTTGAACAAAAAAAGCCTTGTTTCTAGCTCAAACGGCTCAAATGTTTTAAAAATTGCAGCGTCATGTGTTACAGAGTGGTGGAAGGCCCTTTGCAAAGCTGGAATGGTCACGTGTTACTTATTGCAAAATGTGGGTGTTAAACTGGTACTAATGGTGCACAAACCTCTCTTCTTTCTGTGCCTCTCTTGCCTCTTTCTGCATTTCTCTTGCTTCTTTATGCACCTTTCTTCCTCTTTCTGCACCTCACTGTCTTCTTTCTGCACTTGCCTCTTTCTGCACTTCTCTTGCCCCTTTCTGCACCTCACTTGCCTCTTTCAGCACCTCTGTTGCTTTTTTCTGCAGATCTCTTGCCTCTTTCTGCACCTCCCTTGTCTCTTTCTGCACCTCTCTTGCCTCTTTCTGCATCTCACTTGTCTCTTTCTGTACTTCTCTTGCTTCTTCCTACACCTCTCTTGCCTCTTTCTGCTCCTCTCTTGCCTCTTTGTGCATTTCTCTTGCCTGTTTCTGCAGTTCCCTTGCCTCTTTCAGTACCTCTCTTGCCTCTTTCAGCACCTCACTTGCCTCTTTCTGCACCTCACTCTCTTCCTTCTGCACTTGTCTTGCCAATTCTGCACTTCTCTTGCCTCTTTCTGCACTTCTCGAGGCTCTTTCTGTACCTTACGAGCCTCTGTCTGCACCTCAAGTGGCTCTTTCTGCACTTCTCTTGCCTCTTTCTGCACCCCTCTTGCCTCTTTTTGCACCTCTGTTGGTTCTTTCTGCACTGCTCTTGCTTCTTTCTGCACCTCACTTGCCTCTTTCTGCACTTCTCTTGCTTCTTTCTACACCTCTGTTGCTTCTTTCAGAAATTCTCTTGCCTCTTTCTGCACCTCACTTGCTTCTTTATGCACCCCTCTTGACTCTTTCTGCACCCCTCTCCCCTCTTTATGCACCTCTTTTGCCTCTTTCTGCACCCCTGTTCCCTCCTTCTGCACATTTCCTGCCTGTTTCTGCACCTCTCTTGCCTCTTTCAGCACCTCTGTTGCTTCTTTCTGCACTTCTCTTCTTTCTTTCTGCACCCCTCCTGTCTCTTTCTGTACCTCTCTTGCCTCTTTGTGCACCTCTCCTACCTGTTCCTGCACCCCTCGTGCCTCTTTTTGCACCTCTGTTGGTTCTTGCTGCACTGCTCTTGCTTCTTTATACACCTCACTTGCCTCTTTCTGTACTTCTATTGCTTCTTTGCACACCTCTGTTGCTTCTTTCAGCAATTCTCTTGCCTCTTTCTGCACTTCTCCTGCCTCTTTCTGTACCTCTCTTGCATCTTTGTGCACCTCTCCTACCTCTTTCTGCACCCCTCTTGCCTCTTTTTGCACCTCTGTTGGTTCTTTCTGCCCTACTCTTGCTTCTTCCTGCACCTCACTTGCCTCTTTCTGCACTTCTCTTGCTTCTTTCTACACCTCTGTTGCTTCTTTTAGCAATTCTCTTGCCTCTTTCTGCACTTCTCTTGCTTGCTTCTGCACCTCTCTTGCGTCTTTCTGCACCTCTGTTGCCTCTTTCTGCACTTCTCTTGCCTCTTTCTGCACTTCTCGAGGCTCTTTCTGTACCTTACGAGCCTCTGTCTGCACCTCAAGTGGCTCTTTCTGCACTTCTCTTGCCTCTTTCTGCACCGCTCTTGCCTCTTTTTGCACCTCTGTTGGTTCTTTCTGCACTGCTCTTGCTTCCTTCTGCACCTCACTTGCCTCTTTCTGCACTTCTCTTGCTTCTTTCTACACCTCTGTTGCTTCTTTTAGCAATTCTCTTGCCTCTTTCTGCACTTCTCTTGCTTGCTTCTGCACCTCTCTTGCGTCTTTCTGCACCTCTGTTGCCTCTTTCTGCACCTCACTTGCTTCTTTCTGCACCCCTCCTGCCTCTTTCTGCACTTCTATTGCTTCTTTCTACACCTCTCTTGCCTCTTTCTGCTCCTCTCGTGCCTCTTTCTGCATTTCTCTTGCCTGTTTCTGCACTTCCCTTACCTCTTTCTGTACCTCTCTTGCCTCTTTCTGCACCTCTCTTGCCTCTTTCTGCACGTCTCTTGCTTCTTTCTGCACCTCTCTTGCTTCTTTCTGTACCCTTCTTCCCTTTTTTGCATCCCTCTTGCCTCTTTCTGCTATCCTCTTGCCATTTTCTGCACCTCTCTTGCCTCTTTCTGCACCTCACTTGCCTCTTTCTGCACTTCTCTTGCTTCTTTCCACACCTCTGTTGCTTCTTTCAGCAATTCTCTTGTCTCTTTCTGCACTTCTTTTGCTTGTTTCTGCACCTCTCTTGTGTCTTTATGCACCTCTGTTGCCTCTTTCTACACCTCATTTGCTTCTTTCTGCACCCCTCTTGCCTCTTTCTGCAACCCTCTTTTCTCTTTCTGCACCTCTCTTCCCTCTTTCTGCACCCCTGTTTCCTCTTTCTGCACCTTTCCTGCCTGTTTCTGCACCTCACTTGCCTCTTTCTGTACCTCTGTTGGTTCTTTCTGCACTTCTCTTGCTCTTTCTGCACCCTTTGCGCCTCTTTCAGCACCTCTGTTGCTTCTTTCTGCACTTCTCTTCCTTCTTTCTGCACCCCTCCTGCCTCTTTCTGTACCTCTCTTGCCTCTTTGTGCACCTCTCCTACCTTTTTCTGCACCTCTCTTGCCTCTTTTTGCACCTCTGTTGGTTCTTTCTGCACTGCTCTTGCTTCTTTCTGCACCTCACTTGCCTCGTTCTGCACTTCTCTTACTTCTTTCTACACGTCTGTTGCTTCTTTCAGCAATTCTCTTGCCTCTTTCTGCACTTCTCTTCCTTCTTTCTGCACCCCTCCTGCCTCTTTCTGTATCTCTCATGCCTCTTTGTGAACCTCTCCTACCTCTTTCTGCACTCCTCTTGCCTCTTTTTGCACCTCTGTTGGTTCATTCTGCACTGCTCTTACTTCTTTCTGCACCCCTCTTGCCTCTTTCTTCACCCCTCTTTTCTCTTTCTGCACCTCTCTTGCCTCTTTCTGCACCCCTGTTCCCTCTTTCTGCACCTTTCCTGCCTGTTTCTGCACCTCTCTTGCCTCTTTCTGTACCTCTGTTGCTTCTTTCTGCACTTCTCTTGCCTCTTTCTGCACCTCTGACTTAGAGGTAGTAGGGCCTTACAGGGGAGGTCATGCCAGTCACAGGGGTATCCCAACCCATAGTGTACCCTAGTGTATGTAGGTATTTTCACTGTATTCTAAGTGTCTTTCAGCATAGCACTGGCTCCGGGCCTGGTTAGTCAGAGTCAGTTACCACCAGTACCAGTCAGCAAAAAGTTGGTGCCACAGTATGACTTTGCAACAAGGCCTCTTTCTGCACCTCTGTTGGTTCTTTCTGCATATCTCTTGCTTCTTACTGCACCTTTCTTCGTCTTTCTGGACTTCTGTTGCCTCTTTCTGCATTTCTCTTGCTTCTTTCTGCGCTTTTCTTCCTCTTTCTGCACATGTCCTACCTCTGTAGGCATAGTTAGAAATTAGCATTTAAAAAATCTTTAAAATTCACTGAAAAAACCATAGGTTTCAGGGACGTTATAGTTAGAAATTAGCATTTAAAAAACCTTTGAAATTCACTGAAAAAACCGATAGGTTTCAGGAACGTTATAGTTAGAAATTAGCATTTAAAAAACCTTAGAAATTCACTGAAAAAAACATAGGTTTCAGGGACATTATAGTTAGAAATTTGCATTTAAAAAACCTTAGAAATTCACTGAAAAAACCACAGGTTTCAGGGTCGTTATAGTTAGTTGGACATTTCACTCATACAAAACCAGAGAAATTCGGTCGTTATAGTTAGTTGAGCTAACTATAACTCGCGCCCCCGCAATGCACTGCTGATGATGTCACATATTACATCATTCATGACATGGTCAGTGACATCACTGATGACATCATTGATGACATCTCAAATGACATCACTGATAACATCGTCCACGTGATAATCTGATGCACCTCCTCACACCCTAATATAGCCTTTGATACACCCACTCTAAAATACAGACTACCATTTTCGAAACCATAGACACACCAATACGAGTTACTACATACCCACTCACTGAGTCCTAGGTCTACACACACATCCACTCATTCACCGATACAGTCATTCATACATGCAGTCACTCATCAATCACAGCACTATCATATGCACTCATACACCTATACAGACACTCACACACCATCACTCATCCATAGAGTTACTCACACACCTAGTCAGTCATGCAAAGAATCAATCACACTCCCATTTACTCACCTATACAGTTATACACACACCACCTCACTTATTCATACAGATACTAACACATACTTACTCTCTTATACAATCACTGCTACAAGCACACACTCATCTATACAGCCACTCTCACGATCACTCACTCTCACATATAGTCATTTATATATTCCAACACTCACATATACTGCCTTTCACATATGTAGTTACTCACACATGTACCACTGAGACATCCATTCACTCACCAACACACCCATACACACACTCATCCACCCATACAGCCCTTCACAGATGCACACTTGAACCTTTACACCCAGTGAATCACCCACTCACACATCTATGCACAGAGTCACATACCCCCCACCCACCCACACAGACACTCAGGCACCCATACAGATACTCAGACAACAAATCAATAACCCATATAGACACTCATGTAGCTACTCACCAACCCATGCAGCTGCTTACACACCAACTAACAGACTGATACAGACATTCACACAGTTTAGTCACTAACCCATGCATTCATTAAGACACGATTAACCACTCACTTATACAGTCAGTCAAGCACCTACTAAATCATCCATTCAGACACTTATACACCCACTCATTCTTCAATACACCTTGGCATATATATATATATAAAACATATTTAGACTTTACAGAAACACACAGTCACTGGATGATGTCATCAGTGATGTCATCAGTGATGTCATTTGAGATGTCATCAGTGATGTCATCAGTGATGTCACTGACCATGTCATGAATGATGTAATATGTGACGTCATCAGCAGTGCGGGGCACGAAGTTATAGTTAGCTCAACTAATTATAACAACCGAATTTCTCTGGTTTTGTATGAGTGAAATGTCCAACTAACTATAACGTCCCTGAAACCTGTGGTTTTTTCAGTGAATATATATATTGTCGTGACAAAGGCTTTGGGCCGAAACGCGTAGACGCTCTTTTATCGATGTGTTAATATGATGGAATAAACCTCATTCTGATTCAAGCAAGCCCTGTGGAGTGCCGTTCCTTCCTGCTGTATACTTTGGGTCAGAAGCTTCTTGCAATATATATATATATATATATATATATATCCACAAAGTTCAGTACGCGCGCTCTCAGGATGCAGCACAATCAACACCAAGTTGTTGCAGGAAACTGTTTAATCACACAACACGTTTTGGCTGCCCAGCAGCCTTGGTTACATGTGCTATAACCACCACTAGGGTGTCCTTAAAAATGCATGATAAACATAGAGAAAGGGGACATAAGAGGATCAAACGTGTCCGCCATATTGGAATGGTGCAAAATCTAGCCAGAAACTAGGTATAAATCCACACGGTGGTGCATACATAATAATTACAAAAAACAAACATTGAATGGAGATCCATTCGCAATTGCCACATATGAACATCGAATGACGAGTTAACACCAAAATAGTAGAGTGACTGCGGCATCTCAACAAAGTGTGAGGTTATGCGGATAAGGGCAGTGATGGTGTCAGTGCCTGGACAAGATTACAGCGTTACACAGGCGAACCATGATGGTAAAGGCATAGTGCCTGTTCAATACCATGTAACTGACTCGTAGGCCCCTACCTTGTAGGACGTCTAGGCTAAAATAATAATATACTGCCTAGATAGAAAAAAGGGGAATACTCGGTGTAGCAACACCACTAGTGTTGGTCAAGTGCCCGGCATAGTGCACAAGGGTCCTCAAATGATAATCAAAATCATGCATGGTTTGTCTTATCTGTGATGACATCCCAGGAGTGACAACGAAGAAAAGGGTAGGGAACCCGTGCTGGTGAGTGACGTGATGGTGGGTCCCTTCCTTTCCTCCTGTATAGAAGAAACACAAAAGAAAGATGTCAGTATCAGAAAAATAAGTAAAAACAATGTGATACAAGTTATGCATATAATAACATTCAACATGAAGAGTTTGGTTTCCCATGCATACGAAGGAAGAGCAGAAACAGGGGCGAAACACTATTCCTCTCTAAGGTGAACAGCAAGTTCCTCATCCTGGTTCAACCCCCCTGGGATTTAGGTTTGGAAGTCAATTATGTAATTTGACTCCTTCCTTCTGAGCTTGAGAACTCTATCTCCCCCTCTGAGATCATTAGTGATCTGTTCAATGGCACAGTAAGAAAGCTGGGATGCATCAGAGAAATGTCTGTCCTGAAAGTGTTGGGCTACTGGATACCGAGGGTCCCTGTTGGTAATGGCCCTCATATGCTCCAGTATTCTCTTTTTGGCCATGAGGGTGGTGCTACCTATATACCACAATTTGCACGGGAACTCAATGATGTAGATGACAAAGGTGGTACTACACGTGAGGAATTGGGAAATGACTCTGCTGGTTGGCCCCGTGCTACCTCCTTGCACGTCAGGCTGTTACTACACGCCTTACAATGGCCACATGGAAAGAAGCCCTGGAGGTTGAGTGTGTTTCTACCTGGTGATTCAGTGATGTCACTGTGGACAAGCATGTCCCTGAGTCTACGTCCTCTCCTGTATGTAATACGGGGTCTGTCATTGATTTTATTTGAAAAGTTTTATAAAGCGCAAACAAGACCCAACCGGGTATCAGAGCGCTGTACAAAGAGGAAAGCTGACGTATACGTACAGAGACAATATAAATACACTTACAAAAAAGGAAATATGAGGCCAAGCAGTTTCATCATAGACTTACTTCAAAGACAAACGAAGTAAGTTTAAACCCCAGTAGGGAATGATTGTCAAGCATAAGTTTCAAACATAAAGTGAAAGTAAATTGTTAAGCATACAATAACACACCCAAGCACACCCCATAAGGCAGCATGAGAGGAACCTGAGGCATAAAATAAATGAGGACGCTAGGGGAAGAGTAGTTACAAACATAAAGTGAAAGTAAATTGTCAAGCATAAATTTCAACACAACAAAGTAAAAATGCTTGTCGAGAATGCAGGTAATTGACTAGCAAATGACATGGAGGCTATTGTTGATGCAGTTCTTCCAATAGTAGCCATTTGACCTGTTTTTTGAATGAGGCAGTCGGAGTATTGGCTCTGATCTCTGTTGGAAGGGCATTCCAAATTCTTGGAGCCAGTCCTGAGAAGGTACGATTGTAAGTTCTTTTTTTATTGAATTTCGGTGGTTTCAGAAGAAGGGTATTGGAGCTTCTTAGGTTTCTTCTGGATCCGGAGAGCTCAAGTTTTTTTGCCAGGTAAACGGGGCTATTGAAATGTATAGCTTTATGTGTCAGGCAGGCTATCTTGAAGCGGATCCTAGCTTCAATGGGGAGCCAGTTAAGCTGGATTAGGTCAGGTGTGATATGATCATGCTTTCTTGAACCTGTGATTAGTCTGGCAGAGGCGTTCAGAGTAGCTCTTAGCGGCGCTAACCTAGATTTAGGAAGACCAGCTAGGGTCACCAAGCCATATTCTAATCGTGATATAACTAAGGATTGGACTGCTGATTGCATGTCTTCTGGAGGTAGGAACGGTTTGATTTTCCTAAGAGTGTTGAGCTGATGGTTGGCACTCTTAATGGTTGCACTGATGTGACCTTGCATGTTTAGAAATTTGTCTAGGGTGACCCCTAAAGAGCAGGCGGAGTCCACCAAATGCGGGGTGCAGTTGAGTGCTGAGATTTTTTTGATCCAGTTTTGCGTGGGGGCCTTGTGGTTGCGTGGGGAAATCAGGAGAAATTCAGTTTTGAGAGAGTTAAGTAATAGGTGGTTATGTGTTAGCCATTGTTGAGTTTTTTTAAGCGCTCCGTTAAGAGTTTTAATGTCATCTGGAGAGGAGATCTTCAAATACAGTTGAGTGTCATCAGCGTACATGTGGTACTGAATGTTTGAGTCATTTAGAATGGCAGTTAGAGGTTCCATGCATAGGTTGAAGAGCGAGGGCGAAAGTGCAGAACCTTGAGGCACCCCAATAGAGACTGAAGTGCTGGCCGCCAAAGATTGGTTGACTTTGATTCTTTGTGTTCGGTTATGCAGGAAAGAGGAGAACCAATTTAGGACAGGGCCCGATAGCCCCATCCTGTATTGAAGAAGGTTAATCAGGTTATCATGTTTGATAGTGTCAAAAGCAGAGGACAAGTCCAGAAGGATTAGAAGACATGGTGTATCTTGGTCCAGAGCTCTCAATGCGTCATCAACAATGTGAGTTAGTGCTGTTTCTGTGCTATGACCTGATCTAAAGCCTGATTGATGTTGGTCTGGGAGCTGACATTTCTCAATGTGGTCGCAAAGCTGTGTGTGAACACATTTCTCGAGCAATTTCGCTAGGGACATAATGTTGGTGATCGGTCGGAAGTTACTGGGATCTGTAAGGTCTGCATTGGGCTTCTTGGGGATGGGTGTGACTTGCCCCATTTTAAGGCAGTCGGGAATCCTCCCTTGTAAGAGAGATTGTTGGATGATCCTGGACCAGAGAGGCAGAACTGCCAAGTTGAGGTCTTTGAGCAGCTTGGCGGGTAGTGGGTCCTTGAAATGGTTGGAAGGTTTCAGAGAAGCCAGGGAAAGTGACAGCTCCTCCAAGTCTGGAGGTCGGAAGGTATTCCAGCAGGCATTGTTTTTGGGTGTGTACAGGCATTGATTTTGGGTGTGTACTGCCGTGAAACCAGGCAAACCCTCGGAACTCATAGACAACAAATTCTCAGCGGCCCGTTGCAGTTCCCGCTCAATACTTCTAGACTTTTCAGCGAAGTGCTCTGAGAAGTCCTCCTCACTGGGTCCAGCGAATTTGATTGCTGGAATAGGATTAGCCTGTTGTTTGATGATATCAAACAGTTTCATGGGACGGTTTTTAGCGCTGTCAAGCTGATCTCTGAAATGATCTGATTTAGAGATGCGAATGAGTTTGTTGTAAGAGCTTCTCATCTTTCTTAACTGTTCGAGGCTAGAAGTGGAGGGGTCATTTCTCCAACGTCTCTCAGAGAGCCTCAGCTTGCGACGTTCGTCATTAAGGGTACCATTGAACCAAGGTTTGGATTGTTTGCAGGGAATCCTTTTAAGTAGCTTCGGGGCTGCAGAGTTGAGAATATTAGACATAGTGTTGAAGTAATGATCCGTCAACTCTTCCAAATTATTCATGGTAGTTGGAGGTTCAAGTAGATTCTTGCTCAAGATGGAAAGGTTAGAGATGTTGATATCTCTCAGGTTACGAGACAATTGCTTGTTTTTGAGTGGTTGCCCTTGTCTAAGCAATACCTGCTCCTGAATGCGAAAGGAGATTTGGAGATGATCCGACCAATCACATGGTACTATGTCGTCTAGCTGAATAATGTGCTCTATAGCTATGATGAGGTCAAGGGTAGCGCCCATGCAGTGGGTAGGCCCGTTGCAGGCCTGTATATAGTTGAGGTCAGAGAGGAAAGACTTAAGAGAACAGACTACTGGATCATTAGAGTCCTTCCAGTGAAGGTTGAAGTCACCGAGGAAGATGGGATTAGGATGGAGGGCTGAGCTGGCAGAGATGGATTCCATTAATTGTTCTACGAAGAGTAAGTTGTTGTCCCCAGGAGGATGGTAGATCGAGTGAAGCACACAGACAATCTTGCCCTTGTTCCAAATTTCAGCGACAAGTAGCTCACAGGAGGACATCGAGTCCTTATGATTCTGCTTCAAAACGAGGCTGGACCGATGTACGCAAGCAATCCCCCCCCCAGCTTTAATAGCCCTATCACATCTGACAATGTCATAGCCCGGAGGAATTAAAATGTCAAGTATTGGGGAGGAAGAGTCATTGAGCCATGTTTCCGTAAGAATCAGGAGGTCTAATTCTTGTGATAAGATGAGTTCGGAGATATCTGCTGCGTGCTTCACTGCTGATCTGCAGTTGAGAGGCATCGATTTGATATGGGAATCTGTAGTTGCTTCCACTAGGTGTGAAGTGACTACCTGAAGTAAGTTATCCTTATTCAAGGATCTCAAGTTAACACTCAGTTCTCTATCAGGATCAGAGGAGATAGTGGGTATGGAGCTAGGCGAGATTGCGTAGTCCTCATAAGATAGTGAGAGTGCGAGCGTGTCAACCTCAGACCACTGCGTCTGTAAACTACAGGGTCTGGGTGGAGGTAGGGAGGAGGGGGAGCGGGCCCTCGAGGGTAGTTCGGGCAGGTAACAGAGGACCTTTCCATTCCACCATTTAAATTAGTTGCAGGGTGCGAGGGCAGATCCGATCCCGCGGGCGGATAAGGTGTGAGGAACTTTTCATTCTTTATTGAGCATTGTAGGAGGATATGGAGGTTGTCATTTACAGAAAGGAGGTCCTGCTTCAGTTCGGCCAATTGTTCCTCAATCCGCCGAAGACTGACACCATCAGGTGACCGTCCAGTATAAGGTGCAGGGAGATGCCCCTTCTCCATACAGCTTTTGCAGGGGGAGATGGACCCCTGCCTAAGCTCAGTTATGGGCTCCAAAGGAGTAGTGTGAATGGTAAGGATGGCGTCAGGGATCATAAGCGGCGGTTGAGGGGTACACCCTTGAGTATGTCCAAGGGGTGGTCCACAGGTAGTATCCTGAGCCCTGGGCATAGAGCAAGAGGAAGCAGTAGGTTTAGCGTAGTTCAGAGGAGAGGGTGGCCCAAAGGTAGCGTCCTGAGCAATGGGAAGAGAGTTAGAGGAGGAAAGCAAAGGAAAGGGAGTCCCTAAGGTAGCATTAGGATTAGGAGTAGGGATAGATTGGACGTGAGGTGAGGGGTCGTTGTTGCTTCTAGTCAAGAGGTTAGGTCGCGGTGTAGTGGGTTTTGGGACCAAGGGAGGTGAGTGTACTATGTTTAGGGGAAGTCCGTGTCCAGGGGACTGGCAGTAGGATTGGAAGTGGGGGTGGTTTGTGCCTAAAGTGGTGGGACAGGGGGTTGAGTGTGCCGCGGTTTGAGGGGGTCAGTGTCCAAGGGATCATTGGTGCTGTTGGCTGTAGAGAGGGTGTGTGCAGGAGGGGTAAGTGTCACGCGATCAGCCATGTGGAGATTCCTGGTTGTGCGTTTGCTGGTCCTGGTGGTATCGGTTGCCGTCATTGTAGTGGGTGTTTGCCGGCGGAGTGTGATGATAGGGGTAGTGAGATTATAGTTGGTGATGGTGGATGTCCATGAGTTGTAACGTGGGTCATCTGGTGAGGGAGATTGGGTCGGTTTAGGGGTTTTTGTCCGGGTGAGGGGCGGTAAGGAAGATTGGGTTTGAAGGCACTGATGAGTTATAGAGGAGAGTAGCGTTGGGAAGTGCCGATCAAAAGTGGTGAGGTGCGGGTCCGAGGCCTGAATGAGAATGTTTCCTGTTTTGAAGATGGAAATTGTCAGTTCTCCTTTAAAGGTAGGGAAGACAGTTGTGGAGATTTTTTTCGCCGTAGGGAATATTAACCGACTTGGTGACTAGAAAATGAAGAAGGAAGGTGTTTTTCCACTTAGTTGGGCGGTTTGTGTAAAAGATGAAGTTAGTTTTCGTCTCGCCATTAGTAGCAGTGTGGTAGTTGTCAACAATAAGTGTTTCTGGGTGCTGTTTTAGGGTTCTATGCTTTAAGTTCTTTTTAGCATTACTGGTCAGGTTTTCTGGGTAATTAATGGACCATGAGTTTGGTCCGTGGCGAGCGAGTTTAGAGTTCCTGGTGGTATATGGCGGAGGCATAGTTAATGACTGAGAGATTCTGGATCTAAAGAATCGGTTGGAGGATCTAATCGGTCTATCCACTGATCGGTGGGGGTTACCAGGTTACTTTCAGTAGAGACAGTTGAGAGGCATGTTAATCGTATGCCCATGCCAAGATGGCCACTGCAAAAGACCTATTATTATGAAAGGCTTCTAGCTCAGTCCTCTTTCTATTGTTGTGAAAGCTTCAAGCAGTCCTCTTTCCCTTTCTGTGAGTAGGGGCATGTGAGGACATCTTCCATTTTTGTCTATTTACATCCCAAGTGGTTTTAAAATGGCTGAGCCAGCACACATAGACCTCAACCCCAATAGATTCATAGCATCCGCAGAAGGTTCTGGCCCAAAGTCTTGGGAGAGATGTCTTGGGAGAGATGTCATGGGTGGCGCTCTCCGTATGCAAGGTCAAGGCGGTCTGGGTAGTCCACAACCCAAAAGGCAGACCTAGACACACACACGACGGAAGAAGGCAAGCCGGGACCCGAGTCAAAGAAGTCTCATGAGAGACGCCCTGCGGGCGCTCTCCGTCCATTGGGACAACTCGGGTCAGGGCAGTAACCCAAAGTGGCAATCCCCAGGACACGCTTGGTGCGGGAACCGGTCCCCAGCGGGAATCAGGTGCGCGTTAACTCCCCGGCCGATGGCCGTTCAACATCTAGGCATCCGGCAGTGCGGGGGGGAGGACTCACCGGGACTGGTCTCCGTCGTCTGGATCAGCACCGTCCGGAAGCCACAAGCATCAGGCAGCGGTGGCAGGGGATGAGCAGGCAGACCACGGGCGGCAGCCGGTGTTCAGGCAGATACGGGCGCTGCGGAGCAGGGTGCCGCAAGAAGGCGCCAAGAGACCAAATGGCGTCGGCATTCATCGCCCAGCCAACAGCCACTGGCACAATGACGGTCCTTCGAAGCTGAGGGAACTGAAATCACCACCCGATCGCTGACCTCTCCACTTTGCAGGGCCTCGGGGGGACAGTCTCAAGGGCACGCCACGGTGGATGTCTACCACTCCCCCAGCCAATTGGCCCGAGACCAGCCAAGCAGCGTCTGAATCAGGATAACGCGGGCAGAGATCCGGGCAGCATCAGCGGTCGATCCGGCGGGTGAGTTGAACGACGAGGCTTCTGGGGGGGTCTGCAGTCGGTGGAAGGGCCGGTGAGGTGGTTTATACGGGGATAAAAACCAGAATAGGTAATCCCCAAACCGGGAGCTCCTCCGGGAGGCTCCTACTCGGTGGCCATCTTGGCCAATCTCTAATTGATGTTGCTACCAATGATGTTGTCACACTTCTGTATATTCCAGTTCTTAACCAGGATCTTCTTGACGTCACTGGCAATGCCATGGTGTGTCAAAATAATCCTGGTGCTGTCCTCAGTCTGTTCTGTCTCAGTGTTCACCTTGTCAGAGAGGGTCTCCTGCCTACTAATGCCTTCAGCTCCGTCACTAGCCTTGTTGAGAACCCAGATCGGGTATCCTCTCTCCCTGAATCTGTCAATCATGATCATGCGCTCCTGTTGGTACGCTTCCTCCGTGTTACAGTTCCATTTAGCCCTTAGAGCTCCCAAAAAGGGATGCTCCATTTGAGGGTCTCTGGGTGGTCACTAAGGGCATGTAACAGGCTGGTGCCAGCCGTGCTCTTGCGGAAGAGTTCCGTGTGTATTCTGTTCTGCCTAATCTCTTTCCTGACGTTCAGAAATTCAACTGTGGAGCTGCTGATCTTGCTTGTCAGGAGTATGTTGAGGTTGTTGGTATTGAGTTTCTGGATGAAATCGATGGCTAAACTTTCTGAGCCCCTCCAGATGATGAACAGGTTGTCACTGTACCTGAGCCATACCACGACCGACCCGCCCAACGTCCGGAGCAAGCTTGGAACAGCCAAAGACCTCCTCCTCCCACAGGCCCATGAACAGATTAGCAAAACTGGGCGCAAAGCACGAAACCATGGCAGTCCCAGTTGTTTGTCTGTAGATTATACCGTCAAATAAAAAAATGTTGTTGCTGAGACAATGCTCAATCATGTCCAAAATCATCATAACATGATCCATAAATCTGGACTGTCTTTTGCGTAGGAAATGTCGACATGCTTCCAGTCCTTGTTTGTGATCAATAATCGTGTAAAGGGAGTTAACATCGAGTGTAATAAGGAGGAAATCTTCCTCCCATTCAATGACCTGTAGTTTACCCAAGAAATCCTTGGTGTCGCTAATGTACGAGGTAAGCTTGGCCACGTGGTCCCTGAGAAAATGGTCCACGTATTTTGACAAATGCTCCAAAGCACTACCTGTCGAAGACACTATGGGGCGCCTAGGTGGGACAAGGGGATCTTTGTGTATCTTAGGAAGTAAATATAAGATTGGGAGTTTAGGATGGTCCTTTTCGAGAAAACAATACTCCTCCCACTCTAGGATCCCCTTGTCCTTCCACTCACTAAGCTTGTCCCAAATCGTGGTAATACTCCTGGTGTACTCATCCCTGGAGATGGGAGTGTAAAACCTAGTATCATTGAGTTGCCTCATTGCCTCTTTTATGTACATATCTCTGTCTAGCAAAACCACACTGCCACCCTTGTCCGCAGGGCGTATCACGACCTCCTTATCCCCAGCTAAGGAAATAAGGGCCTGTCTTTGTGCAAAGACGCAAAGGTGAGATTACCAGGTGCCCTGTTCCTGTGATATATATATACATTACCTACTGGTGGTCGCCAGTAGGTAGTTATAGCTAGGACCTTGTTTCTATTCAAAATTCAAAAATCGTTTTTTCTTTTGCCAATATCTTTGGCGCAGTTTGACGAATCCTCGCAAGATTTTCAGCACTAATCGCCCGCTCCGGTCAGCTCCTGTCTTAAAAGTTTTGGGGTGATTTGTCAAGCAGGGGCCGAGAAAAAAGGGGGTCCCAAGACGCATTTTCTCCATGTTAATTTCCATAGGGAACTTTAGACAAAGCTACAGCCCGAACTGCTGAACGGAATTACACCAAATTTGGCAAAAAGGTAGCCCTTGGTTCAGAAAGCGCACTTTTTTTTAAATGGTGTAAATCCGTTCAGTAGTTCCTGAGAAATACATACATAAAAAAATATTAGTATCTGGTGATCGCGGTGGATTCGCGAACCCTCCCGAGCACGAGCTTGACTCTGATTGGCTGCCAACACTTCAAACCAGGAAGTGTTGGCAGCCATCTTGTGACTCGGTTGAAGGTGGAAAAAATGATAAAAAATAAGAAAAGGGGGCAGGGTAGGAAAACCCTGACCCGCTAGGCCTGCTCAGGGGTCCCACAGGGACCCCGAGGGCCAAAAGAAGCATTTTTTTTTCAGCGGGATTCGCGTACGGTGCATTAATCCCACCAAAAAAATTACAAAAAATGAAGCGCATTCTCCCGTGCTTTGTTTAATTAAGCCCCCGGATGGGCCAAGTCCCGGGGGCAATGTTATAAAATGGTGCGGGGGACCGCCACCTCCCCGGGGCTTTGTTTATAATTGATATGTGGGGGGCACGTGCCCCCCCCACAGCCCTGGGGATCGCTACTGCCCCGGGGCATTTAAAATTAAAAAGGTGTGTGGGGGGGCTCCTGCCCGTCACGCTGCCCCGGGGACCGCCACCTCCCCGGGGCTTTAAACATTTAAAAGGGTTGGGGGGGCTCCTGCCCCCCCACACTGCCCTTGGGACCGCCACCTTCACAGGGCATTGACTATGCAAGTACGGGGGTCTGTTGCGGACCACCGGCACCGGGGACCACCACCTCCCGGGGCTTTTTACATATGTTGGAGGGGAGCCACGTGGCCCCCCTCGTGGAATCTTCCATGGCCCTGGGGACCGCCACCCACCAGGGCCAGCTCCAGTAATGTCCCGGGGTGCCTACCCCCGGGACATTGCAGTTTGCTATGGCCAATGCTCCCGCCCTGCCATAGCAAACTTCTGCTTCGCTTCATGGAAGCGAGAGGAGGAAAACTGCTCTCGCTCCCATGAAGCAGATTTGCTTTTGGGCAAAGGGAGCCCAAAAGCAATGCCGGCTCTCGCAGGGGAGCCGGCTGGGACCGCGGGGGCATTGGGGCTCCCCCGCGGTCTCCAACAGTGAGGCCATGCCCCGGGGGATGGGGTCCCCGGGGCCAAAAATGGCCCGGGAGGGGGGCAACGCGGCCCTCCTCCCTTTTTTATTAATTTTTATTTATTTTTTTAAACGTAAGGCCGGCCCCGGGGGAGGAGGTTCCCGGGTTCATAATTGGCCTGAGGAGAGGGGCCATGCGGCCTCTCTCCCTTTTTTTTAAATAAAAAATGGCCAGGCCCCGGGGGTTGGGGTCCCCGGGGCTGACACGGGGTAATGGAACTGTGGGGCATTCATTATTATTTTTTTCTCTCGTGATAGGAGTCGCGACCCCATCGCGGCTCTCAGCGTGCCCCCCCCCCTCAGTGTAACCTCGTGGTGGATTTGCGGATCCCCTTTAAATAAATAATTTAATAGCATATAATTCAGAAAGTAGTGTTGCATTTGTGAACTTTTTAATAATTACATTAAATTTGATAGAGTAAGTAATAATATAAAAAATTTAAAAATTAACAATAAAGTTGTTGCTTTTCCTGAAGAAGCATGTTTCTTATTGGTTATTAAATAATGTTTGAAAGGTACAGTACATACGATTAGCTAATATTTTGCAAAACGTCAACCGCACCTGCTATTTGCATTTGTAAGCTACTGTGCTGAACTTGAAAATATGGTGAACTTGTGCCCTGCCAGTACAGTTGAATGTTGCAGAAAGTGTTACTATGGGAATTGGAATTAAGGAGAATGGGGGAAGGGTTGAAAGTTAATTGTAAATTTAAAATGTGAAATGCTAGCTTATATATAAGTGATATGTTACTAAATTAAGTTGTTCTAAGTCAGTAGTATGTGTAGAAGTAGTCTGTTGTTTAAAAAAAAAACTAGTATTATTAGAAATAGGTTTTTGAACTCCCGTATGGATTCGCGACTCCATCTCGAAGCTACACTGCGGCACCGCGGTGGAGTCGCGACTCCAGAAAATTACAGAACCTGTTTGGGCACTTTTAGATGACAGTTAGAAAAGGTTAATATGTGTAACCAATAGAAATGTGTTTCACAATTTGAAATGATGTAGGCAGCAATTTAATTTGTTACTTACATTTATTTGTATGCAGAAAGAGTGGGAAAGTTTGCCATTACTGGTTTTACCTTGTTGCGAGTGGTGCATTACATTTATTGTGTGCAAAAGAAAATCTTTTATGAGTTTCCGATATTTCATATTCTGCAATACTATTTGAAAGGTGAGTTAGAAATTTGTGAGGTGTATTATGTATTATGTAGTAGTGCTTTACTCTTTGTAGTGATATTTTTAGATTTGAAAAGCTTTATTTTCAAACTTTTGAAATTATTTGAGAACTGTGATGTTTGAAATATGTTATGAAATGTACAGATGTGTATTGTAGTTTGTTTTATTGTAGTAAAAGGATGATTGAAATAGTTTGTGCATACTAATATGTGTACATTGGTAGATGGATTAGTGACTATGGTAGTTTGCATGAGTCCATGGAAAGGTACAGTTGAAGTACGCCACATAATTTTAGGTGTCTCTTTCAAATTGGAAGTGCAGTCTGTCAAGTTTTTAAGGTCTGCCTGGACTTGTGACTGAGGTATGTGTGTACTTGCACATGTATTCTCATACGTGTTATGCATCTGAAGATGCTAGATGTATAAAACACAGATATACGTCTATTTGTATGTTTCTTTTATGTATGATAGTACTAGGAAAAGGTGTAGACACATGCGAGCATGCTTTCAGGAGTATGGTGAGACATACAACAGAGACATGGAAAGGGTTACTGCTTTATATTTGGCTAGGCCCTACACCTTGAGTAGTCGCAGAATAGTGACGCTGAAGCACAAAAGTTAGGTTTAAGATATGTTGGCAGAGGGATTAGTAATTAGGTACTTTGTATGAGTCTGTGGAAAGGTACACTTGAAATATGCCGCATAACTTTCAGTGTCTGCTCGAAATGGGAAGTGTATTCTGTAAAGTTTTAAGGTCTGAATGGTTTTGAGACTGAGGTATGTCTCTACTTGCACATCTATTCTCATATGTCTTATGCATTTGAAGATGCTAGATGTATAAAAGACAGGTGTACATCTATTTGTATGTTTCTTTTATATATGATGGTACTAGCAAAAGGTAGAGACACATGCATGCTTTCAGGAATATGGTGAGACTTACAACAGAGACATGTGAAGGGTTGCTGCTTTGTATTTGGCTAGGCCCAACACTGTGAGTAGTACTAGAATGGTGAAGCTGCAGCACAAAAGTGAGGTTTAAGACATGTTGACATGAGGGATTAGTGATTAGGCTACTTTGTATAAGTCTCTGGAGAGGTACACTTGAAATATGCTGCATACGTTTCAGTGCCTGCTTGAAATGGGAAGTGCATTCTGTGAAGTTTTAATGTCTGCATGGTCTTGTGATTGAGGTATGTTTCTACCTGCACATGTATTCTCATATGTGTCATGCATTTGAAGATGCTTTACATATAAAACACAGGTATACGTCTATTTGTATGTTTCTTTTATATATGGAGTCACTAGCAAAAGGTACAGACACATGCATGCATGCTTTCAGGAATATGGTGAGACTTACAACAGAGATATGTGAAGGGTTGCTGCTTTGTATTTGGCTAGGCCCAACACTCTGAGTAGTAGCAGAATGGTGAAGCTGTAGAAGAAAAGTGAAGTTTAAGACATGTTGGCAGAGGGGTTAGTGATTAGGCTACTTTGTGTGAGTCTGTGGAAAGGTACACTTAAAATACACCACATAATATTATGTATCTGCTTGAAATGGGAAGTGCAGCGTCTGAAGTTTTAAGGTGTGCATGGTCTTGTGACTGAGGTATGTGTCTACTTGCACATGTATTCTTATACGTGTTATGCATCTGAAGATGCTAGATGTATAAAACACAGGTATACATCTATTTATATGTTTCTTTTATGTATGATAGTACTAGGAAAAGGTGCAGAGACATGCATGCATGCTTTCAGGAATATCCTGCGACATACAAGAGAGACATGTAAAGGATTGCTGCTTTATATTTGGGTAGGCCCAACACCTTGAGTAGTCGCAGAATAGTGAAGCTGAAGCACAAAAGTGAGGTTTAAGACATGTTGGTAGAGGGATTAGTGATTAGGCTACTTTGCATGAGTGTGTGGAAATGTACACTTGAAATATGTCGCAAAAGTTTAGGTGTCTGCTTCAAATGGGAAGTGCAGTCTGTGACGTTTTAAGGTCTGCATGGTCTTGTGACTGAGGTATGTGTCTACTTGTACATGTATTCTCATACATGTTATGCATTTGAAGATGGTAGATGTATAAAACACAGTTATACATCTATTTGTATGTTTCTTGTATATGTGGTGGCAGTAGCAAAAGGTACAGACACATGCATGCATGCTTTCAGGAATATGGTGAGACTTACAACAGAGACATGTGAAGTGTTGCTGCTTTGTATTTGGCTAGGCCCAACACTCTGAGTAGAAGTAGAATGGTGGAGCTGCAGCTCAAAAGTGTGGTTTACGATATGTTGGCAGAGGGATTAGAGATTAGGCTACTTTGTATGAGTGTGTGGAAAGCTACACTTGAAATACACCGCATAATTTTGGGTGTCTGCTTGAAATGGGAAGTGCAGTCTGGGAAGTTTTAAGGTCTGCATAGTCTTGTGACTGACGTATTGTCATGTAGTTCCTATAAACCTATATAGGATCTGCGCTTTTAGACAACATATACTGTAGGATTGGAGTCATACTGAGTCTGGACGCCCCTACCGAATATGTCAGCCTGTATACCAGCTAGCTCACAGTACCACTAGAAACTCCTCTTATCAAGGAGAGAACAGTTCTTGGCAACTATCGAACATGACAACCCTGATCCCTGAGAATCGTGGAAACAGTGTACTACTTTTCGCTTAGTCACTTGTGCTCACTTTGTCTCAGAGAGATACACAAAATAACCGGTGGGGACGTTTTTCAATAAGCATTTATTGAACCAGCGTCATTCTAGTCTAAAATAGGTGTGCTGAAATAACCATTAGACAGTAACAGATATAAATTATTATAAGCATTAACAAAGTAAAAGGATGGTAGATTTCTACCATTGTGCTAAAACAATGAATACATGCAAGTATATGAAATACATGACAGTAAAATGCGTACTCCTACGATGCATCCCTAACTAGATGTACCTGAATGTACCTAGCATGTATGTGGGTGTAAGGCCAAGAAACCCTCTAGGATAAAGTCAACCCCTTTACCTGAAGTGAGAGACTGTGGGACCCCGTCTTGGTCTCGAGATGAACACCCCGCAAGGGATGTCAGACCACTGCGAGCTGGAGTGTCTGCGTGCAGGAGCCTCAGCGTCTCGCGTCAGTGTGTCGGCATGGAAGTCCTTTTCTCCTCTCTCTATCTCAGCAAGAGATGATGTATATATATACCCAAAGTGATACGTCCTGGGGATATACCTTGCTGTGTCATGTCGGACTGGGATTACGGAAGGAATGACCCTTTTACATAGTTATTATGCAGGAGATGGTAGGCCTGCTGTCCTACTGTGATTCCAAGAATCCTCATGCATAATGAATGAGGCTTATGCTTTTCGGAGAAAACCCCATGTCATCTTTGGACATTACCGTAACTAGGTAAAAGGTCAGTACTAAGAACCGTTATGTAGTGCAATGGTAGGGAAGAATATAGGTGAATGGTTAGGTGACTACCTGAGCCTATATTAGGGTACCTATATGGAACATAACACCCACTCCTCATCCGACTGGACGACATACTAAAAAATTCTACGTACTGCTAAAAGGTGGTACGCAAGTCTATTAAAAATAATACTTAAAAAAGTAAAATTTCAAAAAAAATGCTAAAAACGAAAAATAGTGCATGCAATAGAAGTCTGTACTAAATAAGTTCGTATATATATATATATATATATATATATATATATATATATATATATATTCCGAACAATGAGAGACTGAAAGCCATGCAGTTTAGACAAAGTGCCTTGTTTAAAATTCCAAATTTAGTTGTTTTCGAAAAAGGGCGAATTTTCCCAGCACACGATGAGCCAAATGTTTATGTGTCCTGGCTGGGAGACACAACATTACTGTTGCCTGCAATCGCAGACAACGTTCCCTGCAACACCTCGTAGATCAGGTCAATCGAGCACAGATGTTCCTCCGCATTCACCACAGCTGTTGCTGGGGATTTAATAGTGTCATCCGAGGCCTGAGTATTTGTTGAGGAGCTGGTATCCTTCCCAACAGGAGCTGAAGCATCCCGTGGAGGCTCTAAGAATGCAGACATCAACATTGGAATACACTGAGGACACTGTAGAATATGGGCCGTTATCGGGTCCAGTAAAGCATCAACGTCCGGTGGCGCAATTGTTGAAAGTGTTAGACAGAAATCCAACACGCATTCTTGTCAGCAAAACAGGCATCGGAGGACAGGCAGTATACAGTTGATCCAGACTGGTCTAAATGACAAGAAACAAGACTCGCTCAGTTCTCGAAGACAACGTGTGCCCAGATGGATTACCATGCGATCACGGTATCGGCGCTCCAAGAGCGTGCGTTCCATCTCCTTAGTGACTGGGACGTCCATTGCGTAGCAGAAAAGGGACAATCAGGATACCTGCTTTTAGAAGCAGGATCAGCAGAAACCCTCCAAAAATGCTTCCGAATACAGAGTGTATAAAGTTGGGAACAACTCCGAGGATTGTCTGAAAGGTGCCTAACAGTCCAGAACCTATGGTCTTAAATAGGTGGACAATACCCGTCGTATCAGACATGTTAAAGATATGTTGTACCATTTCTGTGAAATGGAACGGGCAGTTTGTTCATATCAGTGCCTGTATCTCAGCCGAGGACCTTGCAACCTGACGATCATAAGTTTCCCGGGCGGAGGTTAAGAGCACGGTTTGCTGTAAAAGCATGGCTTTCATTCGCTCAGAGTATCAAACTGTATAAAGGAAACATTCAATGAAGGCCATAACGGCGCCTCCCTGATTGTGTGGGTCAGTGGAAACAATACGGCCCGGGAGCATCCCACAACAACTTGATCATTCAGCATCAAGTAACTCCCATTTGAAAGTAACTCGAACACCGGATTAATCACGGCAGCTGGAGGACCTTTAAGTGGCAGGATAAGTTAGCAACCGAACCATTACAGGCCCCATCAAGCATGATATCCTGGCATATGAGAGATCCACTTAAGGAATTCTAGCAGTTGGTACCGCTAAGGAACACTTCCATGTCCCCTTTCCTGCATCGAAATCTGTATGGTAATTCCCAAGATTCCTTGATCAATTCTTTACCCATCGCTTCATACCTGCCTGCCTGGTGTTGTTCTAGGCAATACTGAAACTGGAAAGTTGTGACCGATAGTGTTATATGGCCATGGATTAACCATTCCGTGGACGGTGCATCTGCCACAGTAAAAGGTAATTTTTCCAGTTTTTCAATACGCAGCATTGTATATTTTGCTCCCCTTTGTGCCATTGTAATCTGTTTTTCTGTTAGATTATATGCAGAAAAGAGTGGCGTACTGTTGATAAATACCCAAGGCACATAACCAGCAAGTATTGATTGCAGAATCCAGCTTAATAGCATAATAGAACGTAATTGTTATTGTCCGTGTTGTAGTATGGACAAGTCCTGTTCTAGTATATCTATAGCAGAAGATACAATGTTGCCCAGTGAATAAATCCTGGATGTTAATGTAGTCAGACCGTTGTCAACTACTGCTAACTGCCTTATCTAGGTTAATCTTATCTATTTCACGAAGTCTCTCCGCAGCTTCTTGTTGAGAGATTTTCCAGATTTTGTTATAGACAGCATAATAGAAACGCTTCTGACGTGGCTTTCGGGGACCTAGTAAAAAATCCCTTAAATCCACCTCATCTGAGAGTAAGGCTAAGTGCTGTTTCACCTGGGACAGTGTCGAGGCACAACTTCCCAATACTGTATGATGTCACTACCCCCGGATGTTCTCTTTGTACATATCATGGGTCTGGCCTATGGATACTAAGCCCTTCGGTGGTACCCTTGAATCTTGATTGACATCTGTTTGTGTCTGTGGGCCAAACTAACCAATCCTTCCAATTGGGGTCTGATGTATTGTACTGTATGATGTCATCTATTGTATCCCCTCCACTTGATGTAAAATTGATGTGTGAAGGTATGGGAAACCGTGGTGTGTTCAAGTCCTTATTCTTGGCTAGTCCAAGACAGGAAGTCTGTTGCACAGTTTCATTCAGAAATATCATCTGTTGTGGAATGAGGCATGCTCTAAATAGTGCTTCCGTTCCCTGAACTTGCCATTCTTTAGAACCCCAGACTGATTTTGTGTCTATAGTGTCCTCCCATAAGTCAAAACCCTGTTCAGACAGTTGAACAATAAAGGATGCGGAATAAATCTGTTTGGTGTTAGTCAGCATATTTTTCTGTGCAGCTGTAGGTGGAATCTTATAGCAATATGAGGTCGAGTCAGAAGTGTTAAACCCTGAAAAATATGAAAATTTCTGTGCAAACGTTTTTGAACCAACTTTCGGCAGTGTTGGGCAATGTTCCCATTGGTGGTATGTGAAAACATTATGAGGGATACTCGATTTGTGTAAAAAGTGATGACCATAATGATAACAGTACATACTATCAAAGTCAGATGTGTATTCTAACATTTCATTGCTTGAAAATGCAGCAGATTTTTCTAAATCAGACAACATATTATTGACAGTTTCAAAATCCCAATCGTCAGAAAATGTACTGGCGGTAACAATATTATTTATAGAAATTTTGAATAAATATGGTATTTTTAAAAGTTCAGTGGGGCCAAATGCATCATAATCAACTTTGTCTCAAACTATACCATCAGGAATTGGAACAGCTGTAATGTTCATGGAAAACAAGTCTCTTTGTTCGCGATGAGATGATATATGAGGTTTCAGGACCAAGTTCACATTCGATACTGCAGAGCGTTCTGGGAGATATTTTCCATTCATAAGTAAGCAAAAGACGGTTACTGGGCCATTCCAGAACAGTAAAAACAATATTGCAGATATTATCCAGAGCTGGAGCCAAAGTGATACCAAGTAAGTCTTTTTTTTAAAAGTGTAAACGTCACGCATTTGTTGCTTACGGGAAACTGGAGCTGGTATTGTCTCGGGTTCACTGGGATCAAGGCAGAAGGTATCAAAATCGATGAAGCAGCCAGATGCAGTTCGATCAATCTTTGGTTACTCGGCATGTTATGTAGAACCGGTTGATGGCTCTTGTTGAGGCATATTGATGTAGACTTAAGTGTTTGGCCGAATTGATATTTGTCTTTCATCTGTGTTTTGAAGTTCTGTTTACAGAGGAACGAGTCCCATTTCATTGTTGGAAATTCCATTACTTCGAATTGGTGACTCTTCAAATGTTATAAGTCTTTCTGTCTGTACTTCCGTAATGGTAGCGAGAGGAGAGCGTCGGCTACCAAGGAGCCCACAAGGCCTACTATTCAGTATCGGCCACATAGTGTGGTTTGATAAGATCAATGGAGATGAATCTCTTTTCTTTTTTACCGGCAAGAGGCGAAAGAAGTACTGTCCTTGTTCCTTCAACAGCCAGGACAGGTACAGGTTTCTGTAGGATGGCCCGAGTTTCTTTTTTGTCCTCGATCTTTTCTCTGACCAGATCCCCGACTTTTGGGATCCAGGCTGGTCTTGCCGTGACTGATTTGACTTCCCCAGTGGCGGTTCGTTTGACCTGCACATTGCTTAGTAGTGCTCTGGATTCATTCAGATCCTGTAAAACAGCCAGACGTTTACTGATGTCAAATGGTTTTTCATCCGCCACTGTGCCTTCACAATCGAGATCAGGTACCCACATTCTTGTCCCAAATAGGACTTCAGAAGGAGTGACACCCCCTAGAGAACTTCTTGGCATGTCATTGAGGGCACGCTGTACCCCATATAGGTGATTAACCCAACTACCACCCGAACCTAATACTCTTGCTGTTAAAGACTGCTTTAAGTCCCGGTTTTTCCTCTCCACGACCGAATTTCCCTCGGGATGGTACGGAGAGGAGTACCGCAATGCTACACCCAAACATGGCTTCCTTGTAAGCCCCAGAGCTAAATGCGGGGCCACGGTCAGAATGTAATGTGCCAACTGCGTATGTCCCTATAAAGACTCGCAAATCTTTTATAACAATTTGAGTGTCAGTCGAGCGCTGAGGACATACCCATAGGAATCTCGAGCATGAATCCACTGCCACCAAGATATACTTGTAATCCCCATCCAAATGTAGCGGGCCGCAGTGGTCCAGATAGACACACGCTAGTGGTCTGTCTGATATTAGTAAAGGTGTCTGCGCTGGACGTGTCACGGTGGAACCCTTCATCTGCTGACAGATGTCACATTTTCAGACAAAATTCTTCGTCTGTTTTGTTAAACCAGGCCACCAATAGAGCTGTTTCATTAATGTAACTGTCGCTGTTATCCCTGCTTGTGCAGAACCTAGACCCTCGTGTGCAGCTAGCATTAAACTGAATCTGCGATCCATGTTTGGTAATACTCTATCCCCCCACTCCAGGAATCTGAGCATACGTAATGTTGTTTGCATCTAATTTGTAGGAGTATTTGAGTGGAAAACCTTTTGGTAAGGCTGTGCTGTTTTTGCGTGAAGCAATGACAGCTACCATTATCTGTCTGTCTATTCTCGTATTTGAACGAGTGATTGCAGCTACGGCAGCAGTACGTACTGCCCCCTTTGCGGCTTCATCAGCCAATGAATTCCCTTCAACGTGAACGCCATCACATTGATGACTCAGCGTGTGTATCACGTGAGCTCTTGGTAGTTCGTTTTGCAACTCAGCTACCTGTTTCCATAGAATTTTATGCTTAATTGTGCCACCTTTTGAGTCTTTAAACCCATTTTGACCCCAGTAGTGAAGATTTCCGATGTATGACTGGATACAGTAAAAAGAATCACACACTATGAGTGTGGGTAATTTTCGATCCGTATTTATTAGTGCCAGTAATACAGCTTTTAATTCTGCCACCTGAGCTGTGCAGTCTCCTAGAGACTGTGTCTTCGTTTCGCTGGGATGGAACTTGCCTTCCCTCATACAACCTTTTTAAATCACACAAGCGACGCTGTATTGCTGCTTACTTCCTATGGCCTGCTGAGCATATCCGTCAGTCTAAATAATGTATTCATACTGATCTAGAGGCATTATTTCATTTGGGAGAGGATATTCTTGTTCATATTGCAGGAATGCTTGTGTTTTTAGCCTTGGGTCATATCTGTATTCTACATCTGTTGCAGTGAGAGAATTAACCGATTGTATCCATCTTGGATGTAAGGCTTTAGCATAAGGAATGCTTGCCTTTGTAGCAGCCTCTAAGGCTGGTACTGGAGTCACGACAATTATTCGATTCCCCTGAGCCAGTGCTCTTTCTTTCACTACAGCAGTCTGTACTGCTGTCAGGATTTTCTCTGTAGAAGCAAAGCGCATTTCAGCGTTTGTGTACAAATGTGATTTGTATGCGATGGGTACTGTTTCGCCTTCATTGAAGGTTAGGTAAGTGTACCCAGATTGACCCGCTATGACGCGGATCACCAGATTGCATATGTTTATGCGTGCCTGCAAGTGTTTTGAAGCTATCATGGCAGCTTGTAGGGAACAATGCCTAACTGAGAAATCAGGTCTTATTAAGTCGTAGAAAGGTTTTACTCTTTCTGCGTAATCCAAAATGAATTTTCTGCCAAAGTTTAAAAATCCCAAAATGGATTGTAAGTTTTTCAAAGATTTAGGAGGTTGGAGCAGCGCACACTTTTCTAAAAGTTAGCTGCCAGGCTTTCTCCTTCACTGGATAACTTGTATCCTAAAAATAGGACATTGAGGTGGGCTATTTTTGATTTTTAAAGTTGAATTTGTAGCTCTCAGAGGCAAACCCCAAAATTATGGTGCTCACCCTGGTCAAGTGATCCTGTAAATCATCATCCGTCAGATAAATATCATCTACATAGGACAATGCCTCTTCATCCAAATTCTGAAGTAATTCTGTTACCCTAGCGCTGAACAACCCGGGGCTATTCTTATATCCTTGGGGGAATCGACAAAATTGACCCTGGGAACCTAGCGCGGAGAATGCTGTTAGATACCTGCTCTCAGGTGCTATATTTTGGCAAAAGAATCCATTTGAGATATCTAGTGTTGATTTGAAATTTTTCCACACAATGTTATTCATTAATGCGGCACTGTGTGCATTCTGTACTGCAAATGCTTTTGTGCATGTGTTAAGATGTCTATAGTCTAAAACTAGACGGTATGAATTGTCGGGTTTCATTACAGGAAACAAAGGATTATTCATTGCAGAGGTGCAAGGTTCTATTACACCCTGGTATTCAAGTTGATCTAAGATCTCCCTGACCTGTTTTTTCGCTTCTTGGTTTATTGGGTACTGTCTCTGTGGAGTTGGACTGGTTTTTACTGGGATTATATGGTGAGGTGACTCAGCATCCCACCCAACATGGTTGCGATAAAGTGCTGGAGCAAGGGCTACCACCCACTCCCGCGCACATGTATGTTTTAAGTCAATTGGAACGTGGTCGGAAAAAGATGGTAAAATTACCATTTCTCCCTTTGTGCAATTCATAACAATTTCAGGCGGCCAATCTTGTTCAGCTAAAAGTATGTCATAGCCATGAGTCAAGTTCTCCCAAAAGAGACCTTTAACTTTTCAGGGTTTGTCCCCTCCAATTGGAGTGTTATTTCATGTAACCTATGTGGACACTTACCCTCGTATCAGGTGTTTCCACCGTGATGTCCTCATTCAACTTCGCTGTCACCAGAAATTCCATCAGGTTCTGGCGAGCTATTGTTACTTCTGCTGCGCTGTCTAGCATCGTCAGAGCCCATTCTCCGTTCAGTAGCTGAGTCCACAGAATTCTGGCCATGTCTAACTTTGAGACCTGCTACCTTCTTCTTTTTAAATTATGGTTTAGATTGTGGCTTGTCTTCTTTTTTAGAAGTGTAGCTTGACACGCGTGGCGTGTCTCTGGACTTCGTACGCTCTGCTTGTCTGTGTTCTGACCATCCTTCTCTCTCGGAGTTTCTTGGTGAACCCTGAAAGGAACGAGAGGAACTTGTATCAGTATCCTGATACCTGTCAGGTTTTTTAATGTTATCCCTATTCCTAAGGTTATATTTCCTTTCGGAGGGCTCCTGTTGAGGAGACCCACTCCTGGATTGAGATTCATTTTCTCTAATCTTTTTGTTTTTATTGTTATTATCCCATTTCTTCTTAGAATAATCAGGTGACTGTTTTGTGTTATCCTTCTCAGGACGACCCATGAGTTGAGGTTTTGTTGCTCTAGCTCCCAAACTATCTCTACCTAATTCAGCATAGGTGCTTGTGATAATTTTAGGTAATTCACGTTCCTGTTGTAAAGGAGTGAAATCCCTTAGGCGTTGGCGTATTGCCACTGCTGCTGCCTCTCCTTTTATATTTGCTAATATTATAGCTGATACCTGGGCAAAATGACCTAGTTATTTCATCCCTATGTTCAGAGCAAGTTCTGCACCATATTCAGTTTGTATTTGTCTTAATACGTCTGATATTACTGCTAATGACGGGATAACATGAATTCTGGTATATATGGCAGCAAAAACTGTACCCCAAGTGGTACAATCCTCTATCTGGGGAGCTATCCCCATTGGCAAGCAGATTGTTAGCATTCTGTGTTTTTCTTGAGGGCTTGTGTGTGGAAATACTGCCTCTAGCTGTGTTATCTTTTGAGCTATCCAGAATGGCATTTGCTCACGTTTACTGGGCATTTTGCCCACAACTGCGTATAGCGTTTGTGGTGTAATTTTAGCTGTAGAACTCTGAACTTGATTTGTTTGTGTAGCTCTTGTTGGCTGAAGTGTGAGTGTTCTCATCACAAACTGTGTCATGTTCCTGTAGAGTTTTATTATTTCTTTGTGAAGTGTATGTAAGTCTGCTACTGGCATTGTGTCAATGTCTAGATGCGGTGTGTAAGCCGCAAGGACAGGCCAAGTGGCCCGTCTCTTCCGAGCGGACCTAGTCTTACTTTGTTTCTTGTATGGGGAGGGCGCCTTTAAACCAGTTTATATGCTCCTGGTAGGTGAGCGGAATTTCAATGTCCTCATACGGACTGTATTCCTCTGGTGTTTCATCTTCAGTGTAAGAATGAAATGTATTTGATTTTGCATCTGCTTGTGGGAATTTAACCCATGAATAGAATACCTCTGTTCTATATGACTCGTGAGCCTCAATCACGAAAGTTACTGTCTCACCCTTAGCTGAGACCCCATAGTCCGCTAGTCTTAAGGTAATGGCAGTTCTAACATTTTCTGAAATGTTAATTTCCCCTTCTTCTTCCTGTACTAAAACGCGCTGTGCTGGCACAGCGTCATCTTCTGTCATTGTTGAAAAAGAATCTCAAGGAAGAGTTTAAAGGAAACTGAGATAAGGTTTTATGCACAATAGGAACTGTCTGTCCTTCAAGCTTGATAAACTTATAGCCAATAAATAGGAATTTTGCCTACTCAGCTGTGGCGGATAATTCCCTTCCCATTCCAGACGTCTCTGGGAACATGTGAGTAGGGGTCTCTGAGAATAGCACGACTGAACTACTCAGATTTTACTGTTAAATAAGTACCAAACCAACGTTGGCGGCGCCATGTCGTGTGGTTCCTATAAACCTATATAGGATCTGCGCGTTTAGACAACATATACTGTAGATTTGGAGTCAGACTGAGTCTGGACACCCCTACTGAATATGTCAGCCTGTATACCAGCTAGCTCACAGTACCACTAAAAACTCCTCTTACCAAGGAGAGAACACAGAATAAACGGTGGGGACGTTTTTCAATAAGCATTTATTGAACCAGCGTCATTCTAGTGTAAAATAGGTGTGCTGAAACAACCATTAGACAGTAACAGATATAAATGATTATAAGCACTAACAAAGTAAAAGGACGGTAGATTTCTACCATTGTGCTAAAACAATGAATACAGGCAAGGATATGAAATACATGACAGTAAAATGCGTACTCCTACGATGCGTCCCTAACTAGATGTACCTGAATGCACCAAGCATGTATGTGGGTGTAAAGCCAAGAATCCCTCTAGGATAAAGTCAACCCCTTTACTTGAAGTGAGAGACTGTGGGACCCTGTCTTGGTCTTGAGATGAACACCCTGCAAGGGATGTCAGACCACTGCGAGCTGGAGTGTCTGCGTGCAGGAGCCTCAGCGTCTCGAGCCAGTGTGTTGGCATGGAAGTCCTTTTCTCCTCTCTCTATCTCAGCAAGAGATGATGTATATATATATACCCAAAGTGATACCCACTGGGGATATACCTTGCTGTGTCATGTCAGACTGGGATGACGGAAGGAATGACCCTTATACATAGTTATTATGCAGGAGATGGTAGGCCTGCTGTCCTGCTGTGATTCCAAGAATCCTCATGCATAATAATTAAGGCTTAAGCTTTTCAGAGAAAACCCCATGTCATCTTTGGACATTACTGTAACTAGGTAAAAGGTCAGTACTAAGAACAGTTATGTAGTGCAATGGTAGGGAAGAATATAGGTGAAGGGTTAGGTGACTACCTGAGCCTATATTAGGGTACCTATATGGAACATAACAGTATGTCTCTACTTACACATGTATTCTGATACGTGTTATCCATCTGAGGATGCTAGACGTATAAAACACAGGTATACATCTAGTTGTATGTTTCTTTTATATATGATGCCACTAGGAAAAGGTGCAAACACAAGCATGCATGCTATGAGGAATATGGTGAGACTTACAACAGACACATGCAAAGGGTTGCTGGTTTATATTTGGCTAGATGCAACACGTTCAATAGTTGTCAAATAGTGAAGCTGAAGCAAAAAAGTGAGTTTTAAGACATGTTGGTAGAGGGATTAGTGATTAGGCTACTTTGTATGAGTCTGTGGAAAGGTACACTTGAAATGGGAAACAGCTTTTACATCGCATGCTTTACATCGCATGCCATTACAACACGGTCATTACAACGATCGCGTTGTTACATCGTGAACCATTACATCGCAAGTCGTTACAATGACTTGCTGTAGGGGGCAGAAGGTGTTGGATTTGCAATCCAACACCTTCCCTGCTGTTGCACAAACTGGAGAAGGAATAGTAAATTATACTATTCCTAAGTCCAGCGCGTCCCTACAGCAAGTCGTTGTAACGACTTGCGATGTAATGGTTTGCGATGTAACAACGCAGTCGTTGTAATGACCACATTGCAATGGCATGCGATGTAAAGCATGCGTAGTAAAGACATATATTCCTTGATGTAGTCACAAAAGTTTAGGTGTCTGCTTCAAATGGTCTGCATGGTCTTGTGACTGAGGTATTTCACTACTTGCACATGTATTCTCACACGTATTATGCATCTGAAGATGCTAGATGTATAAAACACAGGTATACGTCTATTTGTATGTTTCTTTTACATATGATGCCACTAGGAAAAGGTGCAAACACATGCATGCATGCTATGAGGAATATGATGAGACTTACAACACAGGTATGCGAAGGGTTGCTGCTTTATTTTTGGCTAGCTCCAACACTCTGAGTAGTAGCAGAATGCTGAAGCTGCAGAACAATAGTGAGATTTAAGACATGTTGCTAAAAGGATTACTGATTAGGCTACTTTGTACAACTCTGTGGAAAGGTACAATTGAAATACACCGAATGATTTTCGGTGTCTGCTTGAAATGGGAAGTGCAGTCTCTGACGTTTTAAGGTATGCATGGTCTTGGGACTGAGGTATGTGTCTACTTTCACATGTATTCTTATACGTGTTATGCATCTGAACATGCTAGATGTATAAAACAGAGGTATATGTCTATTTGTATGTTTCTTTTATATATGATAGCACTAGCAAAAGGTATAGACACATGCATTTATGCTTACAGGAATATGGTGAAACTTACAACAGAGACATGGGAAGGGTTGCTGTTTTAGATTTGGCTAGGACCAAGATTCTGAGTAGATGATTAAAACTGAAGCTGCAAGAGAAAAGTGATGTTTAAGACATGTTGGCAAAAGGATTAGTGATTAGGCTACTTGCTATAAGTCTGTGTAGAGGTACACTTGAAGTACGTTGCCTAAATTTAGGTGTTGCCTTGAAATGGGAACGGCAGTCCGTGAGTTTAGGGGACATTTGGTTTTGTGAATGACGTATGTGTCTACTTCTACATCTATTGTCTGATGTGTTATGCATCTGAACCTGGTTGGTCCGGCTACTAGTAGAGAAATCTTTTAGTTCTGCTCTGTCATTCTGTCGCAGAGCTTGTGATGTATTCTGAATGAAGGAATTGTGCAGCATCTGACAGCTTGTTCAATACCCAGGTGCCATATTTTATGAGCAGAAATGAATACATACACTTTTTTTACACAAATTTAGATAGTATGCACTCTGAGACACAGATATTCAACTATATCACTGTTATAAGTCTCACCATATTTATCAAGGCATACATACATCACTGTGCATTTTGGATACCTCTGTTTCACTCTGTATGGTCTCTAAATTTGTGTAAAAAAAGTCTATGTATTCCTCTCTGCTCGTAAGACATGGCAGCTGACTATTGAATAGGCTATTTGAGCGGCTCCATCACACCTATATACCGAAGACATCAGAGGCTGTGTGACTGAATGATAGAGTAGAACTGAGAGATTTGTCCACCAGTAGCTAAACCAACTAGGTTTTCAAGCTACAATGTTTAGATGCATAACAGATCAAGACAATAGATGTAGAAGTAGATACATACCTCAGTTACAAGAGCATGCAGAGTTTTCAATTTGACAGACTACATTTCTCATTTCAAGTAGACATGTAAACTTATATAGCCTACTTCAAGTGTACATTTCCACAAAGTCATAGCAAGGAGCGTAATCACTAATTCTTTTGTCAACATTTATTAAACCTTACTTTTCTGTTCAAATTTCAGTTTTTACCATCTGCTTAGAATCTTGGGACTAGCCAAAATTAAAACAGCAATCTCAACCATGTTACTGTTTAAACGTGTGTGTTTTTATCATAGGTTTGATAATATCTAAAGTATAATATTCTAAATATCTACGTGTTATGGAGACATTTGCATTGTAATTGAAAGTATTTGTTTATTTATTGATATGAATATTTATATATAATTATTTTAAAAATATAAAATTATTTAACAAACTAAACTTTTCTTTGTTTTTCAGATATTTTCATTTATTGGTAAGAAAGATTGAGTATGGCAAAAAAAGATAAAAAGAGAAGACAAGAAAAAACAGTACTATTTGAAGGAAAAAGAAAAGAGGAAATTAGATGAAGTGCAAAATGTTACACTGAAGAAAAAGACTTCTGGTAAGACAACTAAAAAGTTTGTTTGTTGACTTTTAAAGAATGTAAAGAATTTTCAAAATGTGCAAAAGAGAAAGATAAGTTCAACAACAAATCGGAAGGAATAATAGAAAATCATGTTATGGAAAAACAATCTATGTTGAAAGAAGGCTGAAAGAATATAAAGACATAAGGAAGAGAATGTATAGAAGTAGAGTACTACAAAAATTATTGAAAGATTGTAAAAAATATAAAAGAAGATCAGCAGCTTATAAGAAAAAGCAAGAGATTGAAAGTGTAGTAGAAAAAGCTTTTGAAATAAAAAGAAAATTATTTATATTACTATTGAAGAGAATGAAAACATTGGATAAAACAATGCTGTTTATAAAGGAGAAAAGCAAAAGAAAAAGACTGGTTAATAGAAGTAATTTTTGTAAATATTTTCACTGGTGAATGGAAGCATACTTCTAGTACTGAGCCTTTCTTTAATGAAGAAAGTGATTTTCAACAGAACACATTAGTTCATGCAGTTGATACTAGTGGTCGATGCTATGAGATGAAAGATGGTTGTCCCATTCCAAAAGAAAAGATGGTTCCTAGGAATGTGGAAGAAATAATGGCTGAAGAAGTTCAAGGGAGGCGTACACAAGCTCTAGTATATAAGTAGGATTGTAGTAGTATTTGGAGTATTTGACAGGAATCTATTGACATATTACGAATTTCTTTACGAGGATATGCCAAAAAAAGTCTTAAACAGAAGATTAAGATGTTACAAGGACTAGATCCATGTAAAGTAAGAAAATATACTAACTTGCAGGGTCATTCTCTGGCTTGTCTTTCAAGAAAAGTGTGTCAAAGTACTTGCCATCATTTAACAATGTTAGCAGTACACCGCTCAGAAATGCGGAAGTTAGTAAGGAGACTCTACTATGTAAAAAGTCCTGCATTATCTTTAAGTGAAATAAACACAGCTCTTTTGCACGGTTCAGTATCAGATGTAAAAAAAAGTTTGTGATGATATACAGTTTCGTTTCTTTGGTTCACAAGAGGAGTGTAGAGAAAGTGAGAGCTTGATAAGTGTGGGTGTTGAAGAACAGGTGGAAGATATTAGTATTGATGAGTTTGCAGAAGAAATTACAAAGTTTAAGACAGTTTCATCTGAAAAACCAAACTATGGGGCCTATTACGATGGGGGGCGGAGACACGACCGCGGTGCCGGCGGTGGCGTTAACACCCATTTACCGCACGCCGCCAGCGGTCTTCACGCCCGCCATATTAGGATGGCCACACATTGCCCATTTCCCACCCGCTGCGGTGAGACGCCGACCGCCATCAAAGTGTGCCCACCACCGCGGCGGAGTGAGCCAATCACCACACACCGCCGTGCGGAATGACGTCCCGTACGCCAAAGATATCACGATGCCGGAAACATGGCAGCGCACTGCGACGGAGAAACCGCACAGCGAAAGACGGCGGAGACACCACAGCGGAGACAGAAAAGAGACACCCGGGACACACCACGATGGATCCTGCCCTACACGCCTGTGTACATGATACACCACCTGCAAGTCATCGTCCGCCGCGGACGCCTCCGCAGGTACGTACAGACACAACAGTGCAAGTAACACAAAACACAGCTCCAGGGTGGAAAAACTTTGCATGGGAACACCACACACCCCTGTGGGGACAGGCACACAGACATCACTGCACACACACATGTTCCACCTGTGACAAACACACCTCGCCACATACTTGCCTGTGCACATACTGACCACCCATGTACTGCCATAATGAACAAATGTCCTGGTCACGTCACCACCGCGGTCAGTGTGCATGAAACCATTCACACAACGCAGAGCCCAGGGCCAGCGCATGCCAAGGGCACCGTTCAAATCGCACAGAGCCACAACTCCATCCACAACACACCAGCTACCTCCCTGAAGGGACACAACATGTGCCTACTCAGTGCCACTCCTGCACAACAACCACACAACTACAGCCACACCATGCCCCACGTCTCAACAACTGCATATACAGCCACAGCAGGACCCTTTGCACAGGAACACATAGCACAGAAGCCCAGGCCCCAGCCAACACACACACCACAACAACATCACACACAAGCCAAGAACACTGAGGCCAGGCACAAAATGTACACACACACAGATGAGGACCAAACACTTCACTGCACACACTACCTGACAAGTCACACACACACCACCCTGACTCACAGCTACATACACACACCACATGCCAGCAGTAATGGAGGACAACTAATAGGAAAGCCAAAGTGAGGTGCCCACAAATGGAAGGGCAGTGACACAACCATAAAGCATGTGTGATGCTCATGCAAGACAAGACACATGTGAGAACACACACAGCCCATCACAGCACACATGGCTGACACAGTCAGTCAACACAAACCACAGTCACCCCAATGCAACAACTCCTGGAGACAGCAAGGACACCCATGTATAGGCACAGGGATGTAAGGAAGGCCCTGAACTCAAACACTGACCAGCCACACATAGGCATCCAAATACTGGACAAGAGAATGTCTGCTGCACAACACACAGGGCCCAGTGACACACTACATGACAGCCAAGCACAAGTAGGATATGTCACACATACCTCCTCCCACAACAGCAACACACAATACTGCCATGTGCACAAAACACAACCACAGGGCTCAACAAGTACACATACAGGCACACCACTCCAGGGTGACACATGGCAGTAGTTGACAATGCAGGTGCACACACATCCACAGTCACAACAAAGTCACCCCCTTCACACCATACACTTCTCCACCACCCAAGTGCACACATTGGAAGTAAGCCATGGGACCTGGATAACTCATCACCACAAGATGTCCATACACCGACACTGATTGGCACACAGAAAGGAAGCTCACACAGATCCCATGACCCTGGCCTGCCTGCCAGTAAGCCTGTGCCCAAACTCCCACCCTGTGCTGCCATTGCCCACAAACCTGACATGTGTCCACCATAGATAACATGAGCTAAGAAGGAAGATGACAACAAGAATTCATTGCCAACCACCTGCACTGCACCCATAAGTATCACAGTCAGGTAGAAATGAAGTGCCTCCCAACCCTGCAAAAAAAATGAAATGTGAGACAACCCATTGGCAATGTTGAAGTGGCATACTGAGCATGTGACACAGTAAACCATGCACACACAGAAACAACTTTATTCAGGAAGGACACTGACACAACTCACAGCAGGACCAACTGTGTTTATTCACAATTTGCATATTGAGACAACAAATTTGGGCAACAGCAAAGCCAGTGGGCATTTTAATATGCACAGTATTTACATGAGAAGCTGCACAGGCAGGGGGCAAACAGCAGTGAAACACAAGGCAAGTACAATGTGCAGAGTAGTTACATCAGAAGCTGCACAGGCAAGGGGCAAACAGCAGTGAACAGCAAGGCCAGTGGCCAGGACACAGTGCAGGTGAGGTACATGAGAAGCTGCACAGGCAGGGGGCACACAGCAGTGAACGACAAGGCCAGTGGCCAGGACTCAGTGCAGGTGAGGTACATGAGAAGCTGCACAGGCAAGGGGCAAACAGCAGTGAACACCAAGGCCAGTGGCCAGTCCACTGTGCAGATTAAGTCCATGAGAAGATGCACAGGCAGGGGGCACACAGCAGTGAACGACAAGGCCAGTGGGCAGGACAAACTGCAGAGTGAGTCCATGAGAAGATGCACAGGCAGGGGGCACACAGCAGTGAACGACAAGGCCAGTGGCCAGGACACAGTGCAGGTGAGGTACATGAGAAGCTGCACAGGCAAGGCAAACAGCAGTGAACAACAAGGCCAGTGACCAGTCCAAAGTGCAGATGAGGTACATGAGATCCTGCACAGGCAAGGGGCAAACAGCAGTGAACAGCAAGGCCAGTGACCAGTCCAAAGTGCAGATGAAGTACATGAGATCCTGCACAGGCAAGGGGCAAACAGCAGTGAACAGCAAGGCCAGTGGCCAGGACACAGTGCAGGTGAGGTACATGAGAAGCTGCACAGGCAGGGGGCACACATCAGTGAACGACAAGGCCAGTGGCCAGGACACAGTGCAGGTGAGGTACATGAGAAGCTGCACAGGCAAGGGGCAAACAGCAGTGAACACCAAGGCCAGTGGCCAGTCCAATGTGCAGATTAAGTCCATGAGAAGATGCACAGGCAGGGGGCACACAGCAGTGAACGACAAGGCCAGTGGGCAGGACAAAGTGCAGAGTGAGTCCATGAGAAGATGCGCAGGCAGGGGGCACACAGCAGTGAACGACAAGGCCAGTGGCCAGGACACAGTGCAGGGGAGGTACATGAGAAGCTGCACAGGCAAGGCAAACAGCAGTGAACAACAAGGTCAGTGACCAGTCCAAAGTGCAGCTGAGGTACATGAGATCCTGCACAGGCAAGGGGCAAACAGGAGTGAAAAGCAAGGCCAGTGACCAGTCCAAAGTGCAGATGAAGTACATGAGATCCTGCACAGGCAAGGGGCAAACAGCAGTGAACAGCAAGGCCAGTGACCAGTCCAAAGTGCAGATGAGGTACATGAGAAGCTGCACAGGCAAGGGGCAAACAGCAGTGAACAGCAAGGCCAGTGGCCAGGACACAGTGCAGGTGAGGTACATGAGAAGCTGCACAGGCAAGGGGCAAACAGCAGTGAACAACAAGGCCAGTGACCAGTCCAAAGTGCAGATGAGGTACATGAGATCCTGCACAGGCAAGGGGCAAACAGCAGTGAACAGCAAGGCCAGTGGCCAGTCCAATGTGCAGAGGAGGTACATGAGATCCTCCACAGGCAAGGGGCAAACAGCAGTGAACAACAAGGCCAGTGACCAGTCCAAAGTGCAGATGAGGTACATGAGATCCTGCACAGGCAAGGGGCAAACAGCAGTGAACAGCAAGGCCAGTGGCCAGTCCAAAGTGGAGGTGAGGTACATGAGAAGCTGCACAGGCAAGGGGCAAACAGCAGTGAACAGCAAGGCCAGTGACCAGTCCAAAGTGCAGATGAGGTACATGAGATCCTGCACAGGCAAGGGGCAAACAGCAGTGAACAGCAAGGCCAGTGGCCAGTCCAATGTGCAGATGAGGTACATGAGATCCTCCACAGGCAAGGGGCAAACAGCAGTGAACAGCAAGGCCAGTGAGCAGTCCAAAGTGCAGATGAAGTACATGAGATCCTGCACAGGCAAGGGGCAAACAGCAGTGAACAGCAAGGCCAGTGACCAGTCCAAAGTGCAGATGAGGTACATGAGAAGCTGCACAGGCAAGGGGCAAACAGCAGTGAACAGCAAGGCCAGTGGCCAGTACAAAGTGGAGGTGAGGTACATGAGATCCTGCACAGGCAAGGGGCAAACAGCAGTGAACAGCAAGGCCAGTGACCAGGTCACAGTGCAGGTGAGGTACATGAGAAGCTGCACAGGCAGGGGGCACACAGCAGTGAACGACAAGGCCAGTGGCCAGGACTCAGTGCAGGTGAGGTACATGAGAAGCTGCACAAGCAAGGGGCAAACAGCAGTGAACACCAAGGCCAGTGGCCAGTCCAATGTGCAGATTAAGTCCATGAGAAGATGCACAGGCAGGGGGCACACAGCAGTGAACGACAAGGCCAGTGGGCAGGACAAAGTGCAGAGTGAGTCCATGAGAAGATGCACAGGCAGGGGGCACACAGCAGTGAACGACAAGGCCAGTGGCCAGGACACAGTGCAGGTGAGGTACATGAGAAGCTGCACAGGCAAGGCAAACAGCAGTGAACAACAAGGCCAGTGACCAGTCCAAAGTGCAGATGAGGTACATGAGATCCTGCACAGGCAAGGGGCAAACAGCAGTGAACAGCAAGGCCAGTGACCAGTCCAAAGTGCAGATGAAGTACATGAGATCCTGCACAGGCAAGGGGCAAACAGCAGTGAACAGCAAGGCCAGTGGCCAGGACACAGTGCAGGTGAGGTACATGAGAAGCTGCACAGGCAGGGGGCACACAGCAGTGAACGACAAGGCCAGTGGCCAGGACACAGTGCAGGTGAGGTACATGAGAAGCTGCACAGGCAAGGGGCAAACAGCAGTGAACACCAAGGCCAGTGGCCAGTCCAATGTGCAGAGTAAGTCCATGAGAAGATGCACAGGCAGGGGGCACACAGCAGTGAACGACAAGGCCAGTAGGCAGGACAAAGTGCAGAGTGAGTCCATGAGAAGATGCACAGGCAGGGGACACACAGCAGTGAACGACAAGGCCAGTGGCCAGGACACAGTGCAGGTGAGGTACATGAGAAGCTGCATAGGCAAGGCAAACAGCAGTGAACAACAAGGCCAGTGACCAGTCCAAAGTGCAGATGAGGTACATGAGATCCTGCACAGGCAAGGGGCAAACAGCAGTGAACAGCAAGGCCAGTGACCAGTCCAAAGTGCAGATGAAGTACATGAGATCCTGCACAGGCAAGGGGCAAACAGCAGTGAACAGCAAGGCCAGTGGCCAGGACACAGTGCAGGTGAGGTACATGAGAAGCTGCACAGGCAGGGGGCACACAGCAGTGAACGACAAGGCCAGTGGCCAGGACACTGTGCAGGTGAGGTACATGAGAAGCTGCACAGGCAAGGGGCAAACAGCAGTGAACACCAAGGCCAGTGGCCAGTCCAATGTGCAGAGTAAGTCCATGAGAAGATGCACAGGCAGGGGGCACACAGCAGTGAACGACAAGGCCAGTAGGCAGGACAAAGTGCAGAGAGAGTCCCTGAGAAGATGCACAGGCAGGGGACACACAGCAGTGAACGACAAGGCCAGTGGCCAGGACACAGTGCAGGTGAGGTACATGAGAAGCTACACAGGCAAGGCAAACAGCAGTGAACAACAAGGCCAGTGACCAGTCCAAAGTGCAGATGAGGTACATGAGATCCTGCACAGGCAAGGGGCAAACAGGAGTGAACAGCAAGGCCAGTGACCAGTCCAAAGTGCAGATGAAGTACATGAGATCCTGCACAGGCAAGGGGCAAACAGCAGTAAACAGCAAGGCCAGTGACCAGTCCAAAGTGCAGATGAGGTACATGAGAAGCTGCACAGGCAAGGGGCAAACAGCAGTGAACAGCAAGGCCAGTGACCAGTCCAAAGTGCAGATGAGGTACATGAGAAGCTGCACAGGCAAGGGGCAAACAGCAGTGAAAAGCAAGGCCAGTGGCCAGGACACAGTGCAGGTGAGGTACATGAGAAGCTGCACAGGCAAGGGGCAAACAGCAGTGAACAACAAGGCAGGTGACCAGTCCAAAGTGCAGATGAGGTACATGAGATCCTGCACAGGCAAGGGGCAAACAGCAGTGAACAGCAAGGCCAGTGGCCAGTCCAATGTGCAGATGAGGTACATGAGATCCTCCACAGGCAAGGGGCAAACAGCAGTGAACAGCAAGGCCAGTGACCAGTCCAAAGTGCAGATGAAGTACATGAGATCCTGCACAGGCAAGGGGCAAACAGCAGTGAACAGCAAGGCCAGTGACCAGTCCAAAGTGCAGATGAGGTACATGAGAAGCTGCACAGGCAAGGGGCAAACAGCAGTGAACAGCAAGGCCAGTGGCCAGTCCAAAGTGGAGGTGAGGTACATGAGATCCTGCACAGGCAAGGGGCAAACAGCAGTGAACAGCAAGGCCAGTGACCAGTCCAAAGTGCAGATGAGGTACATGAGAAGCTGCACAGGCAAGGGGCAAACAGCAGTGAACAGCAAGGCCAGTGGCCAGGACACAGTGCAGGTGAGGTACATGAGAAGCTGCACAGGCAAGGGGCAAACAGCAGTGAACAACAAGGCAGGTGACCAGTCCAAAGTGCAGATGAGGTACATGAGATCCTGAACAGGCAAGGGGCAAACAGCAGTGAACAGCAAGGCCAGTGGCGGGTCCAAAGTAGAGGTGAGGTACATGAGATCCTGCACAGGCAAGGGGCAAACAGCAGTGAACAGCAAGGCCAGTGACCAGTCCAATGTGCAGATTAAGTCCATGAGAAGATGCACAGGCAGGGGGCACACAGCAGTGAACGACAAGGCATGTGGGCAGGACAAAGTGCAGAGTGAGTCCATGAGAAGATGCACAGGCAGTTGGCACACAGCAGTGAACGACAAGGCCAGTGACCAGTCCAAAGTGCAGATGAGGTACATGAGATCCTGCACAGGCAAGGGGCAAACAGCAGTGAACAGCAAGGCCAGTGGCCAGGACACAGTGCAGGTGAGGTACATGAGAAGCTGCACAGGCAAGGGGCAAACAGCAGTGAACATCAGGGCCAGTGACCAGGACACAGTGCAGGTGAGGTACATGAGAAACTGCACAGGCAGGGGGCACACAGCAGTGAACGACAAGGCCAGTGGCCAGGACACAGTGCAGGTGAGGTACATGAGAAGCTGCACAGGCAAGGGGCAAACAGCAGTGAACAACAAGGCCAGTGGCCAGGACACAGTGCAGGTGAGGTACTTGAGAAGCTGCACAGGCAAGGGGCAAACAGCAGTGAACAGCAAGGCCAGTGACCAGTCCAATGTGCAGATTAAGTCCATGAGAAGATGCACAGGCAGGGGGCACACAGCAGTGAACGACAAGGCCAGTGGGCAGGACAAAGTGCAGAGTGAGTCCATGAGAAGATGCACAGGCAGGGGGCACACAGCAGTGAACGACAAGGCCAGTGGCCAGGACACAGTGCAGGTGAGGTACATGAGAAGCTGCACAGGCAAGGCAAACAGCAGTGAACAACAAGGCCAGTGACCAGTCCAAAGTGCAGATGAGGTACATGAGATCATGCACAGGCAAGGGGCAAACAGCAGTGAACAGCAAGGCCAGTGACCAGACCAAAGTGCAGATGAAGTACATGAGATCCTGCACAGGCAAGGGGCAAACAGCAGTGAACAGCAAGGCCAGTGGCCAGGACACAGTGCAGGTGAGGTACATGAGAAGCTGCACAGGCAGGGGGCAAACAGCAGTGAACACCAAGGCCAGTGGCCAGTCCAATGTGCAGATTAAGTCCATGAGAAGATGCACAGGCAGGGGGCACACAGCAGTGAACGACAAGGCCAGTGGGCAGGACAAAGTGCAGAGTGAGTCCATGAGAAGATGCACAGGCAGGGGGCACACAGCAGTGAACGACAAGGCTAGTGGCCAGGACACAGTGCAGGTGAGGTACATGAGAAGCTTCACAGGCAAGGCAAACAGCAGTGAACAACAAGGCCAGTGACCAGTCCAAAGTGCAGATGAGGTACATGAGATCCTGCACAGGCAAGGGGCAAACAGCAGTGAACAGCAAGGCCAGTGACCTGTCCAAAGTGCAGATGAAGTACATGAGATCCTGCACAGGCAAGGGGCAAACAGCAGTGAATACCAAGGCCAGTGAACAGTCCAATGTGCAGATTAAGTCCATGAGAAGATGCACCGGCAGGGGGCACACAGCAGTGAACGACAAGGCCAGTGGGCAGGACAAAGTGCAGAGTGAGTCCATGAGAAGATGCACAGGCAGGGGGCACACAGCAGTGAACGACAAGGCCAGTGGCCAGGACACAGTGCAGGTGAGGTACATGAGAAGCTGCACAGGCAAGGCAAACAGCAATGAACAACAAGGCCAGTGACCAGTCCAAAGTGCAGATGAGGTACATGAGATCCTGCACAGGCAAGGGGCAAACAGGAGTGAACAGCAAGGCCAGCGACCAGTCCAAAGTGCAGATGAAGTACATGAGATCCTGCACAGGCAAGGGGCAAACAGCAGTGAACAGCAAGGCCAGTGACCAGTCCAAAGTGCAGATGAGGTACATGAGAAGCTGCACAGGCAAGGGGCAAACAGCAGTGAACAGCAAGGCTAGTGGCCAGGACACAGTGCAGGTGAGGTACATGAGAAGCTGCACAGGCAAGGGGCAAACAGCAGTGAACAACAAGGCCAGTGACCAGTCCAAAGTGCAGATGAGGTACATGAGATCCTGCACAGGCAAGGGGCAAACAGCAGTGAACAGCAAGGCCAGTGGCCAGTCCAATGTGCAGATGAGGTACATGAGATCCTCCACAGGCAAGGGGCAAACAGCAGTGAACAGCAAGGCCAGTGACCAGTCCAAAGTGCAGATGAAGTACATGAGACCCTGCACAGGCAAGGGGCAAACAGCAGTGAACAGCAAGGCCAGTGACCAGTCCAAAGTGCAGATGAGGTACATGAGAAGCTGCACAGGCAAGGGGCAAACAGCAGTGAACAGCAAGGCCAGTGGCCAGTCCAAAGTGGAGGTGAGGTACATGAGATCCTGCACAGGCAAGGGGCAAACAGCAGTGAACAGCAAGGCCGGTGACCAGGACACAGTGCAGGTGAGGTACATGAGAAGCTGCACAGGCAGGGGGCACACAGCAGTGAACGACAAGGCCAGTGGCCAGGACACAGTGCCGGTGAGGTACATGAGAAGCTGCACAGGCAAGGGGCAAACAGCAGTGAACACCAAGGCCAGTGGCCAGTCCATTGTGCAGATTAATTCCATGAGAAGATGCACAGGCAGGGGGCACACAGCAGTGAACGACAAGGCCAGTGGGCAGGACAAAGTGCAGAGTGAGTCCATGAGACGATGCACAGGCAGGGGGCACACAGCAGTGAACGACAAGGCCAGTGGCCAGGACACAGTGCAGGTGAGGTACATGAGAAGCTGCACAGGCAAGGCAAACAGCAGTGTACAACAAGGCCAGTGACCAGTCCAAAGTGCAGATGAGGTACATGAGATCCTGCACAGGCAAGGGGCAAACAGCAGTGAACAGCAATGCCAGTGACCAGTCCAAAGTGCAGATGAAGTACATGAGATCCTGCACAGGCAAGGGGCAAACAGCAGTGAACAGCAAGGCCAGTGGCCAGGACACAGTGCAGGTGAGGTACATGAGAAGCTGCACAGGCAGGGGGCACACAGCAGTGAACGACAAGGCCAGTGGCCAGGACACAGTGCAGGTGAGGTACATGAGAAGCTGCACAGGCAAGGGGCAAACAGCAGTGAACACCAAGGCCAGTGGCCAGTCCAATGTGCAGATTAAGTCCATGAGAAGATGCACAGGCAGGGGGCACACAGCAGTGAACGACAAGGCCAGTGGGCAGGACAAAGTGCAGAGTGAGTCCATGAGAAGATGCACAGGCAGGGGGCACACAGCAGTGAACGACAAGGCCAGTGGCCAGGACATAGTGCAGGTGAGGTACATGAGAAGCTGCACAGGCAAGGCAAACAGCAGTGAACAACAAGGCCAGTGACCAGTCCAAAGTGCAGATGAGGTACATGAGATCCTGCACAGGCAAGGGGCAACCAGGAGTGAACAGCAAGGCCAGTGACCAGTCCAAAGTGCAGATGAGGTACATGAGAAGCTGCACAGGCAAGGGGCAAACAGCAGTGAACAGCAAGGCCAGTGACCAGTCCAAAGTGCAGATGAGGTACATGAGAAGCTGCACAGGTAAGGGGCAAACAGCAGTGAACAGCAAGGCCAGTGGCCAGGACACAGTGCAGGTGAGGTACATGAGAAGCTGCACAGGCAAGGGGCAAACAGCAGTGAACAACAAGGCCAGTGACCAGTCCAAAGTGCAGATGAGGTACATGAGATCCTGCACAGGCAAGGGGCAAACAGCAGTGAACAGCAAGGCCAGTGGCCAGTCCAATGTGCAGATGAGGTACATGAGATCCTCCACAGGCAAGGGGCAAAGAGCAGTGAACAGCAAGGCCAGTGACCAGTCCAAAGAGCAGATGAAGTACATGAGATCCTGCACAGGCAAGGGGCAAACAGCAGTGAACAGCAAGGCCAGTGACCAGTCCAAAGTGCAGATGAGGTACATGAGAAGCTGCACAGGCAAGGGGCAAACAGCAGTGAACAGCAAGGCCAGTGGCCAGTCCAAAGTGGAGGTGAGGTACATGAGATCCTGCACAGGCAAGGGGCAAACAGCAGTGAACAGCAAGGCCAGTGACCAGTCCAATGTGCAGATTAAGTCCATGAGAAGATGCACAGGCAGGGGGCACACAGCAGTGAACGACAAGGCCAGTGGGCAGGACAAAGTGCAGAGTGAGTCCATGAGAAGATGCACAGGCAGGGGGCACACAGCAGTGAACGACAAGGCCAGTGACCAGTCCAAAGTGCAGATGAGGTACATGAGATCCTGCACAGGCAAGGGGCAAACAGCAGTGAACAGCAAGGCCAGTGGCCAGGACACAGTGCAGGTGAGGTACATGAGAAGCTGCACAGGCAAGGGGCAAACAGCAGTGAACACCAAGGCCAGTGGCCAGTCCAATGTGCAGATTAAGTCCATGAGAAGATGCACAGGCAGGGGGCACACAGCAGTGAACGACAAGGCCAGTGGGCAGGACAAAGTGCAGAGTGAGTCCATGAGAAGATGCACAGGCAGGGGGCACACAGCAGTGAACGACAAGGCCAGTGGCCAGGACACAGTGCAGGTGAGGTACATGAGAAGCTGCACAGGCAAGGCAAACAGCAGTGAACAACAAGGCCAGTGACCAGTCCAAAGTGCAGATGAGGTACATGAGATCCTGCACAGGCAAGGGGCAAACAGGAGTGAACAGCAAGGCCAGTGACCAGTCCAAAGTGCAGATGAAGTACATGAGATCCTGCACAGGCAAGGGGCAAACAGCAGTGAACAGCAAGGCCAGTGACCAGTCCAAAGTGCAGATGAGGTACATGAGAAGCTGCACAGGCAAGGGGCAAACAGCAGTGAACAGCAAGGCCAGTGACCAGTCCAAAGTGCAGATGAGGTACATGAGAAGCTGCACAGGCAAGGGGCAAACAGCAGTGAAAAGCAAGGCCAGTGGCCAGGACACAGTGCAGGTGAGGTACATGAGAAGCTGCACAGGCAAGGGGCAAACAGCAGTGAACAACAAGGCAGGTGACCAGTCCAAAGTGCAGATGAGGTACATGAGATCCTGCACAGGCAAGGGGCAAACAGCAGTGAACAGCAAGGCCAGTGGCCAGTCCAATGTGCAGATGAGGTACATGAGATCCTCCACAGGCAAGGGGCAAACAGCAGTGAACAGCAAGGCCAGTGACCAGTCCAAAGTGCAGATGAAGTACATGAGATCCTGCACAGGCAAGGGGCAAACAGCAGTGAACAGCAAGGCCAGTGACCAGTCCAAAGTGCAGATGAGGTACATGAGAAGCTGCACAGGCAAGGGGCAAACAGCAGTGAACAGCAAGGCCAGTGGCCAGTCGAAAGTGGAGGTGAGGTACATGAGATCCTGCACAGGCAAGGGGCAAACAGCAGTGAACAGCAAGGCCAGTGACCAGTCCAAAGTGCAGATGAGGTACATGAGAAGCTGCACAGGCAAGGGGCAAACAGCAGTGAACAGCAAGGCCAGTGACCAGTCCAAAGTGCAGATGAGGTACATGAGAAGCTGCACAGGCAAGGGGCAAACAGCAGTGAACAGCAAGGCCAGTGGCCAGTCCAATGTGCAGATGAGGTACATGAGATCCTCCACAGGCAAGGGGCAAACAGCAGTGAACAGCAAGGCCAGTGACCAGTACAAAGTGCAGATGAAGTACATGAGATCCTGCACAGGCAAGGGGCAAACAGCAGTGAACAGCAAGGCCAGTGACCAGTCCAAAGTGCAGATGAGGTACATGAGAAGCTGCACAGGCAAGGGGCAAACAGCAGTGAACAGCAAGGCCAGTGGCCAGTCCAAAGTGGAGGTGAGGTACATGAGATCCTGCACAGGCAAGGGGCAAACAGCAGTGAACAGCAAGGCCAGTGACCAGTCCAATGTGCAGATTAAGTCCATGAGAAGATGCACAGGCAGGGGGCACACAGCAGTGAACGACAAGGCCAGTGGGCAGGACAAAGTGCAGAGTGAGTCCATGAGAAGATGCACACAACAGTGAACGACAAGGCCAGTGACCAGTCCAAAGTGCAGATGAGGTACATGAGATCCTGCACAGGCAAGGGGCAAACAGCAGTGAACAGCAATGCCAGTGGCCAGGACACAGTGCAGGTGAGGTACATGAGAAGCTGCACAGGCAAGGGGCAAACAGCAGTGAACATCAGGGCCAGTGACCAGGACACAGTGCAGGTGAGGTACATGAGAAACTGCACAGGCAGGGGGCACACAGCAGTGAACGACAAGGCCAGTGGCCAGGACACAGTGCAGGTGAGGTACATGAGAAGCTGCACAGGCAAGGGGCAAACAGCAGTGAACAACAAGGCCAGTGGCCAGGACACAGTGCAGGTGAGGTACATGAGAAGCTGCACAGGCAAGGGGCAAACAGCAGTGAACAGCAAGGCCAGTGGCCAGTCCAATGTGCAGATTAAGTCCATGAGAAGATGCACAAGCAGGGGGCACACAGCAGTGAACGACAAGGCCAGTGGGCAGGACAAAGTGCAGAGTGAGTCCATGAGAAGATGCACAGGCAGGGGGCACACAGCAGTGAACGACAAGGCCAGTGGCCAGGACACAGTGCAGGTGAGGTACATGAGAAGCTGCACAGGCAAGGCAAACAGCAGTGAACAACAAGGCCAGTGAACAGTCCAAAGTGCAGATGAGGTACATGAGATCCTGCACAGGCAAGGGGCAAACAGCAGTGAACAGCAAGGCCAGTGACCAGACCAAAGTGCAGATGAAATACATGAGATCCTGCACAGGCAAGGGGCAAACAGCAGTGAACAGCAAGGCCAGTGGCCAGGACACAGTGCAGGTGAGGTACATGAGAAGCTGCACAGGCAGGGGGCACACAGCAGTGAACGACAAGGCCAGTGGCCAGGACACAGTGCAGGTGAGGTACATGAGAAGCTGCACAGGCAAGGGGCAAACAGCAGTGAACACCAAGGCCAGTGGCCAGTCCAAAATGCAGATTAAGTCCATGAGAAGATGCACAGGCAGGGGGCACACAGCAGTGAACGACAAGGCCAGAGGGCAGGACAAAGTGCAGAGTGAGTCCATGAGAAGATGCACAGGCAGGGGGCACACAGCAGTGAACGACAAGGCCAGTGGCCAGGACACAGTGCAGGTGAGGTACATGAGAAGCTGCACAGGCAAGGCAAACAGCAGTGAACAACAAGGCCAGTGACCAGTCCAAAGTGCAGATGAGGTACATGAGATCCTGCACAGGCAAGGGGCAAACAGGAGTGAACAGCAAGGCCAGTGACCAGTCCAAAGTGCAGATGAAGTACATGAGATCCTGCACAGGCAAGGGGCAAACAGCAGTGAACAGCAAGGCCAGTGACCAGTCCAAAGTGCAGATGAGGTACATGAGAAGCTGCACAGGCAAGGGGCAAACAGCAGTGAACAGCAAGGCCAGTGGCCAGGACACAGTGCAGGTGAGGTACATGAGAAGCTGCACAGGCAAGGGGCAAACAGCAGTGAACAACAAGGCCAGTGACCAGTCCAGAGTGCAGATGAGGTACATCAGATCCTGCACAGGCAAGGGGCAAACAGCAGTGAATAGCAAGGCCAGTGGCCAGTCCAATGTGCAGATGAGGTACATGAGATCCTCCACAGGCAAGGGGCAAACAGCAGTGAACAGCAAGGCCAGTGACCAGTCCAAAGTGCAGATGAAGTACATGAGATCCTGCACAGGCAAGGGCAAACAGCAGTGAACAGCAAGGCCAGTGACCAGTCCAAAGTGCAGATGAGGTACATGAGAAGCTGCACAGGCAAGGGGCAAACAGCAGTGAACAGCAAGGCCAGTGGCCAGTCCAAAGTGGAGGTGAGGTACATGAGATCCTGCACAGGCAATGGGCAAACAGCAGTGAACAGCAAGGCCAGTGACTAGGACACAGTGCAGGTGAGGTACATGAGAAGCTGCACAGGCAGGGGGCACACAGCAGTGAACGACAAGGCCAGTGGCCAGTCCAATGTGCAGATTAAGTCCATGAGAAGATGCACAGGCAGGGGGCACACAGCAGTGAACAACAAGGCCAGTGGGCAGGACAAAGTGCAGAGTGAGTCCATGAGAAGATGCACAGGCAGGGGGCACACAGCAGTGAACGACAAGGCCAGTGGCCAGGACACAGTGCAGGTGAGGTACATGAGAAGCTGCACAGGCAAGGCAAACAGCAGTGAACAACAAGGCCAGTGACCAGTCCAAAGTGCAGATGAGGTACATGAGATCCTGCACAGGCAAGGGGCAAACAGCAGTGAACAGCAAGGCCAGTGACCAGTCCAAAGTGCAGATGAAGTACATGAGATCCTGCACAGGCAAGGGGCAAACAGCAGTGAACAGCAAGGCCAGTGGCCAGGACACAGTGCAGGTGAGGTACATGAGAAGCTGCACAGGCAGGGGGCACACAGCAGTGAACGACAAGGCCAGTGGCCAGGACACAGTGCAGGTGAGGTACATGAGAAGCTGCACAGGCAAGGGGCAAACAGCAGTGAACACCAAGGCCAGTGGCCAGTCCAATGTGCAGATTAAGTCTATGAGAAGATGCACAGGCAGGGGGCACACAGCAGTGAACGACAAGGCCAGTGGGCAGGACAAAGTGCAGAGTGAGTCCATGAGAAGATGCACAGGCAGGGGGCACACAGCAGTGAACGACAAGGCCAGTGGCCAGGACACAGTGCAGGTGAGGTACATGAGAAGCTGCACAGGCAAGGCAAACAGCAGTGAACAACAAGGCCAGTGACCAGTCCAAAGTGCAGATGAGGTACATGATATCCTGCACAGGCAAGGGGCAAACAGGAGTGAACAGCAAGGCCAGTGACCAGTCCAAAGTGCAGATGAAGTACATGAGATCCTGCACAGGCAAGGGGCAAACAGCAGTGAACAGCTAGGCCAGTGACCAGTCCAAAGTGCAGATGAGGTACATGAGAAGCTGCACAGGCAAGGGGCAAACTGCAGTGAACAGCAAGGCCAGTGACCAGTCCAAAGTGCAGATGAGGTACATGAGAAGCTGCACAGGCAAAGGGCAAACAGCAGTGAACAGCAAGGCCAGTGGCCAGGATACAGTGCAGGTTGAGGTGCATGAGAAGCTGCACAGGCAAGTGGCAAACAGCAGTGAACAACAAGGCCAGTGACCAGTCCAAAGTGCAGATGAGGTACATGAGATCCTGCACAGGCAAGGGGCAAACAGCAGTGAACAGCAAGGCCAGTGGCCAGTCCAATGTGCAGATGAGGTACATGAGGTCCTCCACAGGCAAGGGGCAAACAGCAGTGAACAGCAAGGCCAGTGACCAGTCCAAAGTGCAGATGAAGTACATGAGATCCTGCACAGGCAAGGGGCAAACAGCAGTGAACAGCAAGGCCAGTGACCAGTCCAAAGTGCAGATGAGGTATATGAGAAGCTGCACAGGCAAGGGGCAAACAGCAGTGAACAGCAAGACCAGTGGCCAGTCCAAAGTGGAGGTGAGGTACATGAGATCCTGCAGAGGCAAGGGGCAAACAGCAGTGAACAGCAAGGCCAGTGACCAGTCCAATGTGCAGATTAAGTCCATGAGAAGATGCACAGGCAGGGGGCACACAGCAGTGAACGACAAGGCCAGTGGGCAGGACAAAGTGCAGAGTGAGTCCATGAGAAGATGCACAGGCAGGGGGCACACAGCAGTGAACGACAAGGCCAGTGACCAGTCCAAAGTGCAGATGAGGTACATGAGATCCTGCACAGGCAAGGGGCAAACAGCAGTGAACAGCAAGGCCAGTGGCCAGGACACAGTGCAGGTGAGGTACATGAGAAGCTGCACAGGCAAGGGGCAAACAGCAGTGAACATCAGGGCCAGTGACCAGGACACAGTGCAGGTGAGGTACATGAGAAACTGCACAGGCAGGGGGCACACAGCAGTGAACGACAAGGCCAGTGGCCAGGACACAGTGCAGGTGAGGTACATGAGAAGCTGCACAGGCATGGGGCAAACAGCAGTGAACAACAAGGCTAGTGGCCAGGACACAGTGCAGGTGAGGTACATGAGAAGCTGCACAGGCAAGGGGCAAACAGCAGTGAACAGCAAGGCCAGTGGCCAGTCCAATGTGCAGATTAAGTCCATGAGAAGATGCACAGGCAGGGGACACACAGCAGTGAACGACAGGGCCAGTGGGCAAGACAAAGTGCAGAGTGAGTCCATGAGAAGATGCACAGGCAGGGGGCACACAGCAGTGAACGACAAGGCCAGTGGACAGGACACAGAGCAGGTGAGGTACATGAGAAGCTGCACAGGCAGGGGGCAAACAGCAGTGAACAAAAAGGCAAAGACATTGTGCAGAGTAGTGACATCAGAAGCTACACAGGGAATGTATGCAACTCTACCATGCCATGCCCAGCAACAGAGTAATGGGCCTGACAATGGGCATCACACGCACCCCTGTGGACAGACAGGTGTTTGAGGGTGACCACCACTCAGATGGGGCTGTCTGTCGGACTTGGAGCTGACTGTGTGTTGGGGTCAGTTGGAGGGCTGCCCTGGGCAGTGGGAGTAACAACTGTGGAAGAGCCAACTGTGCTTGTGGGAGCTGGGGGCTGCTTGGACCAGGTGGGGTGGTGGCCCGGGGAGGTGGACTCATGCCCTGGTGAGACACAGTGTGTGCCGGAGATTGTGGAGGGGTGCCTCTCCACTTCTTGGGGATCCTGAAAGGCTTCCTTGTCTGGGGATTGAGGGGAACTGGGGTGACCAAAGCTGATTCTGGTGTGGATGTTGACCCTCCCTCTGGGGACATGCTGGATCCCGCTGTGCGCTTGCCTGGTTTTTGCCGCCGCCCTGCCTCCCTCTGTCCACCAGCTTTGCCCCCTACAGTGTCCTCCCGTGCTGGCTTCACAGGGCTTGGGATGGGAGTGGAGGTCAAGGATGGATTATCCATGGGGCCTTCATCCTGTGTAATGTTTGCAGGCAACACCTTCTCAGTGGGTGTGGAAACTGTCATCTTGCCTCTGCGAGACGTCTTTGGGACAGGGGCGTCTTTGGCGGGGGAGGAAGGTTAGGCCTGTGACCCTGATGCTTGTTTCTTTGCTTTGTGGCCCTTGCTGTCGCCTGATGGGCTTTTCTCTCTGCGCTCTGGGGTGGCCTTACTCTTATGTGGGGATGGTGTCTGTGCCCTAGTACGCTTGGGCTGCTGCTGCTCCTGTGTGCTGCGGGTTCTGTATCGGGACTTTGGGGTCCGTTGAGCATTGTCACTGTCGTCAGAGGTGCACAGAGACACGGGCCGGACCGAGTGCTGGGAGCCGCTCCCTGACTATGTGCCTGTTGCAGGGCTGCTGTCACAGTTGATGACAAGGACTGCACAGTCCGGAATAGCCCACCTACGTCGGAATGTATGCCCTCCATGAAAGCTATAACCTGCTCCAACTTTTTGTCATGCTCTTGGAAGGCATTGAGAAGTGCTGTCTGCCCCACACACAGCTGGCGCAATAGCTCGACTGCTTCTGCACTGAGGGCAGCAGGGCTGACATGGGCTGGCGCAGCTGTGCCTGGGGTGAAGATGACTCTTCCCTTCCTACTCGTGCGGACACGGGCAGCACCAGTGGAGGTTGAAGGGAGGCTGGGCACTGGACGCTGTGTGGCAGAAGAGGAGGCCGAGTCCCCGTTCCCTGTACCCCCCAACATGGATGCGTCACCGCTGGCGTCAGATGAGGTAGAGCTTTGTGTCTCCGGCTGTGAATCCTCTAGCAGACTCCTGTCCCCCTCCTCGGCGCTGGTCACATCTGTGTCAGTCTGCTCCAGTCCGGCTGTTGCACTGGAAGCCTCACCACTGGTGTCCGTCCCCTCTCCCTCTGCACATACGGGAGCTGCTGCATAGGAGAGAGAAGTACTGTGAGATGAGTGGCATCAACAGAACTAACACGTGCCAATACATCTGCATCCTAGAAGAGGTGTGCAGCACATCACATGCCACCCTGTGCACACATATATCTTGCCACCCAAAATATCAACCCAACGGTGCATGTCCGACACACATCCTGCCATAAGTGCCCCAGGTGACTCACACAGCACACCATCCTGCTGTTGGCTCACATCAGACACAGCCACAAAATGGCCTGTGCACACACACTGTCCCGATGTTGGCAAGGATGAACACCACAACATGGTGCACATCACCTACATGTCTGGAGCAGTAGGGGACCACACAGACCACAACATACCAGCCCACAATGACCCTGCACACATGCCATCCACCATATCGAGTTCATGGGCACATCTACTGTTGCACATTGGCCTCAGATGTCTGACTGGCAGACATCTGAGGTCTGGAATTGCACGCATTCATTGAAACGCATTCACAGTTGGCACACTGGCATTCCCATCCATCTGAATTCACACACTACCCCACAGCAGAAGGTACCTGAAGGCCACAACTCCAAATGTAAGAGAGATGCACAGTGCTAAAACTGACTTCATGAAGCACCGTTTGGGCAAATGCATGGCACATACACCCAGCACAGAGGCCACTCACAAAACATTGCACCACACAACCAACGTCACACAGCTGACAATTTGCACACTCTGTAGACACATGCACCCACTCCCATCCAAAGGCAGCCTGCAACACATACTCACCCCTAGCTTGCTGCTGATGCTCCTTCAGTTGTCTGTCCAGCTCAGGTTGTGTGACAGCCAGGATGCGGGCCATTAGTGGTGTCATGCTGCGCCTAGCCAACCTGCCAGTCCGAGGGAGCAGCCCCAGCGTCATCTCGGCCACGTTTTTGCTCAGCCGGCAGATGTCGTCCCACCTTTTATGACAGTGGGTGCGCCTTCGGTTTGACACACCCAGATCTCGGACTCTGGAGGCAATGGCCCTCCACACGGCTTTACGCTGGTGGACCTTCAGCTGCAGGCATGGGAGACAAGAGGGGTGAGGTTCCAGTGACACAGTGCACAATGACAACACAACAAAAATGCAGTAGCACGACAGTGACTCATCCAAAACTCCAGCTACAACTGTAACAGAGCCAACAATTGCTGTGAACATGGTACAATGTCATTGGTCAATCAGACGTACAGGCATGCATGTTCGATGGTGGACACAGTACCTCCACATCCCATTCACATGCAGGATACCAACACAGCCAGCAACGTGTAGTCTGGCCGCAGCTACTGTCTGCAGTTACCTACAACTACACATAGAGAAGATAGCAAAACATGTGTCTTGTTGTTGGACTCACTGTGTCCAACACTGCGCAGACCTAAGTGTCCTAGCCCTGTGAAAGCCTCACTGTGTCCTGGAACTCACATAGAGTGACAACAACTGTCATACACACACCCTTCTCCCACGGCTGCTTCTGTGCAATCTACATGGCAGAGATGGGACTTAGATGAAGAGGCGTGAACCAAACACACATGGAACACACTGTACATGCAGTGATGTGGACATGTGGCATTTGGCGGGGACTGTGCAGGGCAGGTGGACTGACACTGAGTGGGTAAATTGGGAGCAACACAGCCATTCACACAAACGATAACTGGCCAGACTCCTGCATCACCAAAATGCAGCTGCACTGTATGGCTGACACTACAGAACATGTCCCTCTACTCAGGATAGGCATGCAGGGTAACGTGTGAAAGAGCCCACCAAGCCCTTCCCGCTGTAGTAAACATGATAGGCAGTGCATGTCAGAGCCCCACAACCACTGACACATACCGAAGCACCTCCACCTCACGTGTGCCCACCCTGCACTCTCACTCACAGTCTGGGAGACTTACCACGACATTAGGGCCACCATAAAGCCTTGGGTACTGTGCAAGCACCCCATCTCCGAGGACCTCAAGCTCCTCGCTGGTGAAGGGACTGGCACGGATTTTCTGAGTCCTCGACATCACAATGGACATGTGGCAGCAGCAGCACATTGAGGGTGGCAGCCAGCAGTCCCTTGAGGCAGCAGCAGCAGGTGGAGGGTGGCAGCCAGCAGTCCCTTGAGGCAGCAGGTGCAGGGTGGCAGCCAGCAGTCCCTTGAGGCAGCAGCAGCAGGTGAGGGTTGTCAGTCAGCAGTCCCTGGTAGCTGTGGGAATGTGGTGCACCCTCCCACACATATATAGGCCCCTGGGGCTGTGTCAGTGGTCCCAGGGTGCTGCAATTGGTGTACCAGGTCTGCCTCATTCAAATACATTCAATGTCCGCCTCCGCGGTGGCGGTGCACGCCTACCGCGATTTTCAAACTCGCATCAGGCTACCGCGAGGCTGCTTCCCATTGGCTGCAAGGGCATGGTCCATGGCGGTGACACACCGTAGGGGCCAGGCGTGCGCTACCGCGGTGGTGCATCTTTTGAATGCCTCCAGTGACCGCCTCCGCGGGGGTGGTGCACGCCTACCGCGATTTTCAAACTCGCATCAGGCTACCGCGAGGCTGCTTTCCATTAGCTGAAAGGGCATGGTCCATGGCAGTGACGCACCTCAGGGGCCAGGCGGTAGGCACCGCCATATGTCTGCCAGACAGTGCCTGGAGTGACCGTGATTTGGGTAGCGGTGCATGGTGACCGCCATTGTCACATACATATCTGGCGGTGTCTCCCGCGATAATGCCTGGGTTATGGGTGGTGCCAGTCCGAAGGTGTCAAGCGGTAGGCACCGCCATATGTCTGCCAGACAGTGCCTGGAGTGACCGTGATTTGGGTAGCGGTACATGGTGACCGCCATTGTCACATACATATCTGGCGGTGTCTCCCACGATCGTGCCTGTGTTATGGGCGGTGACAGTCCGCAGGTGTCAAGCGGTAGGCACCGCCATATGTCTGCCAGACAGTGCCTGGAGTGACCGTGATTTGGGTAGCGGTGCATGGTGACCGCCATTGTCACATACATATCTGGCGGTGTCTCCCGCGATCGTGCCTGGGTTATGGGCGGTGCCAGTCCGCAGGTGTCAAGTGGTAGGCTCCGCCATATGGGTGCCAAACATTGCCTGGAGTGAGCGTTAATGGAGTTGTGGAGTAGCTGTGCTGCACCTAACGTGTCCTCCAGCTCTCTGCATAGGCCAACATGTACAGTGCCCAGTATCTCAACAATTGAAGGGTCCTCATGAGGGCAAATGCACAAAAGGGACATGTCACTCCACGTCACCAACACATACCATATATGGGTCGCCAATACATTGCATGGGCACATACACACGCACATGTCACATGTGCTGTGTAATGAAATGTAGACTGTCCAGTTAATGTGTTGCATAGCATATGTAGATAATGGTCAATGTCTGTGTGTGCAATGTAACGCACAATGTCGTCTCATTTACTGAACTAGGGGCATCAGCAACTGGCACATTGTCCAATGCACATGCACACACGTGTCCCCCCGCTCAGCCGGTGGTCAGTGTGTAGTTGATGTGTGCCATGTGCAACCTGTGTTGGGAGGTGTATCAGGGCCAGCAACATGGTGTGTTCGGGTAGTTTTGCAATTAGTAACATATGCTGGGGGTCATACTCACAGGTATGCACACATATCTGTTAGTATATCACACTGTGCATGCGAATGAGCCGGAGGGGTGCACAGATAATTGCTGCTGGTAAGGGGACAGGTGTACGAGTAGTGTGCCTGATGTGTACCTACTTGTGAAGTGCCCTGTCGGTTAATGGTGCATGTTGTAAGACTTGGGAATGTGTCTGTAGAAAAAATTGATGTGATGCACATTTCATGTTCTTCTGCATTGACATCTGTGCACTTTGATCTGTCCTAGGAGGAGGAGGCCCAATATCCATCGTCCGTTCACAGTCCTGGCAGACATGGAGAATGAGGATATAATCCGCAAATTCAGGCTGGACCGACAAACCCTGCAGAACCTATGTGCCATGTTGGAGCCTCACCTGCAGCCACGTCGGACATATCCAACAGCTTTCACTGCAACATCTAAGGTGATGGCATGCCTGCATTTCTTTGCAACAGGCTCATTCCAGCACACGGTCGCAAGTGCAGGCGGGATGTCACAGCCGATGTTCAAAATGGTGCTGAGGGATGTCCTGTCGGCCATGATGCTCTACAAAGACAGATATATCCATTTTCCCAGGGGGCCTGAGTTGGTGGCTGTGAAGGGCGATTTCTATGCCCTTGGACATATCCCCCATGTCATTGGTGCAATTGATTACAGACATGTTGGGCTTGTGCCACCACAAGCACGTGAACAGGTTTACCGCAATAGGAAGCATTCACACTCGGTAAATGTTCAAGTGGTGTGCCTGGCGGACATGATCATCTCACACGTGTGTGCCAAGTTTCCCGGCTCAGCCCATGATGCCCACATCTTGCGCAGCAGCATCGTTCCTCAGCTGATGGCCAATCTGCTTCCGGAGCGTGCATGGCTTGTGGGTGAGTATGCATAGTGGATTAGAGTGGTGTGTGTGTGACATGCTGTTGTGTGGCATTTTGGGACTGCAAGGTTAATCTGTGTCTCTCACACCCAGGTGACTCGGCATATCCGAACCGCCCGTGGTTGCTGAGCCCATTGCGGAATCCCGTCACGCCAGCTGATGTGCGATACAATGATGCCCATGGGAGGACACGGCGTGTGATAGAACGGACATTTGGTCTCCTAAAATCAAGATTTCGGTGCCTGGACCGTACTGGAGGTGCCCTTATGTACTCGCCAGGGAAGGTGTGTCAGATAGTGGTGGCATGCTGCATGCTCCACAACCTGGCCATTCGCAAGGCAATACCCCTGATCCTGGATGACGATGATGAGCAGCCAAGGCCCCCGCCTGCAAATCAACCCGGATCCAGTGACGAGGGCAGTGGAGAGGAGGAAGGGGTCGACATGCGTCGACAGCTCATCACCCGCTACTTCACTTGAAGGTGAGTGACGATGTAGAAGGGACAAAATGGGCTGATGGTGTTGCAGTTGCTGTGTGGGTGTATGTGAGCTTGCTGACTGCAGCTTTGTGTTGACTCATTGCTGCCTGCCAATGTATGTGTGATTGGTTAGTGTGATACAGAATGTCTCTATGGTGACTGTTGCTCTGTGTAAAGTTTGTAGATCTGAGTACCTTGTTGACAAGTGTTGTGTGATGTGTGCGATGCCACACCCATACAAGTGACTCTTGTTCTGTGGTTTTCCCTAGGTCCCTTCAGCATCTCACTGCCTACCTACATTCCATTCCCCTGGACCATGTCCTACACAGTGAAAGTTGCACAACTTGTATTAAAGACGGAGCAGACACAACAACATGTGTGTAAGGTGTATTTATTTACAACTGTGACATGCGAGGGTGGAGAAAATGTGACGGGGGGAATTGAAGAAGTGAGTTGACAGTCATGGTAGATGAGATACTTGAGTAGTCCCCACAATGATGTGGAGACCCGGTCCAACAGATAGATGCCGTTCACATGGCAGTGTGGTGAAGGATAGTCCAAAAGGTCAATGCAGTGGTGCAGTGGGCTGCCATCATAGCTGGCTTGGGGACTAGCGTTTGGCAGGTGCTTTGGCACGTGAGTCCCCCTGGCCTTTCCTTGGACGGCTCCTTTTGCGCTTGACTGGAGTGGCCACTGCTGCAGGGACAGTGGTGTCTGAGGACTCACCCCCCTCTGTGGACACAGGGGAGGATGATGAAGTGTCATCCTGCTGCCCAACAGGGGGAGGCGGAGGGGTAGAATGTTGCGCTGGCCTGTCCCTCAGAACCGCCACTACCTGCCCCAAGAGGTCCACAATCTGTCCCATGCGTGTGTCCATGGACCTCAGCAGCAGGAGGTGCTCCCGAGATTCTTCCTCTAACCGGCCCATTCGTCCCTGGGCCTGTTGGTAGGCCCCAAGGACTCTGTCGATGTGGCCCAGGGCTTCCGTCCCAGGATCAGTCCCCCTCTGCATGACCCTGTCCCGACCACCTGCACTGCTGCCACGGTCCTGTCCGGTCCTCACATTGGCCCGCTGCATCCTCTCCCTGGCCTCCGCAGTCGATGGTGTGGGCTGCTCAACCCCTGGGGCAGGGAGGGTGTTGCGGCCAGCTGTGGTGGTGGTGGTAGTGGTTGGCACACAGGCCGTGACAGCAGCTGTCAGAGGATGGTCAGGGGCTGCAGCTGATGTGGTTGGGGGGACAATGGGTGCCTGGGACTGGTTGCGGCCTGCCACACCAGATGGGCCAGCGTGGAGCTCCTCATCCAAGGAATCCAGGGAGTCCTCATCCAGTTGTCTCTGTTCCGGGGGGACTGGCTCTGCAGGGTGGTGTCATCCTCTGCAGTGAGTTCTTGGTCACCTGTGGGTCAGATGAGAAATGGTCATTGTGGTGCACCCAGCAAAGTTTGTGTTAGCAGTGTTACATCAACTGTTTGTACATCCAGCAGTTGTTCACTGTACAAATTTGCATTGACCGACATCCAGTGATGCATTACAAGCTGTTGTGGTACATGCATTACTTGTCCATATTGGGAGTTGTCAAGACATGACATGCACAATATAATTTTTTAACATTGACAGTCTCATGTTGGCATCCAGTTATTGATCAATCATATGTCATCCATTTACGCGTATGTGTCACTTGTTGAGTCCTTGCAGCGGTTTACTCTGCACATTGAGTGAACATTGTAGTTTCATGCATACCTTTTCAATGTGGTGTACATATCTGTATTTGCAATTCCAGACATGCTTAAGTTTGCTTTAATTCGATCCTAGGTGGTCTAGACCACTGCTACTGTCAGATGGCATGTAGTGGTGTGCATGGTTGTGCTCGGAGTTCCATCTACATGTGTTTCAGACTTTCACACTTTGGTTGCTGTCACAGTTTCATTTTCTTAGGTGTGTGCACACTATAGTTGCCAATGCTATCTGGGTGTGCAGTTGTGCATTGAGAGGCCTGGTGTCCTATGCCAACATGTTTTTTTAAATGCATATCTGGCTGCATGTTGTGGCTGTTGATATGTTGTGTTTGCTGTTTTTTCCTTGTATTTGAGTGACCTCTCTGTGTGTGTATGATGAGGGCTTCCATCTTGGTCCAGTGTGGGACAAGTCAGCATGATATGTCCACATGCCAGTTCTTTTGAAGTGTACATTGCAATGACTGACGCATGCATGTTGGTGCCAGGAAGTAATGGGTCTTGTGTGCTGGCGGTCAGGTGGGCCCGTGTGAGTTGTTGTGCAAGCTTCCCAGCCCCACACACCCCGACCTGTGAGATGCGGTTACATACCTGTGAGTTGGGTGGGTAGCATACATTGCCTGCCACATGATTCTTATTGGGGGTGTAGTGTCCCATCCTCCATAGTGGTGGAACAGCATGCATGTTGCGTTTTGTGGGACGGATAGCCAAACACACTACACCGTCTCACTGTGAAGATGGCTAACTACCGTTTGAGGTGAAGGTGAGCAATGACATGGCTATGTGACTTTGTAGAAATCTTTGGATGGAATGTGCGTGTGGTGAGTATAATGTGTGTGTGGCTTTTTGTACCCATTGATTTCAGATTACATTTGGTCATGGGGTATAGCCCCCCATCACTGTTGTCCCACCTATCTGGCTGTGGGGTTCAGTCCCCCAACATTTGAAGGCAGAATAGGGCATGGGGTATAGCCCCCCCATCACTGTTGTCCCACCTATCTGGCTGTGGGGTTCACTCCCCTGACATTTGAAGGCACAATAGGGCAAGGGGTATAGTCTCGTAGCACAGTGGTGACATACAGCAGGGTGAACATCTCACCCAGCATACATTTCCACACTGTCATGGTTTCATGGTATTTGGGGACCTGAGAACATGAGCACAGTACTGGTGAAGCAGTTGTTCCAGGGCATCCATACACTGACATGTTGTGGTCAACAGTGGTGTGTGTGTGAGATATACTCAGCCCTGTGCAGACAATGTGTGCTTTTGGGGCCAGACTATACCAGCACTGTTCAGACAGACAGTGTGAGATGTGAACATTGTCAATGCATACACACATTGGTGGTCCAAACAAGACACCTTTCACAATTTTATTCAGACAAGGTGCTGTTCTGCAATTCAGTGCAGCACTGTGGTAGCTGGGTGTGTTGCAGGACATTTGGGGTGTGCTTAGTTTAGCATTGTGAGTCCCAGCTGCAATGTAGTTTTTGGGTACACTGCACTTCCACTGTTTACATTGCAACACTGTAGTATGACATGGGTGATTTGCACTTTGCCAAAAAAAAGGCCAGACACTGCTGCAGGGCAGCATGATCGTTGTTAGTGTTGCAGTGTGTGATGCCTGGCACAGTGTACACAATGTGGGTCAATTTTGAACAGAGATTTGTGCATGGTGACTACAACACAACTGTTTTGCATTATTTGTCTCGGTGACTGTGGACTAAGTGGCATGGTGTCATGTGCGGCTGCACAGACGTCACATGCCTATGAGTGGGGGGAGTGCTCCATCCTGCTCAGCTGTGGGACAAGGGGGCCTGGTGGGAGTTGTAGTGCAGGCCTCCCTATTCCACAGACACCTCCCTGTAAAGATGGCTACCTACCTGTTAGGTGAGGGTGAAGCACACAATGGCTGAGGCATGCTTCTGGGTGGGGGAGTGCTCCATCCTGCTCAGCTGTGGGACAAGGGGGCCTGGTGGGAGTTGTAGTGCAGGCTTCCCAAACACCCACCCACCTCCCTGTAGGGATGGCTACCTACCTGTTAGGTTAAGGTGAGCAATGCTATGGTTGGCACATGGGTTGGGGTGGAGGGCTCCATCTTGCGCAGCTGTAGGACAAGGGGGCCTGGTGGGAGTTGTAGTGCAGGCATCCCTATTCCACAGACACCTCCCTGTAAAGATGGCTACCTACCTGTTAGGTGAGGGTGAAGCACACAATGGCTGAGGCATGCTTCTGGGTGGGGGAGTGCTCCATCCTGCTCAGCTGTGGGACAAGGGGGCCTGGTGGGAGTTGTAGTGCAGGCCTCCCTATTCCACAGACACTTCCCTGTAAAGATGGCTACCTACCTGTTAGGTGAGGGTGAAGCACACAATGGCTGAGGCATGCTTCTGGGTGGGGGGAGTGCTCCATCCTGCTCAGCTGTGGGACAAGGGGGCCTGGTGGGAGTTGTAACGCAGGCCTCCCTATTCCACAGACACCTCCCTGTAAAGATGGCTAACTACCTGTTAGGTGAGGGTGAAGCACACAGTGGCTGAGGCATGCTTCTGTGTGGGGGGAGTGCTCTATCCTGCTCAGCTGTGGGACAAGGGGGCCTGGTGGGAGTTGTAGTGCAGGCTTCCAAAACACCCACCCACCTCCCTGTAGGGATGGCTACCTACCTGTTAGGTTAAGGTGAGCAATGCTATGGTTGGCACATGGGTTGGGGTGGAGGGCTCCATCTTGCGCAGCTGTAGGACAAGGGGGCCTGGTGGGAGTTGTAGTGCAGGCCTCCCTATTCCACAGACATCTCCCTGTAAAGATGGCTACCTACCTGTTAGGTGAGGGTGAAGCACACAATGGCTGAGGCATGCTTCTGGGTGTGGGGAGGGTTCCATCCTGCTCAGCTGTGGGACAAGGGGCCCTGGTGGGAGTTGTAGTGCTGGCAGCATGTACACATGTACCCATGGTGATGTTGCTAGCTACCTTTGGGGGGCTTCAGGGGGAGTGTCTGTTGAATCTGTGAGAGATATGTTGGGGGAGGGTTGTGCACATGAATAAATTTGAAGCTAGGAGGTATTACTTTGTAGTAGTGCAAGACAGTACATTTGTGTGATGTTAGGCATTTGTTTGTACTTACCAGCCTCCACTCCCCCGGGTATTCCTGAGAGACTCTCTGGATGTAGAATGCCAAGCACCTTCTCCTCCCATTCAGTGAATGTTTTGAGTGGAACGGGAGGGCCACTGCCTGTCCTGTGAGCCAGCTCATGGTTCTTGGCTCTCTTCTTTTTGACCACTGCCTTCAGATCGTGCCACCTCTTCACGATTTCATCTCTATTGCGTGGCACGGTCCCTACTCATTTACCTTCTCTACTATCCTTCTCCACATTTGCGTTCTTGTTGCTAGTGGTGTCTGTTGGACCTGGTTACCAAACAATTGTGGTCTACCCTGATTATCTCATCAACCATGACCCTCAACTCACTCTCAGTGAATTTGGGCATTCTCTGTGGTGACATGGTGTGTGATGTGTCAAGGTGTTTAAGGTGCAGGTTTGGAAGTGGTAGTGGTGGTTGTGATGTGTATGGTGTGTGCTGTGCAAAGGTGTTAGAGGTGCAGGTGTGGAAGTGGTGGTGGTGGTGGTGATGTGTGTGTGTTGTGCAGATTTGCCTCTCCTGTCATCTGTGGTGGATGTCCCCTCAGTTGTGGAGTTTTGCAAAGGATTGTGGTCTGTTGGGGGCTGGATTTATACTGGTGTCTGTGGGTGTGTCAGGATGGGGTATGGGTAGCAGGTGTGGTGTGTGTGTGAACCTGGGATTTGTAGTTTTGGAGTTTCCCATGGGGGTTTGTCTTTGGGCTGTGTTAGGTATTTTTGGGTGCATGCCTTGTTTGGTTGGTGCACTTTGTGGCCATGTTGTGTGATTTTCTCGCGACTGCCATTTTTTTAACGGAGCGTCCGCAGCGGTGGCTCGGCTACGGCGCTTCCGCCGTCTCACTGATTCATCAATGTTGTCGACTGCGGCGGGCGGAAACAGCGCACTGCACCGCGGGGATGTCGGGAATATCATAATTCCGATGGCGGTGTCTCCGCTGTGGTTGCGGTCGTTTGGGCTGTTTACGCTGCAAAACCGACCGCCGCGGACGGGTTTGGGCCTTCTCCGCAGGCGAACTGCGGTTTCTCGGGTCTCCTTTCCGCCGCGGTTGGATTTTTACTGCCGAGGATCATAATCTAGCCGTCGGTTTACCGCGGTAGCGGCGGGCGGTCATTTCCCGCTACCATGGCGGTCGGTTGTTTTTCCGTCCGCCATCGTAATGACCTCCTATGTTTGTATTTGTTGTCGACGTACTCACTATAGAAGTCAAACTAGGAATGTTGATTTATATTTATAAAGTGAAAAGGAAAACAATGATAAGTGGGAGCAATTTGGTGCTTATTTGTTGGTAGAAGGTCGGTTTGAGTTGGCTACTGACCAACGTATTTGTAAATATTGTTACAACAAATTAGAAGAGAACAAAATGCTTGGTAGAGCTGTACATAACAACTTAGAGTTGGTAGCTATTCCTCTGGAACTGGCAGATTCGAATGCATATGAGTCCAATTCTTATTCAATCTGTACACCCATTTCAGGCTATAGTTCGTATACCCGAGACACCTGAGAAACAACCTCCCATTTGGCCAGTTCCTACATCTGAGAAGACTTTAAAGAGCAAGCAGCGGACCTGCACCAGAAACTGGTAAAAAGGAACTACCCAATACAAGTCATAAACAAGGCAATGAAAAGTGCTCGAAATAACAATAGAGAAGCTCTACTGGAGATAAGACCACCAAAACCAAAGGAAGATAGACCCATCTGTATCACTACTTATAACACAGCTAGTAATCAGGTGAACAAAATAATCAACAAACATTGGCTCATGTTGAATTGTGATGAGCTTCTTTTTCCCAAACCCATGTTCTCACACAAAAGAGGCAAGAATCTGAAGGATCTATTGGTACACACTAGAGCACACAAAGTTGGAGAAGAAGGGACACAACAAACCTTTCTAAGTTGGTCATTACCCATGTGGGACATATAGTGTCTGCAATCTCACCACCAGCAGTAAAAAGATACGGTTCAATGACAACACTGATTGGGAACAACGCTGTTTTACCAATTGCAACACTAAAAACTTGATCAACATGATCACCTGCCCATGCCAATTACATTACATAGGCATGACGAAGAGGATGGTGAAGACCCGCATTGGTGAACACTGGAGTAACTTACGTTGTGAGAGGGCCACGACCAAAATGTCTGCACATTACATTGACAAAAAACACACAGTGCAAGACTTACAGTGGACTGTAATTGAACACATTCCAAATGAATCGCAACTTTTAGAAAAGGAACAGCGATGGGTTTTTCGTTTGAAAACCCACACAAATGGGTTAAACAATGAAATCCTGTGGAGCCAATTTGCATAACCATTTTTTTTCCCTCCGGAAAAACGACATGCCTCGACATAAGCACGAACCATGTCACTCTCCACTTATGAATTTTTTCTAACATCAGCCACCAATACCCCATAAAAGAGAATAGAAACAGTCTTTTCTTTTAAAAACACCTGTAATACCGTATGTCTGCACAAGAACACTGATAATATCACAAATATCATGGATTATCATTATCAGATGGAGGCTGTCTCTCCTCAACTACAATACTCATCCCATAATGCACCAATTGAGGCCACGGTGCGGTGGCCATTTTGAAAGATTAACGGTCCAGGCAAAACTAACATGAGGCAGTGAGCACGAGCAGACATGATATTTAAGTAGGACGGCTGAGTCACTCACGTTCACCCACGGAGCCACGGGCAGGCAAAGTATGCTGGGCGAGGGAGTAGCTTTGAGACAGTAAGTACGGCATAGCTGCTTCCCCGATCACTGAGGGCCACAACCCCTTTTATTTGTTAACTTCAAAATTTGCAAATTTCATTTATCTCTTCAGAGTTTGACTACAAGTGTCCCTTCCCTCCCGTGCAGAGCTCATGGGGTAAAGTTAGAACAATAATAATTATGTTTTTCAAGCTAAGTACTCTCACAAAATGTATTTAGTGTTTCACTGACTATGAAGCACAACGAGTAGACATACTGCATGGTTTTTTGGAAAAGAGCGCCTGGACATGACGATAGTATGAAGTGTGTGTTTTCTGTTATTTGTTGTGTACTGTCTTGTCTGTATGCATTTATTTACACAGAGTGAAAGGCACCTTGACAATGTCACCCTGATAGAAAAATATATCAAAAAAATTTCTACTGGATGGTGATGTGGTTTACAACACGTAATGTGTCGGTAATTTAACCCATGTTATGCATACTTTTATCTTTCCAGAATGAATTGAGACATCTTACCAAATAGGTAGTATTGAAGCACCATACCGATTGGGTATCGTATAACGCACAATGATATACCATGAATAGGCACTAAAGAATACAATAGCCAATATTCAGGAGTGGTATTAGGGATCAATCGTACTTGGTCCTGAAGAAAAGCCAGAGGGGAAGGCTTGAAACATGTAGACCAGTAGTAACACATACATTATATTGTGCACCACCAACACCCCTGTTTTTAACAATATCAGCCACAGGATTCAATAAAGTTTAGGTGCCTAGTGGGCAGGTATTTTTTAGAATTTTTGTTCACTATCTCACTGACCCTTCCACTCCTATCTTTTAGTAATATAGCCCACACCTTCCAGAAAGTGCTCCCACGTCTCCGTCGGTTGCAGCACGCCCCGTCCCGAAGCGGGGCGGGAAGAACCAGATGATGAAGCATGCCACCATGGGAGCTTTTGGTGGGTGAGGGTTATTTTAAGAAAAGTAAATCTTTTCCCTCAAGGAATACTACTATATCTGGAAGGATATCTGTTTAAACTTTCTAGTGGATTTCTTTTAATTATCTATAGTTCGTATGGAGCCTAAAACAGGTAAGCTGCCTCCAACAGATTTGCAAAGAGGTCTGAAAGGGAGAGTTGTGTACTTACCTTTAGATTTTAAGAAAAATATTGAAACTGTTGGTATAAACAGGGAGGAAAATGAGCCTGTAGTTATTCTAGTTAATGGTGTACCAACAAAGAGTCGAAAAATATGGCAAGAGTTTGTAGATGTTAGCAAACTTCAAAAGGCTACATTATATCTGATAATGAATAATATTTATTATAAGAATGTAAATGTTGATGAACAGGAAATATGCTTAGAAGATAAAACAGAAATTTTAAGTGGCCAAATAGAAAAAGTGGACAAGTCTAGGACTGAAGAGATCTATGAACATTACACTGTACATCCTCTACATTCAAAAGAAGTGATAGGAAACAGTATTGAATTATTTCAAATGAAGGAAGCAAAGGGAACTCCCATGAGTGTATGGGAAAAAAGTTTAGAAGCTCGTTGTTTTCCACAGCTGTTCCCCACAGGAGAAGGTGGACGATTTGATGAGCGAGCTGTACAGATTCTAGCTTCAGAATACCGCTCGACAAGATTGTACTCTGAAGATCCGAGATTTCGACAGTGTATTCCATATTTATTTCCTCTTCTGTTTGAAAGTGATTTGTCTGCACTTTCATATGCAGTAAACCACATATTAAAAACAGGAGTTCGTCTTCCACATGTTTCTGCAAAAGAATTCATGGACAAAGTTCAACAAAGAGATGAACATTTAGAATCTCAGTTAATTAATTTGATGGCGTGTCAATGTGGTACCAATGAGTATTGGTATCATTGTCACGGAGAACTTAAATGTATGTTAAGAAACTTAGGTACTCCTACATGGTTTGTAACACTTAGCTGTGCTAAATATGCGTGGGGCGATTTACTTGAATTTCTACGAGAAGCAAATTCAAATATTAAAAACATTGAATTGAAGACAGCTGGAGAACTCTGGGCCCGAGTCACAAAAGTAATCTGAGACAAAATCTTAACTTTACGACTTTCGGTATTCACAAAAGGCATTTAGGAGTAGTAAAGTTAGGATTTTGTCTTAAGTTTGTCTTAAGTTTTGGTCTTAAGACAAAATCCTAACCTAAGTTTAACTTAAGTTTAACTTAGGATTTTGTCTTAAGTTTGTCTTAAGTTTTGGTCTTGAGTTAAACTTAAGTTAAACTGAAGTTAAACTTAAGTTAGGATTTTGTCTTAAGACCAAAACTTAAGACAAACTTAAGACAAAATCCTAACTTTACAACTCCTAAATGCCTTTTGTGAATACCGAAAGTCATAAAGTTAGGATTTTGTCTTAGATTACTTTTGTGAATCGGGCCCTCTGTTCCTTGGATCCTGTAAATGTCTGCAGGTATTTTAACCATAGGTTTCAAGCTATGATGTCATTTATCTGCAATAAAAATATTGCACCACTTGGGGAGGTAATAGATTTCTTTTGGAGAAAGGAGTACCAAGCCAGAGGAGCTCCTCATATACACATGCTATTATGGATCAACAATGCTCCAAAATTTGGAACTGATACTGATGAAAGTGTTTTGTCTTTCATAGAACAGTATGTTACCTGTGCCATTCCAAGAGAAGGAGGAGAAAAAAGCTTGAGACAACAAGTTTACGGTTTCACAGTCATCGATGTGGAAAATACTGTTGACGAAAATACAAGTATAAAGGGAAATTTTATACAAAATGTTGTTTTGGATTCCCACGTCCTATAATTTCTAAAGGAAGAGTAAATAGTATTATGTCAGCAGTAAGGCATACAATAACTCGGAAATCTCCAAAGAATACATACAACTTAACAAGAACAGAAGATTCAAAGTATATTAATGACTACAGTCCAGTGATTTTGAAAATGTTAAATGCAAACATGGATATTCAATATGTTGCAGATAATTCAATTGCTGTTGCTCGCCATGTTACATCATATATAACCAAATCTGAAAAGACAGAGATGAAAGAAATGTGGGAAGAAATTTCACAAGAAAAGAGTCTTAGCATGAAATTGTACAGGTTCAGCTTGAAAATGCTTTGCCATCGAGAGATTGGATCCTATGAATGTTCGGATCGCTTGAGCTCTGTGAGTTTATATTCAAAGTCAAGAGGAATCATTTGGGTAAGTCTAGGTCTTGCTGCCACACGAATTAGAGTATTGAAAACATTACAAGAAATTGAATACTTAGCAGTGAATGAACCAGAAAGTACTGATATTGTTAAAACTAATATGTTGGATACATACTATCCTAAAAGGAGTCCACATCTCGAAAATCTATGTCTGTATCAAATACTTCAACATTACAGCTTTAAAAGAAAAGTTACAGAAAATATAAAAGAAGAAAAATATTGAGTAATTGGATGTGATGGATTTTTGGTTAAACATGCCAAAGGAAATCCTATTAACCACAGAAAACTTAGTTGCGAAACTCCAGATAAGAGGGAATTTTTCTATTTTGCACTTCTGCAACTGTTCAAGCCTTGGCGTAGTGAAATGGAATTACTTGGAGAATTCAACCGCTATGAAGATTCTTTTAATGCAAGTAAAGATAGTATTCAGTGTACTATTTTTCCTATATATCTACAAATGTTAAATGATGAGATTCAACAAAAAAGTACTGTTGCAGCAGAAATAGCTAGAGAAAGTTCTCAAGATAGTCAAAGTTCTGGTCCACTGAGTCAAGATCCACTGAGACAACCAATTATCGAAAATAAAGCAGCAATAGCCATGAATGAGGTAGAAACTGCAATGCAACAAGCACAACAGGATATTATTCAGTTGGAAAAGTTAGAAGAACAACTAAATATTGAACAGAAAGAAATATATCTACAAGTGAAAGAACAAATACAACATGGTTTGCTACATGAAAAAAAAGAATGCCAATGTTATCATTTAAACCTATTCTAATGTACATCAGTGGTCAAGCTGGAACAGGAAAAAGTTTCCTAATTAAAGTTTTGACAAGTTATCTACACAAAACTGCAGAATCACATTTATCTTGGTTGTAACAGCTCCAACTGGATTAGCAGCACACAACATTAAAGAAATTACTTTACATTGATTACTCATTCTACCAGTTGAACATGATAATAAATTGAAATATCAGAAGCTATCTGGAGAAGCTTGTTATGAAGTGTCAAGAGTACTGAAGAAAATTAAACTTTTAATCATTGATGAGGTGAGCATGGTCTCAAACTTAATACATACCTTTGTATGCAACAGATTTTAAAAACAGATTATGATGTTCTGTTTGGAGGAAAACAATTAATTGTATTTGGAGATCTACTACAACTTACTCCTGTAAAAGGACAACCAGTTTTTAAAACACTTGTCCATGAAGACACTAGGAAATCTTTGGGAAGTATTGGAAATGTGAACATTTGGTTACATTTTGAATATAAAGAACTTATTAAGAATATGCGACAAGCAAGTGATGAAGATTATGGAAATATTCTTCAAGATATAAGAATGAGGGGCATATTATCAAGCTGGCGATAAAAAATTATCGCCGCTTTAGCGTCTGTTTCCAGACGAAAAGCGGCGATAATTTTATCGCTGTATTAGCAAGGTCACGCTATCGCGTGAATCCTTGCCCTATCGCCCTTTTCCATAACGCCCACCTTTGCATCTCTAATGAGATGCAAAGTGGGCGTTCCGTCCCAAAATAACTGGAGAAATGTCGTTAACCGACATTTCTCCAATTATCAAGGGAATCGCTAACAAGCATAGCGATAAGAAAAGTAGCGCTAACCTTGGTTAACGCTACTTTCCTAACGCATGCTTTTAGTTCGACTTAGCCATGATATCCAATGGAAGGTGGATATCATGGTTAAGTATGCCCAGCCCTATCCACAAGCTATCGCCAAATGTCGTGCGATTATCGCTGGATTTCCAGCGATAATCGGACATTTGGCAGCTTGCGCCAGGAATTTTATCGAGTCTGAGATAAGCGTTGCTAATAGCACGCTATCTCAGCGATAAAATTCATCGATAGCCGGCGATAAATATCCTAGCGCTAAGTGCGCTTAGCGATATTTATCGCCGGTTGTTGATAATATGGCCCTTGGTGTCTTGACGAAACATGGTAAACAAGCTTTAGAAAGTTAACTACTAAGGAACTTGTTTACAACTGGAAACACAGCTGAAATAATGTACATTAACTTGGAGAAAAGAAGTCTATAGTTTGCCTAATGCCTACATTGCAAGAGTGTTCTACATTTAATCAAGAACTTTTGAAACTGGAAAAACAGGAAATCGTGGAAATTTAAGCTATTGATAAAATTGAACACCATGGAGTGACTATTCCTCTCACAGAGAAACTACAGGCTAAATTGCATTCTTTGGAAAAGTTTGCATCTAAAAACTGCAGGCTTAGCAAAGACTTTACATGTATGTATAAACTGTCGGTAATTTTACGGCGTAATTTGAATGTAGAAGACGGTTTAGTAAATGGAGCAATGGGAAAAATTGTTGATTTTGTAAAATGTCAGAACAGAGATTGAATAGAATTTTTGATTATAAAATTTGATCAGATTAAAGAGCTAAAACAGATTGGGCGTTGTGTTGTACGTTTTTTGCTTGTAAAAGATTTGCATGTGCGCACAAAACAGTTTCCTCTGTCTTTAGCATATGCAGTAACTACTCATAAATCTCAAGGTTTAAGTATAGACAGTACTTTTGTAAATATCGGACGACCGGTGTTCATAGAGGGAATGGCATACGTTGCATTATCTCGAGTAAGAACATTGTCTGGTTTGTATTTGATAGATTTCGATGAGAAAAAGGTTAGTGCTGATACAAATTGTGTAAGAGAGTATAATTGTTTAAGAAGACTTTTGTGAGGAGGGTTACCCCGATCCCCGAGCTATACCTGTACTCACGGACTTGAGTCCCCTTTCCGAAGACCGGGGTCAGGATACGACCCGGAAGGAAAACAGAAACCGTGATCTTTCTCTGAAGGTAACACCCCTGTATCATGTGTTAACACAGGACGTTAAGGGTTGGTCGGACCCTGAAGTGGGAGGCGGAGCTAACCCCGGAAGGAATGCCACAGCGTGCGAGAAAACGGACCAACGAAGAGACGAGGAGGGAACTTCTGGAATCGTTGGAGCAGGAAGGAACCAGCACGAGAGGAGCCGGAGTCCATTCCAACCGAGAAGAGAAAGCCCACGAGGTGGAGGACGAATCCAAGAAATGTAGCGAGGAGTGGTGGAGCCCACCGGAGAATGCGGAAGTGCACCCGCAGCTCTGGAGAGTTGCGGCGGAGCGGGTAATTCCTGACGGGACGGGTGGACAGTTAATTGGGAGAAAGCACGTCGGGAGGGAGGGGGGAGCACCAAGGGAAGAACACAAACACTTATTTCCCCAGCCCCCACCTAGTCACGTCCCAAAAGCACCTCACCACTGAACCGCAACAAAACAGCACCTTTTTTTTTGCATGTCGATATCCAGGGAAACACTGACACAAGGCAGACATCGTTACTGGTGTGGGCCACGGGTAGATGAAAGGACATGCAAAACACTCTGTCAGAAGAGAGAAGGTTCGTTCCTATCTTTCTTGTTTTGGTTTGTTTATTACATTTTTTTACCCCGATGCACCGAACGGGTGAGGTGAAGGATGGACGTCTCTCATATTAGTCCCCTTTTACTTCCTGCTCCTTCTTGTCTCCATTTCCAAGCCTCTGAGAGGACCACCCAACGAGGAGACAGTCAGAAGAGGGAGAAGACAACACAAAGAAGGAGAAAGACCTGTGATAAACCGAAGAGACCCTTATAAAATTGTTGGAAACCTGAGAGACTTAATAAATCTACCACCATTAAGAAATACATACAGCCTCCGCGAATATTTATCCGGCCCGCCCTCCCACAACTTTATACACCTGATTTAGGTGAATATCCCATATATGGGAAATGTGTAATGTGTCCAAAACGGAAATATGTCAAGCATTCAACTGAAGTTGAAAAAAAGAAAACAATTGAAGAGAAACTTGAAGGTCTAAAGAAAAAGAAAATGGAAACTATTGATGACATTGTAGGATACCAGTTGGACAATAGTTCTGGTATAAACTGTTATGCTAATGTGATTCTGAATGTTGTTTTTTATCTACAAGATCTTCATCATGATATCATGAGAAAACATGAAAAAATATTCTGTTCTTTATTACAACATGTATTTGAACAGTTAGTAACTGATAGAAGCCAAATGCATACTGCTTCTGATGTTCGACATCTTTTGGATATATGTACTGGTTCTTTGATATTTACTCTCAATATACAACAAGATTAACAAGAGTTTCTAATGCTTATGTTGGGAGTACTAGAAGATGAAGGAATACAGTTTGAAAACTTTTTTGGACTACAAATCAGTACCTTTTAACAAATTGACAAAAACAGCCAATCAGGACATGAGATGTTCGCATTGTAGATCAGAGATGTTGTCTACATTACATATAGAAAGATTTGGAAAATATCTGAATTTAATGCTACAACGTTGTAGAGCAAATGGAAGAAAATTGGAAACGAAAATTAAATTTTTTAATGCAAGTCAAATATCTTTTTCAGGATGAACTTTTATAGCAGTGGCTATTATTTTCCATGATGGACCTACTACAACATCTGGACACTATACTGTGTATTTGAAGTGTAATAAAGGATGCACACATTGCAATGATGCCCACTTGGAATTTAAACCTAGATTACCTTATGAATTACCAAATTCATACTTGTTATTTTTGAAGCCAAAGTTCAGAGTACATCATTCGGCCAATTGGGAAGATGTGCAAATTATTAGTATTTATAATTAGTGTTTGGATTATTATTTGCGGTAATTGATAATGCATTTGGAAAATTCTGTTTAAAAGAAAATAGTTTATATATTTGTTGTCTATTTTGTACCAGATGTAAATGAGAGTCTATATTTTGGCAAATATATTTGAGATAAATAATAGAGTTTATGTAGATGAAGAAAGTAATTAACAAAGTGTAGATAGAAAAGCACATAGCTACACATATTGAAAATTATGCTTTATGCTGATATTTTTTTTTTTTTTCCACAATCAATTTGATTGTTTTTTCCCTGCTGTTCAATGATGATACCACATTAACATCACTGTGTCTGGTGAAATCAAGTTGCATCTGAGAACAGCAAAAAAGGGAATCTGAGAATGTTATCTAATTCTAAATTTATGTTGAGTTGCTAAAAATATAGGGGCATATTAGCAAGAACATGCGATAAATATCGCAAACCTTGCTTAGCGCGCCTTTTTTTATCGCCGGCTATCGCTGGATATTACCGCGGAAATAACATGCTATTAGCAAGGTTTATCTCCATTGCGATAAAATATCCAGCGATAGCGGCGAAACCCAGCTTTAACGCGAGAAATCCAGCGATAAAATCCTATCGCTAATTCTGGGGACTTAACCTTACAATCCACCTCCCATTGACTTTCATTGCTAAGTCATGTTTTTATCAGTTCTTAAAAACAAGCGATAATCGGGGTTAGCGCGCGTTTTTTATCGCTTCGCGGGTATTGCTAATAGGCGATAGGTATGTAAGCGACTGTTTACCGTCGCTTTTAGTTGGGAACGCCTACCTTGCATGTCATTAGCGATAAATATCGCTGACATGCAAGGCGATGTAATTCCCGTCCTCTAACGCCTGAAAGCTGTCGCTAACGCCTGTTAGCGACAGCTTGCTAATAGGGCGTTAAAAATATCGCCGCTTTAGCGGCAAAAAGTGCCGCCAAAGCGGCGATAAAGCCCTTGATAATATGCCCCATAATCTTATAATTTCAGTAATATATTATCATTAAATAACAGTTTTTCTTCTTCTTCTTTATAGTAGGTACTGTTGAAGTTTGAGAAGAGTTTTAATGCTGTTGACAACAATACTACTCTAAAATGTTTCTACTGAGTAATGTATCAAAATTATTTAAAAGGTAAGAATACATAATATAATATGCATGATAACGTGAAAAAATATAAATTTTAATTATATGTTATGTTTCTAATATAAATAATGTTGATCCTTTAGACTACTTGAAAATGATCATTATGTTGCTCATGTAATCAAGCAGGCATTCATCCTTTCATGTAGACACTACTCATGCACTTATGCAATCTCTGAAGCACAAGTTTTGCACTAATAGCAAAATACAGTCATTACCTTTGCATTCTTTCTTTTACACAGGCACTACCCATGCAGTCATCCAATTACCCAGGCAGTACCGCTGCACTTATGCAATCACCTAGGCACTACTGATGCACTTGTGCAATCACCTAAGCACTAATCTTCCACTTAACCATTCACTGAGGCACTACCCATGCACTCATCCATTCACTCAGGCACTACCCATGCACTCATCCAATGACCCAGGCAGTACCCTTGCACGCACACTTTCACTCAGGTACTTTTGATGCACTCATCAAGTCACCCAGATACTACCCCTGCACTCATGCAATCACCCAGGCACTACTGATGCACTCATGCAATCATTCAGGCACTACTCTTGCACTCAACCATTCCCTCAAACACTACCTGTGCACTCATTGATTCACTCAGGCACTACACATGCACTCATCTATTCACTCAGGCACTAACCATGCAGTGATCCAATGACCCAGGCATTACTCTCGAAGTCATCCTTTTCCTCACGCAGTACCTATGCACTGATTTAATCAGTCAAACGTTACTCTTACACTCATGAAGTCACTCAGGCAGTACCCGTGCAGTCATGTAATTGCTCACGCACTACTCTTGCACTCAACCATTCACTCAGACACTACCCATGGACTCATTGATTCGCCAAGGCACTACCCATGCACTCATCCAATGACCCAGGCAAAACTATTTTATATATTTTTTCTTTTTTTTAACAATTTTGTGTTTTTTTGATGATTTGTTGATTTTTTTTAAAAGATGGAAACAAAAAAACAAGCACATAACAGCGTGTGTAAATGCAGGGGGGAAAAAATTAATACTTGTGATTATTAATTGTGTCCAACATTGTTTGGACAACCTGTTCCCCAATGCTTAAAACTGTAATACACTTTGGGCAAAAAAGTCCTGCCTTATAGAAATTCGGAAGAGTCGTGGGATAGACTGCAACCTGTTGCCAACTCTTGAAGTGGAAGGCTGTGCATCATCATTTCCTTCATTCTATCTTGCAAGTTCAGCACTTGCAAGCCTGTTTTCGTGCATGGTTTTGAGATGTTTGTATATCGAGGATGTACCACACGAATACTTTCTCTCAGAACCATGAGAGAGCACCTATTTGCAGATGTTGCCAGTTACCTTGCGCGCAAACTTTCTTCTCTCCTTCTGGTATGGTAAAAAATTGCCATACCACACTCTCCTTCTTTCTGCGCCTTGGCTTCTCTTCCTCTTCCAGCAGGGTCTCCTCCTCCTCCTCCTGCAGATCCTGTGCACTTGCCATTTTGACATTTTTAACGCAAATCCTCAAAACACCAAACAACACTCCAAAATTATGTTGCTCCAGAAAAAAGTATGGCTGTTGCCAACCACACCCAAAATTAGAAGAATGAGGGTGGGATCTAGCAAACTTAAAGATGACAGGATCTTTAACCAATGAAATTTCTTTTTTTTGTGTCACATGAGGTGCGCGACCCCTACGCGGAACCACCGCGTACCAGACCCGATTCCGCAACTTCTTTCAATTTTACATTTCAGGAATATTTAGCACTATCTGATAATATTTTAATTACACATAGGTGTATCTCTTTATTTCAAATAAATTAAATAAAGCTATATTAATATATAATATTGTTTAAAAAAAAGTTAGATTTGCGTCCCGTAGTTTTAAAAAGTTTTATTTATTAATATACAAGTTTAGTAACTATCTTAACAAACCTCTTACCTTGAACTTAATATTATTATTGTGTATGTATATGAATAATATATATGTGAAAAATCACGCTGGAGCCGCGTTCCCTACGCAGATCCGGAAGTTGCAATGTGCTCGGACGTACCGCGTCTCCTGAAATTACTATTACAAAAACGTTTTAATAAGTTTCATTTATTAATGTACAAGTTTAGTAACTATCTTAACAAACCTCTTCGTTGAACCTAATATTATTATTGTGTATATATATAAATAATATATATGTGAGAAATCCCGCTGGAGCTGCGTTCCGTATGCGGATCCAGAACGAACGGTCGGCAATGTACAGGGTTTCGCGTCTGGTATGCAACTCCATGTTTTTATTAAAAAATATATATATATATATATAAATACACATATTATATATATATATATGTGTATATATATTTATTTAAAAAAAGTATATATTAAAAAAAAAAAAATGTAATTAAAAAAAACTTTAAAACATTTTTTTAAAAATATTACATATGTATATATATATTTTGAATATGTATATATACATATATATAAAATATATATATATATATATATATATATATTCACTGAAAAAACACAGGTTTCAAGGACGTTATAGTTAGGAATTAGCATTTAAAAAACCTTAGAAGTTCACTGAAAAAACCAGAGGTTTCAGGGACGTTATAGTTAGAAATTAGCTTTTAAAAAACCTAAGGGGCCGATCACGATGGCGGGCGGAAAACCATTCCGACTGCCGTGGCAATGGGAAAAGACCGCGCACATGGCCTGCGGCACCACCGCCGATCACATTACGATGCACTGCCGGAAAAATCCGACCGCCGCGGTCGGATCCCAAGAAACACCGCCGGGCACGTGCAGAAAAGGCGAAATACCCTCCACGGCGGTCGGATTCACTGCGGAAAGCTCACTAACCACCGATACACAAGCGGAATTTCCACGAGTACAATTATGATCTTACCGCGGTGCCTGCAGTACGACCGCTTGTTTCCGACCGCCGCGATTGACAGCAATGATGAATGGGAGAGCTGGAGGAAGGACCATTGCAGACCGAACGCGGTGTTCGCGCGGAAATAGTAATGGCGGTCGAAAGTAACTACACCACAAAACTACCAAATGTGGCTGTGTATCTGGCTCAGCCAATAAAAACAGCTAACACACCCCATTGACACATGCCCCTGGCCAATAAAAACTACAAATCCCAGCTCAACACAGACAACACACCTGACATGAATACTCAGTTTGGACCCACCCACATAGCAGAGCATAAAACCAGCCCCTGCATGACCACAATTCTTTGCACAGCTCCAGAACTGAAGGGCCCAACAATATCACACAAATGATAGGCAACCCTGCACACATCACACCATCACAAACACACACACACCACACACATCACCACCACCACCACCACCTTCACACCTGCACTCTTAACCACTCATCACATCACACACCATGGCACAGAAGATGCCCAAATTCACTGACGGTGAGTTGTCAGTCCTGGTGGATGAGATTATAAGAGTTGAGCCATATATTTTAGGAAGCAGGGTCCAACAGACCCCATCAGCCAGGCAAAATCAAATGTGGCAAAGGATAGTTGACAGAGTCAATGCTGTAGGGCAAGTTCCACGCAACAGGAAGGAGATCAGGAAGAGGTGGACTGACCTCAAGAGCAAGGTCAAGTAGAAGAACAGCAAGAACCGTGAGCTGGCAATCTGGACTGGCAGTGGCCCTCCCATTCCACCAAGAACATTCAACGCATGGGAGGAGAAGGTGCTTGGCATACTGCACCCAGAGAGTTGCAATGGAATTGAGGGGGAATGGAGGCTGGTAAGTACCAACAAAAGTCTGTCATAACACTGCTATGTAGTAGCTTGCACAACTAAAAAGCAACACCTCCTAGGCCCAAATGTACTCATGTCCACCACACTCCCCCCAAACATGTCTCACAGATCCCCCAATAACTCCCTCTCATTCACCACAAAGGTGCATAACAATATTTACATGGGGGCACATGTACAGGCAGCCAGCACTACAACTCCCAACAGGCCCCCTTGTCCCACAGCTAAGCAGGATGGAGCATTACCCACACCCACAAGCATGGGCCAGCCATTTCCCTCCAAGTTGTAACTTTACAGGTAGGTAGCCATCTCAATAGGGAGGGGTCTTTGTGGCTGTGAAGCCTGCACTACAACTCCCAACATGCCCCCTTGTCCCACAGCTGAGCAGGATGGAGCATTACCCACACCCCCAAGCATGGGCCAGCCATTTCCCTCCAATGTGTAATCTTACAGGTAGGTAGCCATCTCAACAGGGAGGGGTCTTTGTGGCTGGGAAGTCTGCACTACAACTCCCAACAGGCCCCCTTGTCCCACAGCTGAGCAGGATGGAGCATTCCCCACACCCACAAGCATGGGGCAGCCATTTCCCTCCAAGTTGTAACTTGACAGGTAGGTAGCCATCTCAACAGGGAGGGGTCTTTGTGGCTGTGAAGCCTGCACTACAACTCCCAACAGGACCCCTTGTCCCACAGCTGAGCAGGATGGAGCATTACCCACACCCCCAAGCATGGGCCAGCTATTTCCCTCCAATGTGTAATCTTAAGGTAGGTAGCCATCTCAACAGGGAGGGGTCTTTGTGGCTGGGAAGTCTGCACTACAACTCCCAACAGGCCCCCTTGTCCCACAGCTGAGCAGGATGGAGCATTCCCCATACCCACAAGCATGGGGCAGCCATTTCCCTCCAAGTTGTAACTTGACAGGTAGGTAGCCATCTCAACAGGGAGGGGTCTTTGTGGCTGTGAAGCCTGCACTACAACTCCCAACAGGCCCCCTTGTCCCACAGCTGAGCAGGATGGAGCATTCCCCACACCCACAAGCATGGGGCAGCCATTTCCCTCCAAGTTGTAACTTTACAGGTAGGTAGCCATCTCAACAGGGAGGGGTCTTTGTGGCTGTGCAGCCTGCACTACAACTCCCAACAGGCCCCCTTGTCCCACAGCTCAGCAGGATGGAGCAATCCCCACACCCACAAGCATGGTGCAGCTATCGCCTTGCTCTCCCAAAACTTACACGTAGGTAGTGACTGCATGCTCACCGCCATCCTTTTCTAAATGCATGTAGCCACATAACCACATCAGCACTAACATGTCAGCCAACTTGGCACAGTTTTCAATGCCACATCCAGTGTGCACACATCTAGGTGCACGTAACTATCTCATATTTTGAACTCATACTCACCAAGTCACAAGTGAAACAAATGCATCCCACAATCATGCACAGCAGAGAATGCAATGTGGAAGTGCCATGGTGTCTGAGCATGAAGGCCCATCTCAACACCAAACATGCATGGTCTACATGAAAATAAAGGAAAGTACATGTGATTCCAAAGCTATGTATAACATGACAATGGTTCCTTCTAGCTCTGTTGAAATAGATTACATGAACAGCTAAATGAAAAGACGCACAACAGAAAGTTGATGTCACGCAATTAGGCAGATGAGGACATGTCCGTGTAGTTACACTATCTGTACACTGCACCAAGTTTCAATTCACAACGGACACCATGCACTACTAAGGTATGTACCTCAACGTCATGTCATGGTGCACAGTATATAGCAGGCATACAAAGTCATTGCATTGTAAAGTGTATGTTGTATCAAATGTCTCAAACAATTGTCACATCAAGCTTGTTGCGTGCAACTCACTTACCATATGACCTCTGTTCAACAGGAGATCAACAACTAACTGCAGAGGATGACACCAACATGCGGAGCCAGACTCCCCCCCTGGAACGTTAACTCTCGGATGCAGATTCCACAACATTCTCGGACGAGGATTCTCAAGCTGGCCCCTCTGGTGTGGCAGGGACTAACATTTCTCAAGCCCTCATTGTCCCCACCACCACTACCACCACCACGGCAAGAACAACTGTGCTGCCCCCTGCCACTACGACCTGTGTGGCCTCCACCACCACCATCACCACTGCTGCCTGCAACACACGCCCTGCCACAGTGGTTACCAACACCACCACACAATCACAGCATGCCAGGGAGAGTGTGCCAGTGCGTCGGGGGACTATGCCACAGGTCCGTGTCAGGAGGGCAGGTGGGAGTACAACTGGGGCAGAGACACAGGAGGACAATGACCCTGAATCCCTGGCCACCATTGCAAGAGTCCTTGGTGCCTACCAAGAGAACCATGGAGTAATGGGCCAGCTTGCTGAAGACATGCATGAGATCCGCCTGCTGCAGCAGTCCATGGACACACGGATGGGCCAACTTGTCAACCTTGTTGGCCAGCTAGTGGGTGTTCTGAGGGACAGACTCCCAGCCCCAAGTGCAACTCCACCCCCCTCCAGTGGATTGCCTGCTGTGCAGCCCACCATTCCAGCTGCAGCCACAGAGAGGGGTGTGCAGGAGGAGAGTGAGTTCTCAGACACCACTGACCCTGCAGCAGATGCCCCCCCTCCCAAACGCACCAGGGGCCATCCGAGAATCCACAGGGGAGGATTTGGTGGCAGGCCACCATACCAATGCCACTCACAGAGCCAGCCATGATGGTATCTTGTTGTTCCCCTTTGCATTGACTATGTTGACTATCCTTGCCCACATTGCCATGTTGATGGCCTGAGTCTGTTGGACTGTGTGACTTCAGCTTTGTGGTGATTACACTATTTGTCTCAACTACCATGACTGACAACTCATTTATTCACTGTTCACATTTATGTACATATTCCCTTCACTTGCACAAAAACTAATTTCAAATAAACACTCTTCACATACCTATGTCTGTGTGAGCTACATGTTTATTCCAGTATGTACAATGACAAATCAGATTTCAATGTTCCAACAGCTCTGAAGCAGAGGAGGCATTGAGAGGGTGAATGAACCTAGAAAGACACAAGAGAATGACATTTACTTATCAGGTGACGCCTTTACAGCAGAAACACAACACTAGGCATCAAGGTACAAAAACAAGCACCCATAGCAATGGTCAACAACCTCAACATACACATGATGTACCTGGATACAAATACCCTGTGCCACACACATCATCCCTTATCACACACACAACAACAGCCAGCAGTTAAAATTCTCTATGCCATGATACTAACATCCAAGCAAACACACAATGTCACTGTTCTACAAAGTCACTTACATTCAAGGGAAGTAGTTGGCAATGAGCTGTTGACGCAGGTCAACACCTTCCTCTTCACCACTATCGTCCGCACTGGAAGTGTGTGGGAGTGCAGGAGGGGGCATCTGCTGCTCATCGTCATCCAGGATCAGCGGAACGGCTTTGCGCAAGGCAAGGTTGTGTAGCATGCAGCATGCTACAACTATCCGGCACACCTTTCGTGGGGAATACAACAGTGCACCTCCGCTCTTGTCCAGGCACCAGAATCGGGACTTCAGGAGGCCAAAAGTGCGCTCCACCACACGTCGTGTCCTACCATGTGCCTCGTTGTAGCTGACTTCACCCGGGGTACTTGGATTCCGCAGTGGGCTCAGCAACCACGGCCTGTTGGGATACGCTGAGTCACCTAGGTATGACATACACAGAGAAATGTTGTGATACAAACAGTTGACGAGAACAGCACGTCACACACAGCACACTACTTGACTCAGTGTACTCACCTACAAGCCATGCACGCTCTGGATGTAGATTTTCCATCAGCCGGGTTACAATGCTGTTCCGCAGGATGTAGGAGTCATGGGCGGAGCCAGCAAATCGCGCACAAACATGGCTGATGATCATGTCAGCTTGGCATACCACCTGCACATTTATGGAATGGTAGTGCTTCCTGTTCCTATACACCTGCTCACGTGCCTGTGGTGGGACAAGGGCAATGTGTGTGCCGTCAATGGAACCAACTACATGAGGAATGTGGCCAAGGGCATAAAATCCAGCCTTCACAGCAGGCAAATCTGCTGTATTTGGGAATTGTATGTATTGGTCCTTGTATAGCATCATTGCGGACACCACATCCCAGAGCACCATGCTGAATGTTGGTTGCGACATCCCACCGGCGATGGCCACCGTGTATTGGAAAGAGCCCGTAGCAAAAAAATGCAACGCTGCCATGATCTTCACTGTTGCGGATAGGGCAGTTGGATATGTTCGTTGAGGCCTCAGATGGGGCTCCAACTGAGCACACAGCTCTTGCAGTGTAACGCGATCCAGACGAAATTTCCGGATGATGTCCACATCCTCCATGTCCGCCAGGACTGTGAAAGGCCGGTGCACATTTGGTCGTCGCCTACATGAAATGGAAGAGGACTAATGTTATTCAAATTACACAATGAGATGTGTCCGAATTCTCACATCATGACTCACACAGCAGAAACAATGAATGTACTCCAACAATTGCTTAATCCACAACTCAGATGCAGAGACACCTTCACCACATGTGTTTTTACAAGTGGACATGTTGTACATACTGACTACCCCAAAAACATAATCAGAGGTTGTGAATGGTACACCAATACATCTGGTGTCCCCAGGCCTAGGAGTAGGTGACACAGCAGATGTATGAGACAGCAACACTGCTGACTCATATGTAGCTGCTTTACCTGCCACACCTTCTTGCTTAAGTTGCACAGACCACTAGTTATCATCACAATGTGCACAGTGTGTGTAAGCTGATCACATATCCTACTTAAATCAGCTATGGGCACAGTAAAATACCACCATTATGTGGTCAGGCAATCATTACTGTTGTTTGATTAGCCATCTCACACATTGAGTTGATTTCAAAGATGAGACAACATCATACAACCAATAGATGTACATCCACACACATATCATAGGTGACGTGAGTAAGTGCATGGCAATGCATGTCACATTTTCCACAGACATGGCATGTGTAGGCATCAGTGAGTTGAATGTCACACTAGCATTCATTGTACAAAACAAGTGCAGTAAGACACTATGGAGGCATAGTGTTCAATTGTTAAATTTGACTATTGCCATTGCTAGTGCATAATGTGTCCATAACCGCGGTAGGCGTGCACCGCCACCGCGGGCCGCTCATTGGCCACACTTGAATGATGCAGCATAGCGGTAGCGACCGCCTGGCCTCCGCGGTGTGACACCACCAATGCCATTGCAGACAATGGGAACCGCGATCGCGGTAGTGAAATGCTAGTTTGAAACCCGCGGTAGGCGTGCACCACCACCGCGGGGCCGCTCATTGGCCACACTTGAATGATGCAGCATAGCGGTAGCGACCGCCTGGCCTCCGCGGTGTGACACCACCAATGCCATTGCAGACAATGCCAACCGCGATTGCGGTAGTGAAATGCAACTTTGAAAACCGCGGTAGGCGTGCACTGCCACCGCAGGGGCCGCTCATTGGCCACACTTGAATGATGCAGCATAGCGGTAGCGACCGCCTGGCCTCCGCGGTGTGACACCACCAATGCCATTGCAGACAATGGGAACCGCGATGGCGGTAGTGAAATGCTAGTTTGAAACCCGCGGTAGGCGTGCACCGCCACCGCGGGGCCGCTCATTGGCCACACTTGAATGATGCAGCATAGCGGTAGCGACCGCCTGGCCTCCGCGGTGTGACACCACCAATGCCATTGCAGACAATGCCAACCGCGATCGCGGTAGTGAAATGCAACTTTGAAAACCGCGGTAGGCGTGCACTGCCACTGCGGGGCCGCTCATTGGCCACACTTGAATGATGCAGTATAGCGGTAGCGACCGCCTGGCCTCCGCGGTGTGACACCACCAATGCCATTGCAGACAATGGGAACCGCGATCGCGGTAGTGAAATGCTAGTTTGAAAACCGCGGTAGGTGTGCACCGCCACCGCAGGGCCGCTCATTGGCCACACTTGAAAGATGCCAGCCAGGTGGACCAATTGCAGCAGCTGACTGCCACTGATACCACCCCAGGGGCCTATAAATCTCTGTGGGAGAGCCACACATTTCACATGCATTCAGACACTGCTGACTGCCATTCCTCTACAACTGCATTTCTTTCTGTATCCTGGACCCAGTGATGGCGAGAACAGAGAATGTCAGGGTCCGTCCCTTCACTACAGAGGAGCTGGAGCTTCTGGTGGACGAGGTCCTTGCACAGTATGGGAGGCTTTTTGGTGCGCCAGATGTACTGGTAAGTGTTCCTGATTCCAAGTGTGAGAGTGATCAAAATGATACCATGATTTTGCTGTGCAGTAGTATGTGCCTGTGAGTGCAAGTCGATGTACAGGCATCCTAATAGTTACCATGGCATGCTCCATACATGTTCAGTGGAAATTGCATGTGATTATGTGTAGAAAATGTACACTCCTACAGCCATTCTTGCACAAACTTAATGAACATGTTGGTCTGAGACTAGGTGATGTAAATGTGTGTTACACTGCCATGCATTCTAACTTCATGTCAATGGTGTCTGTAGGCTTATTTCCACACCTACATAAGTTGATTGAAGGTAGGGGGAGACATGCATTGTTTAAACAGCCACACAGATACGATGGTGTTTTGAAACAGTACAAGTCGGGACTGATTTGTACTGTGCCATGTTATGTAACTGTCCACTCACTCTTCACAACCTCATATGTGACTGTTGAAATGTATATTGGAATGGAGCAATAACTTATGTGTGTTGTATATTTCTTAAGTGCACTATGTTGATGTGAGCATCATGCACAATAGTCCAATGCATGAGTGGAACCCACTTGATGTTAATGCAACTATGACACTTCACATCAATGTAAGTAGTAGATGTCATCCTTACATTGATTTGAACATGTGTTCAGTCTCGCATGTGTTGGCACTTTTCACCCTCTCATGCTGTACATCCATGTGATTTATCTGAGGGACCATGTTGAACCACAGTGTGAGTTCCTCTGGCCTGCACAGACACTGTCCAATGTTACTCTGAGCCATGCCTAACTGGACTGAGTCAAACATGTGTTTAGTCCACAAACCTAATACTCACTGAGCCATCATAGTCCTGAGAATTGCACAATAGAGGACTTAACATTGTGAGAAGGGCGTGATAATTCAGATTATCCCCAATATGTTTCCTGAAAAATGCATTGAGCCATTCACAGGCCAAGGGCATCGAGGGGTGTGTAGTGGTGGACACAGTGAGTCTGCCACTACACTTCATTAGCACTGTATTGCATGTCATGCTCACTCACATACTGCATCACAGATGAGGGCCTTCTGCACATAGCTGTCTGTGCTGCCATTGTGCATGTGTATGAGATGGCCATGTACTGTGTGCCGTGTCATACATGCATTCATTTCTATGTAGTATTGTAATGAACATGTACTATGTGTCATGCTGTATGGCCTCTGATGAAGGTGTAGCGATTTGTGTGCCATGCATCTATGTTCTCCTGTACTGACACACAGTGTGAATGACACAGGGTCTCTGATACTTCCTTTTCTTGTCTCCCATGCCTGCAGCTGAAGGTCCACCAGCGTAAGGCCACATGGAAGAACATTGCACGGAAGGTGCGGACTCTGGGTGTATCCAACAGACGGCACACACACTGCCACAAGAGGTGGGACGACATCTCCCGTCTGAGCAGGACCGTGGCAGAGATGACGGTGGGGCTGCTCCCTCGCAGTGGCAGGTTGGCGCGCCGAACCATGACTCCACTAATGTCCCGCATCTTGTCTGTGACACAGCCAGAGCTGTATGAACCTTTGAGGGACCATCAGCAGGGAGTTAGTGGTGAGTATTCTGCGTAGGCTGACTTTGGGTGTGAGTGACTGCATGAATGGCGCCCGGGAGCCATTGCTGATCTTGCTGCTGTGTAAATTTTGATGAAATACTTCTCAGTGGCCTATGTGTTGAGTGCAGGTGTCATGTATTTTCCCTAGATGGACTTTATCATGTGTTTCATACAATGGCCCTTGACATTGCATGATGAGATGTGGCCTTATGACATCGTCTGCATTCTGGGTGTCATGGACATCACCAGGCAGTGTACAGCAGTGTGCATCATGTCAGTGTGCATTTAACGATGTGTGCACTGCAGGACTTGTAAATTGTGTGAACTACATATCTGACACCAACGTGCAACAGTCTGCGTGATGAATTGCTCAACTTGTTAGACATCAGTAGCTCATGGACATTCTAAAGTACAAATTTGAATCTGTATCTGTGTTGTCCCCTTACAGTGACTCCATATGTGACAGAGGCAACATGCTGAGATGTATGCCTCTCTCACATACAGGCATGTGGGTATGCTTGCAGAGATGTTTATGTTGGATTACAAGGAGGCAGGGACCTGCTATTTGCCTGTGTGAACCTCACATGGCTCATTGATGTAAACAATGCATATTTCCATGCATCTTCTGTGTTTAGCATGATTGTTGCACATGCAGACTGCACAGGGTGTTGTGCAACTTGGGGTTGTCATTATCTAGTTTAGTGCTGTGCTTGCATTTGATGTTTGTGTGTATGGCACTGTACTGAACCTATGTCTCTGTCCATTGCAGCATCTACCGAGTCCACGGAAGGCCATGAGACGGACACCAGTGCTGAAGCATGTGGCACGCATGATAGCCATGAGATCACTGACACTGAGGTGACCAGCGCCTCGGAGGGGGACAGGAGTGTCCTTGAGGACTCGCGCGCAGAAAACACAACATCAACATCATCTGACTCCAGTGGGGAGTCAGCGACAATGGTGGTCTCAGGGAGTGACAATGCTGCCTCTTCCTCCACCACACATCGGCCAGTGCCCACCATCCCAGCTACTACCACTAGTGCTGTCCGTGCCCGCAGGGCTGTTAAGGGTAGAGTCACCTTCACCCCAGGCACCGCTGCCCCTGCCCCTGTCTCCCCTGCTGCCCTCAGTGTTGAGGCGGTAGAACTCTTGCGCCAGCTGTGTGTGGGTCAGACAGCTCTCCTAAATGCTTTCCAGGATCAGGACAAGAAGTTGGGACAGGTTCTGGCATTTATGGAGGGCATTCATTCGGACGTGGGTGGGCTACACAGGACTGTGCAGGGTTTGTCCTCCACCGTGACAGCAGCCATTCAGCTATCACTGCATCCAAGTCCAGCCCCAATGCCTTCAACAACCACCCTGCCAGTGGCAACCCCTGAGGAGAGTGACCACACAACTGAGCCCTCAGGCCCCAAGTCGTCAACACCCAGCACACGACAGCAGCGCTCCAAGCGTGCCAGACCACAGACACCATCCCCAAAAATTAACACAGGCACACAGGGACACAAAGAAAAAAGCCCTTCACATGACACTCAGGGGCATCAGGCAAAGAAGCAGGCCTCTAGCTCACGGTCCACAAGATTGCACCCATCACAAGAGCCTCCCATCCACACAACTGCTCCAAGTGACAGACAAACAGTTGGCATGCCTGCTGTGGTGCTGGTGCCGCTGAAGGGAAAGCCCAAAAAGCTCCCTAAGACTGCTTCACCCAAGACCTCTACTCCCACCCACACCCCTGTGAAGCGTGGTCAGGAGAGCAATGTGAGTGGTTCACCAGGACTACAGAGTATGGAGGGCAAAAGCCAAGCAAAAAGCAAGGCTAAGTCCATATCCAGCAAATCCCCACAAGGAGGGCCACCTGCACCTGTCACACCTTTGGTGGAGAGGGACTCTGTTGTGCCAGCCACACTTCCCACTACCCCCAAGACACTTCTGCAATATCGGATACCCAAGAAGTGTAGAAGCAGCCCTCAACATTCACCCTCACCCACTGTGTCTCACGGCAGCATCTCTCCGCCTCCACGTGCCACCATGCCACCCGGTACGAGCAGGCCTACACCTGCCACAGCCACTACTGCCTCTGTGTCTCACGGCAGCATCTCTCTGCCTCCACGTGCCACCATGCCACCCGGTACGAGCAGGCCTACACCTGCCACAGCCACTACTGCCTCTGTGTCTCACGGCAGCATCTCTCCGCCTCCACGTGCCACCATGCCACCCGGTCCAAGCAGCCCTACGCCTGCCACAGCCACTGCTGACTCTGACTCTGATGATCCTCTCTCTCCCAGGTCCAGTTCCGCCACTGGCCACGACAATCAGCCACCTCCCAGTCCAACTGACAGGCAAGTCTGAGGCCCAGACCCCCTCCCATACCCATCTCTCCCACAGCAGTGCCTGGACTGAGGTTTGATATCCCCGGTGCTTTGGTCATTCACATGGCAGTGTACGGTGTTACACATTCACTGTAAACATTTTCATGCACACATGTGCATTGTTTGAACTGTGGACTGGCCAATGGCCTTTTATTTGTTTGAATTTTTGTGCCTATCAGGATATTTTGCAATAAACACAGTTACTCCTGTTGTATAGTTTGTTACTGGTCTTGCTTAATTAAACATTTTAATGTATGGGTATGGATAAATGTGCCACATGCTCTGCATGGCACTTCCACATTGCCATTTACTTCATTCACTTTGTCATTGTTTGGCAAACGTAACACACACTTTTGGTCTGCTTGACTCTGAGGTTTGGGGGTGCAATGATGTTTGTTGGTGTTGATGTACTCTTGAAGTCATCATTCGCTGTTGATTTTAGTATGATTGTACACATGTCATGTTAGGGGGCTAATCCACAACAGAGGTGAATTCTACACACAGTCTAACTTGCGGGGTGTCCAAGGTTGGTGATGTCTGTGTGATGTGTTTGGATGTGTGAACAGAAGTGTGTGTGTGGTAATCTTGTGTAGGCCTGTCTTCGTACTCACATGGGTATATTTGGATGTGTGCAGTTGAGTGGTCACACAGTGTGCTTGGCCTGTCCTTGTCAGTGGTGTTGAGGTGTATGTGGCCCTGTACATGCCAACACACACGTGTATGTTCCAGGTGGGGTTTGCCCCCTAATACTCATCTTGGCAGTGGCAGGAAGGGGGTTTAACACCACAAGCACCTTTTTGGCATTACTTTGCAGGTGGGGTTTGCCCCCTGATACTCATCTTGGCAGTGGCAGGAAGGGGGTTTAACACCACAAGCACCTTTTTGGCATTACTTTGCAGGTGGGGTTTGCCCCCTGATACTGATCTTGGCAGTGGCAGGAAGGGGGTTTAACACCACAAGCACCTTTTTGGCATTACTTTGCAGGTGGGGTTTGCCCCCTAATGCTCATCTTGGCACTAGCATGAGGGGGGTTTAACACCACAAGCACCTTTTTGGCATTACTATGCAGGTGTTGTTTTGCCACCTAATACTCATCTTGGCACTAGCATGAAGGGGTTTCACACCACAAGCACCTTTTTGGCATTACTATGCAGGTGTTGTTTTGCCACCTAATACTCATCTTGGCACTAGCATGAAGGGGTTTCACACCACAAGCACCTTTTGGCATTACTATGCAGGTGTTGTTTTGCCACCTAATACTCATCTTGGCACTAGCATGAAGGGGTTTAACACCACAAGCACCTTTTTGGCATTACTATGCAGGTGTTGTTTTGCCACCTAATACTCATCTTGGCACTAGCATGAAGTGGGTTTCACACCATAAGCACCTTTTTGGCATTACTTTGCAGGTGGGGTTTTCCCCCTAATACTCATCTTGGCAGTGGCAGGAAGGGGGTTTAACACCACAAACACCTTTTTGGCATTAATTTGCAGGTGGGGTTTGCCCCCTGATACTCATCTTGGCAGTGGCAGGATGGGGTTTAACACCACAAGCACCTTTTTGGCATTACTTTGCAGTTGCGGTTTGCCCCTTAATACTCATCATGGCACTAGCATGAGGGGGGTTTAACACCACAAGCACCTTTTTGGCATTACTATGCAGGTGTTGTTTTGCCACCTAATACTCATCTTGGCACTAGCATGAAGGGGGTTTCACACCACAAGCACCTTTTTGGCATTACTTTGCAGGTGGGGTTTGCCCCCTAATACTCATCTTGGCAGTGGCAGGAAGGGGGTTTAACACCACAAGCACCTTGTTGGCATTACTTTGCAGGTGGGGTTTGCCCCCTGATACTCATCTTGGCAGTGGCAGGAAGGGGGTTTAACACCACATGCACCTTTTTGGCATTACTATGCAGGTGTTGTTTTACCACCTAATACTCATCTTGGCACTAGCATGAAGGGGGTTTCACACCACAAGCACCTTTTTGGAATTACTTTGCAGGTGGGGTTTGCCCCCTAATACTCATCTTGGCAGTGGCAGGAAGGGGGTTTAACACCACAAGCACCTTTTGGCATTACTTTGCAGGTGGGGTTTGCCCCTAATACTCATCTTGGCACTAGCATGAGGGGGTTTAACACCACAAGCACCTTTTGGCATTACTATGCAGGTGTTGTTTTGCCACCTAATACTCATCTTGGCACTAGCATGAAGGGGGTTTCACATCACAAGCACCTTTTGGCATTACTATGCAGGTGTTGTTTTGCCACCTAATACTCATCTTGGCACTAGCATGAAGGGGGTTTAACACCACAAGCACCTTTTGGCATTACTATGCAGGTGTTGTTTTGCCACCTAATACTCATCTTGGCACTAGCATGAAGGGGTTTCACACCACAAGCACCTTTTGGCATTACTTTGCAGGTGCGGTTTGCCCCCTAATACTCATCTTGGCAGTGGCAGGAAGGGGTTTAACACCACAAGCACCTTGTTGGCATTACTTTGCAGGTGGGGTTTGCCCCTGATACTCATCTTGGCAGTGGCAGGAAGGGGTTTAACACCACATGCACCTTTTTGGCATTACTATGCAGGTGTTGTTTTGCCACCTAATACTCATCTTGGCACTAGCATGAAGGGGTTTCACACCACAAGCACCTTTTGGAATTACTTTGCAGGTGGGGTTTGCCCCCTAATACTCATCTTGGCAGTGGCAGGAAGGGGGTTTAACACCACAAGCATCTTTTTGGCATTACTTTGCAGGTGGGGTTTGCCCCCTGATACTCATCTTGGCAGTAGCAGGAAGGGGGTTTCAAACCACAAGCACCTTTTTGGCATTACTATGCAGGTGTTGTTTTGCCAGCTAATACTCATCTTGGCACTAGCATGAAGGGGTTTCACACCACAAGCACCTTTTGGCATTACTATGCAGGTGTTGTTTTGCCACCTAAAACTCATCTTGGCACTAGCATGAAGGGGTTTAACACCACAAGCACCTTTTTGGCATTACTATGCAGATGTTGTTTTGCCACCTAATACTCATATTGGCACTAGCATGAAGGGGGTTTCACACCACAAGCACCTTTTGGCATTACTTTGCAGGTGGGGTTTGCCCCTAATACTCATCTTGGCAGTGGCAGGAAGGGGTTTAACACCACAAGCACCTTTTGGCATTACTTTGCAGGTGGGGTTTGCCCCCTGATACTCATCTTGGCAGTGGCAGGAAGGGGGTTTAACACCACATGCACCTTTTTGGCATTACTATGCAGGTGTTGTTTTGCCACCTAATATTCATCTTGGCACTAGCATGAAGGGGGTTTCACACCACAAGCACCTTTTTGGAATTGCTTTGCAGGTGAGGTTTGCCCCCTAATACTCATCTTGGCAGTGACAGGAAGGGGGTTTAACACCACAAGCACCTTTTTGGCATTACTTTGCAGGTGGGGTTTGCCCCCTGATACTCATCTTGGCAGTGGCAGGAAGGGGGTTTCACACCACAAGCACCTTTTTGGCATTACTATGCAGGTGTTGTTTGGCCAACTAATACTCATCTTGGCACTAGCATGAAGGGGGTTTAACACCACAAGCACCTTTTTGGCATTACTATGCAGGTGTTGTTTTGCCACAATACACCTATGAACTTGTTCACATACATCACTATCCCTGAATATCAGATGGGCACACATTTTGATGTTGAACAGGGTGGGATGGTAGGAGCTGTGATGGTATCAGGTAATGACAGCTGCTACCAACAGAGGCACACAATATACATTTGGCCCAGGGCCAACACAATCCTTACACGTCCCTGTGACTGCCCATGCGTGCTGCTGCTGTACCTGCCTACTAGATCGTGCGGAACTTTTCCTGCGTCTTCACCGCTGCGGTGACGTGACCGGGAGGATGCGGTGATGACGTTGTTGATGGATGACCCCGATGCGGAGGTGTGGCATTGACGTACCTGCGGTGTTGTCGACGGCGGCGGCGTCTTTGTTGATCGCGGATCAGGAACAGCAGCGGTAGGGCTTGTAGAGCAGGATCCATAGCGGTAGTGAATGCGTGGAGTTGTGTGTGATTCCCGTTTTCCTCCGCACTATTGCTTCCGCCGTGTTTCAATGGGTGGTTTCTCCGTTGCGGTCCGATTGCCTATTTGAGGCATTGTGATTCGGATGGCGGTCTACACGTCATTCCGCACGGCGGTCTCCCGCTATTGGCTACGTCCGCCCTCGTCACGGAACCAAACTACTGGCGGAACTAAAAACACCGCAGCGGTAGGGATTTGGCCTATGTCTGCCCATCGTAACATGGCGGTCGGGGATTCGCGACCGTGGTAGGCAAAACAGCACCCGCCAGGCCGGCAGAAGCCACCACCGGCACGGCGGTGGCGATCCGCCCGCCATCGTAATGACCCCCTTAGATATTCACTGAAAAAAACACAGGTTTCAGGGACGTTATAGTTAGGATGACATTTCACTCGTACAAAAGCAGAGAAATTGAGCCAGTATAGCTAGCTGGGCTAACTATAACTCGCACCCCCACAATGCACTGCTGATGACGTCACATATTACATCACTCATGACATGGTCAGTGACATCATTGATGACATCACTCATGACATCTCAAATGACATAGGACGTAGTTTCCATAGGAAAAGCATTTTTTGTCTTGGCTTCATTTAGCCGAATTTTGCTAAAAAAGTGTCTCCTGATTACTGTTGCACATGGAAAGTTTCGGGGTGATCTGTCAAGTGAGAGCAGAGAAAAAAAGGGGGGGTTAATTCTCATAGCACCTTTAGACACGGCTACAGCCTGAACTGCTGAACGGAATTACCTCAAATTTAGCAGGAAGGTAGATGATGGTCCAGGGAAGTCCCTTTTTGTGATTTGGTGTAAATCTGTTCAATAGTTTTGGAAATATTAGCCGAGATCCAAATTTATATCTTAGGGACGCGGTGGAACCGCGATCCCTCCTAATCTCGTATTGAGATCTGATTGGCTGCCAACACTTCAAACCAGAAAGTGTTGGCAGCCATCTGTGGACTCAGCTTGAGGCAAGTCCCAGAAAAATCATTTAAAAAAAAGAAAAGGGGGGTAGAAATACACAGACACCCTGTTTTTTAATTTTCAGCGGGATCAGTGGAACCCCCCGAAAAGTTTTAAAAAATGAATTGCAGGCCCCAGCACTTCTTTAGTTATTGGCCCCCAGGTGGGCCAGGGGCAGTTTGTAATAAGTGAGGAGGGGCACACGGACCCCCTACTGGGGCTTATTATTGTCCCAGGGACCACTTCCTCCATGTGGCTTATTGATTTATAATCTGGGGGCCTCTCGTACCCCAACAAGGCCACAGGGACCATCACCTCACCAGGGCCACATGCAAGAAAGTAATCCGGGAGGCCTCCTTGACTCCCTGTTCCCCGGGGACCACCACCTCCCCAAGGCAACTATATTTTTAAGGGGGGGCCTCTTGGAACCCCGTGGCCCCAGGGACCACCACCTCACCAGAGCCAAAATTCATTTGTATTGAGGGGCCTCAGGGATTAAATATGCTCTCGCTTGCTGGAAGTGGAGCAGAATTGCTTTCACAGAGAGGGAGCTTCTGAACATGCAGCTCCATCTCTGTGAAAGCAATGCTGGCTCCCGCAGGACACAGCCCCAGGGAGGTGGTGGTTCCCGGGGCTGCGTGGTGCCCCCCGCATTTTTTTCACTTTAGCCCCGGGAAGGTGGTGGTCCCCGGGGCTGGGGGGGGCACGTTTCGCCTTGCATTAATTTCATATTTAGCCCCAGGGTTGCAGGGCCTAGAGCCCAACCATTAATATTACATTTAGCCCCGGGGAGGTGTCGCTCCTCATGGCTGCTGCAAGACGTGTGGCCACATGCATTTATGTCATAGTTTGCTCCAGGGAGGTGGCGGTCCTCGGGCTGTGGGGGGCTGAGCAGGGCCCCCCACATTAATACATTTGCCCTGGGGAGGTGGCGGTCTCCAGGGCAGCCCTGCATACATTGTAAAGAATACCCCGGGGAGGTGATGGTCCCTACGGGCCTCCCCCGTACTCATTTTACACATAGCCCCAGGGAGGTGACGGTCCCCGGGGCTGCGGGGGGTCATATGGACTCCCTCACATCACTTTCTTGTTTACCCTGGGGAGGTGGCAGTACCCGGGGAGCAGGATGCCATGTGGCACCCCCGCATAATTAATAAACACTGCCCATAAAAAAGACACACGTGATCCCACATGTCTTTTTTTTAAATATTTGCCACAAATCCACCCTCAAATTTGCTGCAAAATTAAATTAAAAAAATACTTTTAACCCCCGGTGGGATCCCTGTGGGACCCCCCACCATATCTGGGGGGTCAGGGTATTCCTACCCTGCACCCTTTTCTTTATTTTTTTGTGGGACTCAGCTTCAAGCCGAGAACCAAGATGGCTGCCAACACTCCCCGGTTGAAGTGTTGGAAGGCAATCAAATTTTAGTAAGATCCGCAAGTCCACTGCAAGGACTCACGTCACCAAAAAGTGGACTTTTTTTAATTTTCGGGAAGATTCGTCAAGCAGCACCAAAATTATTGTCAAGACAAAAACGTTTTTCCAATGGAACCCTTTGGTCCTAACTATAACTACCTACTGGCAACTGCCAGTAGGATGGATATATATATATATATATTCACTGAAAAAACCATAGGTTTCAGGCACGTTATAGTTAGAAATTTGCATTTAAAAAACCTTAGAAATTCACTGAAAAAACCATAAGGTTTTAGGGACAGTTATAGTTAGTTGGACATTGCACTCGTACAAAACCCGTGAAATTCCCCCGTTATAGTTAGTTCAGGTAACTATAACTCGCGCCCCATAATGCACTGCTGATGACGTCACATATTACATCACTCATGACATGGTCAGTGACATCACTGATGACATCACTGATGACATCTCAAATGACATCACTGATGACATCACTGATATATATATATATTTTATCTACTGGCGGTCGCCAGTAGATAGTTATAGTTAGGACCTATTTTCCATAGGAAATCCGCAACATTCTATTTGAAATAACGTTGGCACCGGTTGACGAATCTTCACGAAAGTGTCCAACTTGTTGGGGCGCTCCGGTCTGCTCCTATCCTGAAAGTCTCGGGGTGATTCGTCAAGCGGGAGCCGAGAAAAAAGGGGGGTCCCAAAACGCGTTTTCCCCATTCATTTTTCCATAGGAACCTTTAGTCGCAGCTACAGCCCGAACTGCTGAACGGAATTACACCAAATTTGGCAAAGAGGTAGCCCTTGGTTCAGTGTAGTGCCTTTTGCTTAAATGGTGTAAATCCGTTCAGTAGTTCCTGAGAAAACCAAAAGTAAAGTCACATATATATCTATGGCCGAGTAGGGTCTGCGTACCCTCCCGATCACGAGCTGCATGCTAATTGGCTGTCAAGTGGCTGTCAACACTCCAAATCAGGAAGTGTTGGCAGCCATTTTGTCCTCGGTAGAACCGAGGGACAGAAACAAGTGCGCAAAGCGCAAAAGGGGGCAGGGTAGAAACACCCTGACCCCTAGGTCTGCTCAGGGGGTCCCAAAAGGACCCCCTGGGCAGAAAAAAGCATTTTTTTTTTTTAAATCGGCGGGATGCGCTTAGGGTGCACGGATCCCGCCGAGAAAAACACAAGAAACAAGTGCGCAAAACGCACAAAGGGGGCAGGGTAGAAACACCCTGACCCCTAGGTCTGCTCAGGAGGTCCCACAAGGACCCCCTGGAAAGAAAAAAGCATTTTTTTTTTTTATAAATCGGCGGGACGCGCTTAGGGTGCGTGGATCCCGCCGATAAAAAAAAAATCGAAGCGCGGTCTCCGGCGCTTCGATGCTATTTTGCCCCCGGGTGGCCCAAGTCCCGGGGGCATGCGAGAGGTGGGTTTATGTTTTTATGTGGGGGCCTCTAAGGCTCCAGCCCCCACACGCCCCGGGACCGCCACCTCCCGGGGCACTTAGAAAACAAATGTGGGGGTCCGTTTCGGACCCCGAAGCCCCGGGACCACCACCTCCCGGGGCTGTGCAATTGAAGGGAGGGGGCCGCGCAGCCCCCTCCTGGAGCCTGTGGTGGCCCTGGGGACCGCCACCCCCAGGGCCGGCTCCTGCAGTGTCCCGGGGTGCCTACCCCCGGGACACTGCTGTTTGCAATGACAGGGCGGGAGCCTCACGGCTCCCGCCCTGTCATTGCAAACTGCTTTGGATATTGGAAGCGAGAGCAAGAGAACCTGCTCTCGCTTCCAATATCCAAAGCACATTGCTTTTCCACATGGGGAGCTGCATCTTAGCAGCTCCCCATGTGGAAAGCAATGCCGGCTCCCGCAGGAGGCGGGGAGCCGGCATGGTCCGTGGGGAGTTGGGGTCCCCCACGGACCCCAAAGGATAGGGCCAGCCCCGGGGGATGGGGTCCCCGGGGCAAGTAGTGGCCTGGGAGGGGGCCACGCGGGCCCCCTCCCAAAAATAATACAAAAAAATAAATAAATAAAGGCCGGCCCCGGAGGATGGGGTCCCCGGGGCCAATAGAGGCCTTAGGAGGGGGGCCACGCAGCCCCCCTCCTCCAAAATTAATTTTACAAAAGTGGGCATGCCCCGGGGGATGGGGTCCCCGGGGCCGGAATAGGCCACGGGAGGGGGGCCACGCGGCCCCCTTCCCCTACAGTATTTTTTTTTAAAAAGGAAAAAGGCATCAGGCTCTGGGGGATGGGGTCCCCAGGGCCCCAAAAGTAAAAGAAGGGGGCCACACAGCCCCCTTCAAAAATACAAAAAAGAAAGAAAAGACGCGATCGAGCGTCAGGCCCCGCCCCCTCCTTAACCACTCTGCAAACGCACGCTGTGGCGCGTTTTAAAGTGGGGAAATAATTCCCATTCAATACTGGGGGTCCCTGGGGCCAACTAGCCCACCAGGTACCTCCAGTAAGCGCCACAGGGCTGGGTTGCAGAGAGGTGGTCCAGGCCACGCCCCTTTTTACACCTCTCTGCAACACAGCTCTGTGGCGCTTACTGGAGGAACCTGGTGGGATAGTTGGACCCCAGAGACCCTCAGGATTCAAGGGACTTAATCCCCCAACTTAGAACGCGCCACGGGGCGCGTTTGCACAGTGGTGAAGGGAGGGGCGGGGCTTCAGGTGACATGTGTGCAAACAGGCCCCGTGGCGCGTTTTAAAATGGGGAATTAAATCCCCTTCAATCCTGAGGGTCCCTGGGGGCCAACTAGCCCACCAAGTACGTCCAGAAAGCGCCACAGAGCTGCGTTGCAGAGAGGTGCAAAAAGGGGCGTGGCCTCTGAACACCTCTCTGCAACGCAGCTCTCTGGCGCATACTGGAGGTATCTGGTGGGCTAGCTGGCCCCTAGGGACCCTCGGGACTGAGGAGGAATTAATTCTCCAACTTAAAACGCGCCACAGGGCGTGTTTGCAGGCATGTCACCTCAGGCCCCACCTCCTTCCTTCACCATTGTGCAAATATTCCTCTAAAATCAGCCGAACTACGAATTCCGATTTACTCACCTGTTATCAGGAGAGACCACAGTGCTGCATCTTTGAGCCCAGTACTGATCCTGAAAAGTAAATTTAACCGTACTTACCAGTAACTTGAATTTCCTTCCATAGGATATCTTTGCCTGCTTTTTGCTGAAAAAGTTTCTGTGTCGATTTTTGAAACATACAAATATTCCTCTAAAATCAGCCGAACTACGAATTCCGATTTACTCACCTGTTATCAGGAGAGAACTCAGTGCTGCATCTTTGAGCCCAGTACTGATCCTGAAAAGTAATTTTAACCGTACTTACCAGTAACTTGAATTTCCTTCCATAGGATATCATTGCCTGCTTTTTGCTGAAAAAGTTTCTAAGTGTCGATTTTGAAACATACAAATATTCCTCTAAAATCAGCAGAACTACGAATTCCGATTTACTCACCTGTTATCAGGAGAGACCTCAGTGCTGCATCTTTTAGCCCAGCACTGACCCTGAAAAGTAATTCTAACCGTACTTACCAGTAACTTGAATTTCCTTCCGTAGGCTAACATTGACTGGTTTCACTTGGAAATTCTTCTAAGTGTGGAGTTTTGGAACTTTATAATATTCCTCTAAAATCAGCAGAACTACGAATTCCGATTTACTCACCTTTTATCAGGAGAGACCTCAGTGCTGCATCTTTTAGCCCAGCACTGACCCTAAAAAGTAATTCTAACCGTACTTACCAGTAACTTGAATTTCCTTCCGTAGGCTAACATTGACTGGTTTCACTTGGAAATTCTTCTAAGTGTGGAGTTTTGGAACTTTATAATATTCCTCTAAAATCAGCAGAACTACGAATTCCGATTTACTCACCTGTTATCAGGAGAGACCACAGTGCTGCATCTTTGAGCCCAGTACTGATCCTGAAAAGTAATTTTAACCGTACTTACCAGTAACTTGAATTTCCTTCCATAGGATATCATTGCCTGCTTTTTGCTGAAAAAGTTTCTAGTGTCGATTTTTGAAACATACAAATATTCCTCTAAAATCAGCTGAACTACGAATTCCGATTTACTCACCTGTTATCAGGAGAGACCTCAGTGCTGCATCTTTGAGCCCAGCACTGACCCTGAAAAGTAATTCTAACCGTACTTACCAGTAACTTGAATTTCCTTCCATAGGCTAACATTGACTGGTTTCACTTGGAAATTCTTCTAAGTGTGGAGTTTTGGAACTTTATAATATTCCTCTAAAATCAGCCGAACTACGAATTCCGATTTACTCACCTGTTATCAGGAGAGACCTCAGTGCTGCATCTTTGAGCCCAGTACTGATCCTGAAAAGTAATTTTAACCGTACTTACCAGTAACTTGAATTTCCTTCCATAGGCTAACATTGACTGGATTCACTTGGAAATTCTTCTAAGTGTGGAGTTTTGGAACATTATAATATTCCTCTAAAATCAGCCGAACTATGAATTCCGATTTACTCACCTGTTATCAGGAGAGAACCCAGTGCTGCATCTTTTAGCCCAGCACTGACCCTGAAAAGTAATTCTAACCGTATTTACCAGTAACTTGTATTTCCTTCCATAGGAATCCATTGTCTGGTTTTCAGCAGAAAAAGTTTCAAAGTGTCGATTTTCACAAACTACAAATATTCCTTAAAAATCGCCTGTATGACTTAAACGCATTCTTTCAACTGTTTACCGGAGATGCACCATTGCTGGATCCAGGATCCACCACTGAGTAAGAAAAGTAACGATAACACTACTTACCTGCTAAGTGAATTTCCTCCCATAGGATAACATTGGTGATTCTATGTGAAAAAGTTTCTAAGTGTCAACTTTTAAAATACGATAATAATATTCCTTAAAAATCACTACTGTAACCAAAACGCTTTTACTCAACTGTTTACAGGAGATGTCGCAGGACTGAATCTAGGATCCAGTCCTGTGGTTAGAAAAGTAATCCATAAAGTAACTAATTGCATTTAACTTGAAATTCACATTGAGCTCAATGTTGCATTGTGTTTGAAATTGTGTTGCCCATTGCAACAACTGTAACTACTGTACTTAAAAGTCTATTGCCTATTTGCAAAGTATTTAAACTAAAGTAATTCATTCTGAGAAAGTATATTTTGTAATGTAATGTATAATGTAATTACAATGTATTTTAAAAAATAAAATATCTAAAAATAAATAGTTTAAAAAATGTAGTAAATCAGTATCAAAAAATAAATATAACAATTAATACATTTAAAAATTGTCATTTACAAAACATTTGAAATTCACTGAAAAAAACCATAGGTTTCAGACATGTTATAGTTAGGAATTAGCATTTAAAAAACCTTTGAAATTCACTGAAAAAACCATAGGTTTCAGGCACGTTATAGTTAGAAATTAGCATTTAAAAAACCTTACAAATTCACTGAAAAAACCATAGGTTTTAGGGACAGTTATAGTTAGTTGGACAAAACCCGTGAAATTCCCCCGTTATAGTTAGTTCAGGTAACTATAACTCGCGCCCGCAATGCACTGCTGATGACGTCACATATTACATCACTCATGACATGGTCAGTGACATCACTGATGACATCACTGATGACATCTCAAATGACATCACTGATGACATCATTGATGACATCATCCACGTGATAATCTGATGCACCTCCTCACACCCTAATATAACCTTTGATACACCCACTCTAAATTACAGACTGCCATTCGCAAAACCATAGACACTCCAACACCAATAACTACATACCCACTCACTGATTCTTATGTCTACACAGACATCCACTCACTCACCCGTACAGTCACTCATACTTACGGTCACTCAGTACAGGACTATCATATGCACTCATACTCCTATATAGACACTCAAACACCGCCACTCATCCATAGAGGTACTCACACACCTAGTCAGTCATGCAAATAATTAAACACACTGCCATTTACTCACCTATACAGTTATCCACACACCAGCTCACTTACTCATACAAATACTAGCACATTCTTATACAATAACTGATACAAGCACACACGCATCCATACAGCCACTCTCACAATCACACACTCTCACTTATAGCCTTTTAAATACTCTAACACACATATATACTGCCTTTTACATATGTAGTTACTCGCACATGTACCACTGAGATATACATTCACTCACTAACACACCCATACACACACTCACCCACCCAAGCAGTCCATCACAGACGCACTCTTCAAATCATGCACCCAGTGAATCACCCACTCACACATCTATGTACAGAGTCGCACACACCCCACCCGCACAAACACTCAGGCACCCATACAGATACTCAGTCAACCAATCAATAACTCATATAGACACTCATGTAGCTATTCACAAACCCATGCAGCCACTTACACAGCAACAGACAGACGGATACAGACATTCACCCAGTTTAGTCACTAACCCATGCATTCAGTAAGATACGTTTAATCACTCACTTATAGAGTTAGTCACGCACCTACTAAATCATCCATTCAGACACTTATACACCCACTCATTCTTCAATACGCCTTTCCCTATATATATTAAACATATTTAAACTTTACAGAAACACACAGTCACTGGATGATGTCATCAGTGATGTCATTTGAGATGTCATCAGTGATGTCATCAGTGATGTCACTGACCATGTCATGAGTGATGTAATATGTGATGTCATCAGCAGTGCATTGCGGGGCGCGAGTTATAGTTACCTGAACTAACTATAACGGGGGAATTTCACGGGTTTTGTACGAGTGCAATGTCCAACTAACTATAACTGTCCCTAAAACCTATGGTTTTTCAGTGAATATATATATATATATATATATTGCATCCAATATTTCTTTCCCAGAAAAATTCCACACGCACTCACTGGTAAAATGTATGTTGCAGTTTCAGTTTTTATTCCGGCAACAGCATTTCATGACAAATCCAAAATCCCAACGCGTTTCAGTCTGTCCACAGACCTTGCTCACGGGTAGCAAAACGTTACAACCATCGTTCCTTTTAAAACGATCACATGATGTTACATCACATCCTGGTCTCGTATCGTTTTGCATTCTGGTATTTGTAGTATGCTAATAAAGTGATTATTTGTGCAATTGTATTAACAGTGACAATCGTGACTATACAGTTTCTACATTGATTGTGTGGTGTGTTTTAGGGTCGTTGAACTTACGAAAAAAATATATATACACAAATCACACAAGTGGGGGGGTTTGGAAGGATTTCCACATGTTACGTATCCACGTATTTCATTGTACATCCCCCCTCCTCACTCCTCCTATGGGTCTCAAATTGTAATTTAATGAGAACATTTCTCCCTTTGTTAACCGAATCTTGCCCGCTGGTGGGCCATCTATTCACTGTTATCTGCTCATTACCAGGATCCCCTGTGTTATTTGCATCTCATCATTATTGCCTTATGCCATCCCCCCTCTATTGGGTCCTATTGTTGTCGGTCCTGGGTATGAGTTATCATATAATAGACTTTGGTCAACTATTTACAATATTTACAGAATACCGCCCCCTAGTGGGCCATTTTATTCTATTATTGAGACCTTTGATGTATTGAACCCATTTCATTAAGGTGAACCCTAGTGACAATTTGTGAAGGGTTGGTTCTAAAAATTACATTTTGAGAATACACTCAGGTTTTATATGTAATTACCAGATTCCTGTATGGATAGAGAGATTCTTTCAAAAATTCGGATAAACTGTACAATTGTGTGAGGTATCAAGTTCGTATTTACATAATATTAATTCCATATATGAAGATTTTCTTTCAAAGTACCCTATAGGTGTGAGTACAACTCCTCGTCCTTATTGAGGCCATAAGGTGCCAGAGTTCTGAACGACAGTATATGTCGTGATTCCTTCTGTCTTAGAGTTTTTTCTCGATTTCCACCTCTCACATGGCGATCGACCATCTCCACAGCATAGAAACGTAATTTCTTCCAGTCACTTTCATGGCATTTCTCCATGTGTTCTGCAACAGCATAACTTCGGTCTTTGTTTACTGTTGCCCTCACGTGCTCAAGAATGCACTTTTTCAGTTCGCACAACGTGCTTCCCACGTAATTAAGTTTGCACGGACATTCAATTATATAGATGACATATTGGCTTTTGCAGTTGATTAGTTGGTTAATTTTCCACTTCGTTTGGTTTGCCATTGTGATCTCTTTCATATTGTGCGCAATTTGGCAGACTTTACAAGTGGAATATCTGTAAAAGCCCTTTATCTCCAGCCATGTCTTCTGTTTTTTTAGTTTCAAGGTGACTGTGTACTAATTTATGTTTGAGGTTTTTGGCTCTCCTATATGTGATTTTCGGATGGTTTCCCACAGCTCTGGCCATAGTGGGGTCTAAGCACAATATGTTCCAGTGTTTACGTAGAATTTTTTCGATTTGTTTAGATTCTGTGGAAAATGTTGTGATTAGGCGGATTGCATCTTCCTCTCTTCTTGCTGTGGCTTTTTTTTATTAATGATGTCAATTCTTGACTGTTTTTCAGTTCTTTCCAGACAGGATGTTAACACATTTTTATTGTATTTTCTTTTTCTGAATCTCATCATTGATTGTTTGCTGTGCTTCTGCCATTCTTGGTCCTCTGAGCATATCCGTCGTATCCTCAATAGTTCTCCGTATGGAATGTTTTTAACTAGCGTGGCTTGATGAAAACTCTCCCCATGTAACGTTGCATTACTTGCTGTGTTCTTACGGTGCAATGTTGTGTGCACCCTGTTTTCCATAATGTAGATCTCTGTGTCCAAGAAAACCACTTGGTTGTTACTTATGTTATACATGAAATGTAGGTTGGTGTTGGTGTTGTTTAAGATGTTGAAATATGAGTCGAACTCTTCTTCTGACCCATCCCAAATTATGAGGAGATCATCTATATATCTCATCCAAGATATTACTTTCTCCACATATTGGTCATTGTTCGTATTCCAAGCCACCTTTTGCTCCCACCAGCCCATTGTGAGACACGCATAACTAGGACTGAAGGAAAATCCCATCGCTGTTCCATCCTTTTGCAAATAGATTTCATCTCCGAACATGAACACATTTTGCGTTAAGCACAGGTCAACCATTTCCATTATCATTGTGTTGTGATTTGCGAAGTGTATGTTCCGTTCCTTTAAAAAATACGTACACGCTGCCATACCAATTGTATTGTTGATGTTGGTGTATAACGAGATCACATCCATTGTAATTAACTTATATGTTTGTTCCCAAGTGATTTCTTGTACAATTCTGAGTAGATCTTTAGTGTCTCGTATATATGATGTCAGTTCCTTTACATATGGAAACAAAAATGTATCCACAAAGTTTGCAATTGGCTCTAACAATGACCCTTTTGCGGAAATGATTGGTCTCCCTGGTGGTCTTGTAGGGTGTTTATGTATCTTTGGGAGAAAATAAATTGTTGCTGTTATCGGTTGTTCGGTCGTGAGAGATATTTTTTCTCCTCATGATCTATGAGTTTTTTCTCCCACCAACCTTGTAGTTTCATATCCAACTCATGTTTGAATAATGCTGTTGGGTTCTCCTTCAGTCTCTCATAATGTTTTGTGTTGCTCAACTGTGAGTGGGCTTCCTCAACATAGAGATCCCTGTCCTGGATGATAATATTTCCACCTTTATCAGCCATTTTTATTATAATTCCATCATCAGATTTCAATGTCTTTAAGGCCTTACGTTCTTCCATCGTTAAATTGTATTTATGTTTTTTACTTTTGAGTTGGTAAAGGTCTTTCACCACTGCCTCATGAAAGGTTTCTATTTTATTTCCAGTTGGTAGCTGTGGGTAGTATTTAGATTTGGATTTTTTGCCACTGCTACCTTGCCCCAACTGTGAGCAGTATGTTTCCAATTCATTAGGTGGTTCATTTGCATCTTTGTCTAACCCCATCAATATAATAAAGTGTTCCGCATCTCCCGCTTTTAGCTCCATTGTGGGAGTCTCTTTGTATTTGTCGTGTTCTGTCATATTCGGGTTTTCTTTGAAAATCTTTGCGAGTTTTAATTTTCGGATATATTTGTATATATCTATTCTGGTTTGAGCCAGGTCCATTTCGTTAGTAGGACAAAACGAGAGACCACGTTTGAGTATTTGAATCTCTGTTTCTGTTATTGGTCTTTTCGATAGATTGATAACTTCCAGTTCTTGTGAGTTTTCTAATTCTTCTTCTGTCTCATACTTCTTGTCCATGTTCCTGTTTTTTTGGGGTCTGTTGTTGCGCTTGCCTCTTCTTGCTGGTTTGTCTTTGGGCGGCCTCTTCCCCTGCCCCTTCCTCTGTTTGCTCCTGGTTGCGCCCCCATGCTCTTCTCCCAGTTGCGTTGCTGGAGGGCCAGCCTCATTTCCCCTAAAAAATTACATTTAGGACGTGCTCCTAATTGTTCCCCTTCATTTTCACTCGCATCGGTTGATGTCAGGGACGACATACTTCCGGATGCATTTGTAGCTAAGTCAAGCTTATCCTGTTGTTTTAAGAGATCAAACTTCCTTGCATACGTAAATATGCGCCCTTCTAGGTAGTCTTCCTTGTCTCTTTGGAATTTCGTCTGCTTGCGCAGTTGTACTGTTTCTTCATGTTTCTCTATTTGATGTTCAAGGTCTTGTTTAAATTTTGTCAATTCCGTATTTAATTCAATTTTATCCAACTCTTTCTCCAATTCTTTTAGTTGTAATGTCGTTCTTTCCAATGCAATTGTTATATGTTTGATGAGGATTTCCATTAAACCCATTGATGATCTGAGGATATGCTCACCCCATTCGTGTAATAAGTCATTGCTCGTATCTTGATGATTGGGCATTAGATTAATCCTTAATCCCCTCTGTACTCTTTTTACTTCAAGATATTTTTTGAGAGAGGTTACCTCCCACCATTTATTTATTTCCTTTTTCGATAGTCTCTCCCACAATCTTAGTTTAGCCCTGATGTCGATGTTACGTGGAACGGATTGCGTTCCATTTCCAGTGTTTACGGCCCCCTGTTCTTCGAAGAATGATTCCATTATTTCATTTCTTTTGGCCTCTCTCTTATCCATCATTGAACTTGTTGGTGTTGCCATTATGCCCCTGTTTTTTCGTTTTACTCAGACTTTATTTCATTTACCAGTCTCCTATTCGTAACTACGCATTCCTTATATTTTTTCGGAACAGTCCGCGGCATATCAGTTAATGCCTTTCATATTTTGCTTGCGCGTTACACCTCCGAAGATCAACCGGCTTTTACCATTGTTTTACAATGAAACAACAAGCAACTATGTATCGCGCACTCACCTACTTGAAGGATTCTGCTTTCCCCGCCGCCCTCCGGCTTTTGGTTCGGCGTCCTCCTCCTTTCGGCTTCCTTGCTTTTCCTTTCCAATGTCCGTTTGATATCGCCGGCGTTCACCAAAGCCGAATTTCAGATTAATTGTTACAGCAGCGGCTCTATTCTCGGCATCGGCGCTCTCTGATGGTGCGAATAATGGAGACGGCAGAGCCCGCCGTTGTTAAATTGTATCCAATATTTCTTTCCCAGAAAAATTCCACACGCACTCACTGGTAAATGTATGTTGCAGTTTCAGTTTTTATTCCGGCAACAGCATTTCATGACAAATCCAAAATCCAAAATCCCAACGCGTTTCAGTCTGTCCACTCAACTTACTCATTTTGGTATTCACAGAAGTTAGTAGTCCTAACTTTAGGACTACTAACTTCTGTGAATACCGAAATGGTAAGTTCATTCTGTGAATACCAAAATGAGTAAGTGTATTCTGTGAATACCTAAAAAGTACTAACTTTACGTTTACGTTTACGTTTACGTTTTTGACGTAAGTTAGTTCTGTGAATCAGGCCCACTGTGTCCAAATCTTCGGACTATGAGCGCAGCACTACATTGAGGGGTCAGTCTGGGGGCATGGAATCAGATGACCAGCATCCTGAGATTGACCACCTCCATAAGCGGGTGAGATACTGTAGGGCGAATGCACTGCTGGGAAAAGCATGAGGGGGCACCCTGTGGAGGGTGGTGGCCCTGGTTCTTCTACTCTACCTGCTGGCTCCCTGGCTCGGACGGGTGAGACTGGGGAAACTGCGCGCCTGGGTGAACACCGTGAGGTGGATCCTCCTCCCTTGCTCTGCTTGGCCCCCGAATGCGTTTAGGTGAAGCTCCAGGGACAATGGGGCCAATGCAGCACAGGCACAGTAAGTTTGCTCTTATTCTAAGCCTACCCCACACCGCTTTTCACCACGGAACTGGATAGCGGATTAATGTGCTACTTGCACTTTCAATGGTTTATGTTTGGACTGTCAGCCATTGCTGTGCTGTCCTTGGTGTGGGGAGTTGGGGTTGTTATGTTTTGGTTTACTGTCTCGGACAGGGTGTTACTGGCGGGGTGCGGGAGGGGCATAGGTGGATGCCACAAACTACCACATCACTTCCTAGCCCATGGCTGGCACACAAGATGACATTAAAATAATGACATGGAATATCCGAGGGATGGGTACAGTGTCAAAGCACATTTAAAATTCATATGTACTTTAAGCGTCGAGAAGTCCACATAGCCATGCTGCAGGAGACACACCTCACAAGGATAGAGGCTGAGCACTTGCAACGCCGTTGGTGGAGACAGGTCCTTGTCATGACATACTCTGCTTTTGCTCGGGAGGGAGGGGTGCTGCTTTGGGTGAGACTAGGAGTTGCCTTTGAGGCCACAGCAGTCAAGATAGAAAATGGATGGGCGTTATGTTTTAGTGGAGGGTAGACTAAGCAGAAGACCAGTGGTGTTGGACAGCGTATATGCACCCAATCAGGACCATGTCTCCTTCCTGCGGCTGGTCTCAGCACAGCTGGGCCATATGGCTGAAGGAGTACTACTCCTTGAGGGGGACTTTAATTGCATGGTGGACACTACGGACAGTTCAACTCTCCCACTGCCTGGGACTTCTACCCATGGGACAGCTGAGAGCATGAGGTACTGGATGACACATTGGGACCTAGAGGATGTCTGGCAAATTCAACATAGTACGGAAAGAGGCTACTCGTTCTACTCTAACATATACAAAGTACACATTAGGATTGACTGCTGGGCGTGCTCTAGACGACTGTGCCACTACACGACCCATACAGAATATCTTGGTTGCACTATCTCGGATCACAGCCCCCTCTTGTTCTCATTCCAAACGGTAGCCGAACGCTCGACGATCCTGATCTGGCGGCTACAGCCAGCGGCTTTTGAAGACGCCCCATACCACGACCTACTGCGCGACACGATGAACCAGGGAATCGCAAGTGGTATAGTTTAATGGGAGGCCATTAAGGTGGTGGTCCATGTTCATTGTCTGACCAAGACAGTGGGAATGTGTTGCGAGCGCAATCAAGAGCTGACCAGCCTTAATGGCACCCTCCAGGGGCGGGATAATGAGTTGGGCTTGGACCCTGATGCACTGCCTAAGCTACTGCAGTATAACATTGCTATGGAGCCGCTTCACTGTCATGATTATAAGGACTACATCAACCAGGCGCATGAAGAGGAGTGCTGGCATGGCTATTAGCCAGGCTTTTTCCGCTGGAGGGTAGGGGAACCCCCGTCACCAGTTTGGGGCCGTCTGTGGGGACGGTATACTACTCCCCCACTGATATTAGTTCCGCATTTCATGACTATTATGTGATGGTTTATTACCCAGTGGGCGATGTGCTACGGGAGTCTTGTAGGGGCCTCCCCATGGAAGAGGCTGGAGACATGGGAGGCCAAATCATGGTTCAGGAAATCAAGAGTGCAATCAAGGATATGGTGACTGGCATGATGCAGGGCTCGGACAGTCTCCCCGCTGAGTTCTATGTGGCATACACTGACATATTGGCTCAAAGGTTGGAGAAGTATACGCTGTGGGGCTTCTTCCTGCCTCAACTAGAGATGTGATGGTGGTCCCCCTGACTAAGACCAACACCCCGGGAGCCACAGTGGCTGCCTTTAGACCCTTTTCCAAGCTCATCATGGATTTTAAGATACTCAGCAAGGCGCTGGCGACCAGGCTTCTACCCCACATGCAGCGGCTATCGCATCCAGACCAAAATGGGTTTATCCCAACACATAATACCTCACTACACCTCTGCCGATTGTATCATGTGATCTTTAACCAGGACCTGGGGCCCAATTCACGAGCTGTCATTATGTCAGTGGACCTGGAGAAGGCCTTTGATACTGTTAGGTGGGACTTCCACATGGGGCTGGGAGAGCGATGGACCTAATGAGTGCGGCTGTTGTACGCTAACCCCATGGCCAGAGTAAAAATGGGTTGCACAGTATCAGAGTCATATGGAATCCTTCGGGGCACACGGCGAGGAGCTCGTTATCCCCTCTACTCTTTGTGATTGCTATCAAACCACGGGCAGAGGGGATCCGATTAAGAGGTGTGGGCACAGGCATCACGGTGAAGGTAAGCAAACATGTTATATACCTTTAAGCAGATGACCTATTGTCTACTTAGCGAACGGGGAGACTGAGGTGCCTACATGCTGCAGCTCCTGGAAGAATTTAGCATGTACTCGAGACTTAGGGTGAACATGTCAAAGACGTGTGTGTACCCAGTGGACGACCGGGATGCCCCACCACCTATTGAACTCCCGGCGGGGTGTTATGGGTGCCTCACACTTTCAGGTACTTAGGTATCCAGATCTTCCATGAGGTTGATGACTTACTGGAGGGGAATCTGGGAGTGGCGCTGCAGCCCCTTAGGTCCTGCGCCCCCTTCTGGAGGTTGCTTTGGCTTCCTCTCATGGCTCATATCACGGTTTCAAAGATTGTCATGCTCCCACAGCTCTTATATTACTTCACGAACCTCCCAGTGAGGGTACCCGCCCCATGGTTTTGACAACTGGATACCCTGTTCCGGGAGTTGATCTGGGATGTGGGTCGCCACAGAGACTCGCTCCAGACTCTCCGCCGCCCACCACTGGTGGTAGTGTCACATAGCTGCTGCCTCCCCGAAGCCTTTGTTGCAAGTATCAGCTTGCTTGCGTTGTATGTGGAGACCCGGGGTAGCAACATTCTGAAAGCAGGGGCCTGGAAGTGCTGGTGTTGCTGCTGAAAACACTGACATGGCCCGTGTGCGTTCCCTTTGATGAGTGCTTCCCTTGACTGTCAGTGGCACACATGTACTTAATGCTTTATGATACTGGCCTTCCACTGTGCTGTTCTTTTAGTGGTGTGGCTGCAGGTATACCGCATTACTTTAGTATGTTGGGTTTGAGGTGTGGGTGAGGTTGGTTCAGGCTGTCATGGGTGGTTAAGCTGGAGTTCACTCGTCCTGATCTGCATGTGGAAGATATAGACAGACGGCATATTCCCTCTTTGTGCAGCACTGGTATTCCATGAAGTAATGTTGTTTATGTTTGGAATTGTGTTCTGATTTGGCATCTTTTGAGTGTAGTGGTTGAGGTCCTAGTTTTACCTGGGCAGTTGCTGGTCTAGTAGTCAGCTTCTTCCCTTGACCTAACACTTTCTACTGACCATGATGCTATGGCACCATTGTTCTAGGTGTGAGGTTGTAGTTGATTGTAGCAGTTTGCATGGGTTTGGCCTTGCAGTCCAGTGATCATTACAGTGATTTCCAGGTAGGTGACTATTGGTATTTCAATGTATTATTATAATGTACAGGACAGGATGCATCGGTATTGTGAGGTGAGCCTTAATGTGTGACTGGTAAGGACAATTTATGCTCCTTGTCCCGCTTCTTGCTTCATTTCTTACAAACGCCTATCTATGCATCTCATGTTTGTTTTTGTGTCTCGTATAATGCATGTACACATTGTTAGACTTGGCCCTCTCTACAACATCACCCTCAAACTTTTTTCCTTCACCCCTCCTATTCTAGGCCCGATTCACAAAAGGAATCTGAGACAAAAGACTATCTTTACGACTTTTGGTATTCACAGAGGTCATTTACAGGTCGTATCTTTATGTCTGCAGTCGGGCTGGAATCTCCACTGTCGGGGAGGAATCTCTGCACCCGGGCCGGAATCTCCTCAGTCAAGCGGAATCTCCACAGTTGGGGCAGAATCTCTGCAGTCGGGGTGCAATCTCCGACTTGGGCCGGATGAAGTATAATCACCTCACCTGCAGTCAATTGACTCCACCTGCAAGACCTGTACTACACACTAAATAAAAGCAGCACACAAACAAGACCCAGGTTTGGCCACACATGCTTGCTCTGCTCCTTGCCTCAAGAAATGCTACCCCAGAGGAGGAAGAAACCATACTGAGGAGGAGACCACCATGATCCTGGAGTTCAATGTTAGGCATCACAAAAGGCTCCATGGTCTCCCCCCTTACAGCACCAGTGGCACACAGAAGGCAGCACAATGGCAGCATTTAGCAACTGCAGTCACGGCGTTGAAGGAGGATGTCCACTCTGTAACTGACATAAAGAAGAAGTGGCAGGACGAGAAGAGGCAGGTGAAGGAGAAGTATGCCAGGATTGAGGTGGCCAGAGTTGTCCCTGGTGTACAATCTGGACCCGCCTCCATCTCACCTCACTAGAGGAGGATGTCCTCAACACCATTCACCCCCACACGCTCCATGGGCTGCCAGTGAGTAATGTCCGCAATGTGGTACCAGATAAATGTGATGACAATAACATGGATATGAAATGTCTGTCTGCATTGCACCACAATTGTGACTAAGGAAGCTGTCCCAAGTATGTGTAAAAAGCATGGTGAGTCAGAGCCTCATGTTTTGCCTTTCGTACATTACACTACAAGTCCCAGAATCCTTTGTGATGGAAATGGAAAACCCCATTTCCTTAAGGGGCCCGGCCCTGCTGGTGTATTTAGATAACACTGGTAAATGGCAACAGACAAAGTGCCCCTTACACTTAGCATTACTGTTAGCATGTAGATGCAGTGAGAAAATTTGTGACAAGTTGCACATGTACATTTTTTGATTGCTGGCTTTTCTCTGTTGCCACATGCAGCCAGAGTACAGTCATCCACTTTAGCAGAGGTCCCTGCATTTGCTGGGAGGCAGCGACATCAGCCACAGCAATCCCTACCACCATCAGAAACTGGTAAGTAAAAGTGGTCAGTAGAGGGTTCAAAAGCCTACATTGTTAGCTGACAACCCATGGACATATTACATGTATTCCACCAGCATTGCCTGACCTGTGAACTGAACTCTGAAATCTAGTACATCACATGTGGCAACTGGAATGTTAACTGGCAAACACACATATCTTTGTAGGCCCAATGATGTTGTCCAGGAATCCAGTCCCCACAGTGACATCCACTACAAAGTCGACTTTGACATCTGGTCAGGAACCACACACTGGGCGGATGTGGGACCCTGGTAAGTAAACCCCAGAAGGATGTACCTGAATGCTCATGCTCATAAAACATGGATTTAGTGTCCGCAGTATGTTGTGGGTGTCTAACATCACGGTTGTCCCCAATCTCAATATGCCCACATATGGTACATTACAGCATACCATATCACACCATGTTGGCTAGTGAAAGGATGACTCTAAATGTATGGCAAGTGAGTGCAGTATATACATAACAGGCTATATTGTGTCGTATGAAGTGGAGCAGCCACAACTGAATTGTAAATGAATGATATGAAAACTCTTAAGCAAAATCCCAGGGCCCAAATGTATGGAAATTAATGTGGATTATGGTCGCACTGATGCCAGTTGAGTTGTGTTTGGGGAGGGATTTATGGGATGCTAATGTAGATGTAGAGGATGTGAAATTTATGCATGTGGTGGCTGAACTGCACAATGTAAATCCAGTGTAGGCGGAAACCATCAAAGCTTCTACACTTCTCCACAATGTGTGATCCTAGCCAAATGTTGAATGTCAGCTTGCCTTCTCTTCTACTATATTCTCATATATCAGCAACAGGTTAAATGTTATGTTATGTTATGTTATGTTATGTTATGTTATGTTATGGGGTATTTGTTAAGCGCACGGCTACTCCGAGGAGTGTCCCGGCGCTGTCCTGACCCCAGAACAGAGTAATTAAAAGACCGGACAGCTAGAGCAGAAAAAACTACTCACTGTTGGAAAAGCCAGGTCTTAAGGTTTACGCCTAAAGCTAAGGAGATCACATTCTTGTTTAAGGGAAAGTGGGAGACTATTCCATAATTTTGCAGCTAGTACTTGAAAGGAGCGTCCGCCTTTGCGAGAACGGCAGAACTTAGGCACAATTGTCTTTAGCTGAGTAGATGATCGCAGTGTTCTGGACGTTTTATAGGGCTGGATCCTATTCCTGATGTACGGTGCCTCGATTCCATTCAGGGCCTTAAAAGTCAGTACCAGGGATTTGAAGCTGACCCTTTTTTTCATTGGTAACCAGTGTAGGGATCTAAGGTGAGGAGACATGTGTGATCTGGGTCCTACCATGAGTACGGCCCTAGCTGCCATATTTTGAACTACCTGAAGACGATTAAGTAAGTAGTCCGGAAGGCCCAAATACAACACATTCACGTAGTCCAGCCTAGACATAATCAGTGCTTGGACCACTGTTTTCCTATGAGAAATAGGCAGTAGAGGGAGGAAATTTCGCATCATTTTTAAAAGTCCAAAACAGGTACCGGCAACCGATTGAATCTGGATCTTCATAGACATATCAGAATCAAATTTCACTCCTAAATTTTTTGCAGTAGAGACTGGGTTATCAGGGGAGATAAATTTTTGGGCCACCATTGACGCCAGTCATCATCAGCATTGTGTCCAAAAAAAATGATTTCTGACTTATCAGAGTTGCAGAGTAGTTGATTTTGCCTAAACCAATCGAATACCTTGGTTAGGCATATGTTAACTACATTGCCATTGAGCACCTCTTCCTTCTCACAGGTAAATAGCAGTTGTGTATCATCTGCATACGATATAATTTTTGCTCCATATTGTTCGGCTAAAGGAGCCAGGGGGCCATATATATATTAAACAGCGTAGGGCTCAGAACCGAACCCTGTGGTACTCCTACATTTAGAGGGGGATGGATGCTGAAAAGGAGGGGCCCAGACTGTTTGCTGGCGGTTGTTCAAATAAGAGACGAACCATCTGAGCACCGTGCCACCAATGCCGCTCTCCCTCAGTCTATGAAGGAGGCGATCATGTGGCACGGTATCGAAGGCCGCCGAAAGATCCAACAATATCAGTACAGCCTTTCCTCCTCTGTCATGCGTAGTTTTAATTGTCTCTGAAATTTCCAATAAAGCCGTTTCAGTGCTAAAATTGGCTCTAAAACCTGACTGACTTGGATGGAGCACCTGGCTCGCCTCAATAAAATCTGTGATGGTGGCGTTCACATATTTCTCCAAAACTTTGGAGAAAAAAGGTAAAAGCGATATGGGTCTATAATTACTGACTGCCAAAGGGTCAGCTAATGGTTTTTAAAAGCGGAAGGATTTTTCCATGCTTCCAATTGTCTGGCATCCTTCCTTCTGACAGAGATAGATTCAGTATTTGGTTAACAGCTGGATTGATTATCTCGGCAATCAATGCCAGTGTTTTTGCTGGACAAGGGTCTGAGGGGGATCCAGATTTCAGGGCCTTCATAATTTTAAGTGAGGTGGCCATGGGCATAGGAGAAAAGTCCAGCAGGGTATTCTCTGTAGTGAGGCATATGGGGAGAAGCCCAACAGTAACGCTCTCCCTGTCCAGGGTGGGGCTGCTAAACGAATCTTGAATAGTTTTAATTTTCCTATAAAAATATTGTGCAATTTCATTTGTCCATTCGTCGGTAGGGGCAAGGGAGCTTTTGGAAGCATTAGGAGAGGAGAAGTCCTTGACTATCCTAAACAATTCTTTGGCCTGATTTTCAGCTTGTTCTATTTTTATAGCCCAAAAATTTTTCTTTTCCGTTCGGACTTTAGCATAATGGGCTTTCAAAGTCGCTTTATATGTCAGTTTCTGTATAGGGTCAAAATTTCTTCTCCATAGACGTTCTAGATTTTTACATGCACTTTTACTTTTCCTTAAGGGCTCAGTAAACCACGGTGCTGAGGTTCTGCCTTGTTTGGCTGCTCGTAATTTTATGGGGGCTAGCTGCAAGGTCCACTCTTGAAGCCAGCCTTCCAAAGAGAGTACATCATGATCTAAATTATTGTTAACTAATATAGGATAGCGGTCCAGAATGTCGGCTAAAGCCTTAGGGGTTATTTGATCGAAAGATCTAAAGCTTTTCGACCGATTTATACAATAGGACTGAGGCTTAGCTTGAAACTTATCTAGCCTGAAGTTTAACAAATAATGGTCTGACCATATAATTGGCAAAGGAACAATTGGCTCTAAGCCAGTTGTTGAGAAAATTTGGTCTAAAGTATGACCTTTTCATGCGTTGGGAGCAACACGCATGGGGTCAGACTAAAAATACTCAATAATTCACATAGTTTCATAGCCTCTGGGTCATTCGTTTGATCGAAATGAATATTAAAATCCCCCAGAATCAAGCACTGGCTGAACTTGGAGACAATGGGCGTCAGAGCATGGCCCAGAGATTCTAGAAATCTTCCTGCTGGTCCCGGTGGGCGATAAATTATCGCACCCGCGATAGACTGGTGTGCCGAGATCGTCAGATGGAAACCAAGTCCCTCTGCCCCTTCAAGCTCTGTCATAGGTATTGATTGGCAGGAGAGTGGGTTTTTATATATAATCGCCACTCACCCGCCTCTTACGTCGAGTCTGTCCTTCCTAAGTATCTTATAATCTGATGGGAGGGCGCAAGCGATGGTAGGGTTTGAGCTCTCATTGAGCCATGTTTCTGTTGCAAACATGACATCCGGCTGTGTCTCTGTAAGGAGGTCAAATAGCTGGAGTTCATGTTTTTTTATAGATCTGGTGTTGAGGAGAATGGCTTTCAGCTTACTGCCATCCCCCACAGCCCCAGGAAGGGGAAGATCAATCGCCGGCCCTATCTTGTGTAAATTTCCCCCATTATCAGGCCGAACGTGAGAGCTCCAATTACACTTCTTGCATATAAGTGGTTCTGACTCTATAGATATAGGGCCTTGGGAACAACAGCCAATGCCACTACCTAGCATCAGAAGTCTTTCTCTGCTGTATACTAGTGTGGGTTTATCAATGCTGGTTTTACCTGGTAAAGAAACAGCAGCATAGCCGACGCCGGTCGCCTCCGGATCGCGGACGGGCGCAGACGGGCTGCCTTAGGCGCGCCTTTGGCGCGCCAGCGGCGCGCCCGCTGCGCGCGTCCGCTGCGCGCTCGCACAGCGTCTCTCTTTATGCGTTCCAGATTGGAACACTAGACCGCACCCCGAGCAAAAAATGGCTTCCGGGAGTGTCGAGTCGGCGGAAATGATTAGGATTTAAAAACCACCAGCCCCCTTATATTTTTAAAGGTTTAGATTCCCCACATAACACAGTAAAACATCGTTTAAAACATAGCAATAAAATCAGCCAGTACTCCAATATTTTAAAATCTGTCAAATGTGCAAATGTGCAAATGTGCCAAGTGCAATTTAAATAACAACAACACGGGCAGAGAGCGACAACTACTCTGTCCAGGGTCGAGGAGCGCTCGCGCAGCGTCTCTCTTTATGCGTTCCAGATTGGAACACTAGACCGCACCCCGACCAAAAAATGGCTTCCGGGAGTGTCGAGTCGGCGGAAATGATTAGGATTTAAAAACCACCAGCCCCCTTATATTTTTAAAGGTTTAGATTCCCCACATAACACAGTAAAACATCGTTTAAAACATAGCAATAAATGAGTTAAGGATGTGTGCTTTACAGGACCTCATTCATTGATAGGTAAAATCTACCATGATGTCGTACATGTATAATGGGAACACAGGTCACACAAAGATTACACCGAACAGTCCTCCATGGGCATTGTGACCCTGGGGGAATGGAAGCACAAATGTTCACCAAAATTTACCTGACTATTAGAATCTCACATATTAACTCTGCAATGCAGTGATATGATCTGATGTGATCATGTGATGATCTGATGTACGAAGGAGAAGCTGGTCTGCATGTTGTAGTACACTCCTTTAGATTTGTCAACAGACCATATCATGCTCATGATGAATGATGGGCCTAACAATGAAGGTGTATCCAAAGCTAGGCGGGGCCGTTCACTCTAATTACCCCCTTGCTTCTAAAACATGTTTGTCTGTTAACGTGATATCTTGTTGATGTCAGGGCTGTGTGGTAACAGCTGGCAACTGTTACTGGTTATCAGTAGCTGGCATGTCAGGAGAAAAACAGGCAGCACACTGGCCAGAAATAGCATATCTCTATGCCAATGACATATAAATGTTAACTCATTGCTATCATCCTGTGTACTTGAATATGAACATGTATGTCTCATTACAGCTGCTGTCAGGATGTCCTCAGTGCTGCAGACAACACCCTCCCGGGCATGCGAGACATCCTGGCTGCAGCAGTCAAACCCACTCGCATCTGTCTGTCAGGTAAGCATGCCATATAGTGTTCCCAATTATGGAATCAAAAATCATTCAGAAGATCAAAATCCTTGGGGAAGAGCTTTAGCAGATTTAGCCCCTTCTGCATAGCATCTGTAGTTGGTGTGTAAAAAGTTACATGCATACTCATATCATATCAGTTATGTGTGTGTAACATGTGCCTGTTTGCATAATAGTTATGCATATCATTAAGCATGGTGTCACTTACTTCTGAAGATGCTGGATCGAGGACCACATCTTCTGCTACACCTACGAGGGGCCAGGTTCAGAAGTTGACATCAGGGGGATCTCAAAGCAACACAGAGATGTGGCTGGAGCTGGTGAGTTTGCTTGTGCATTATACATCTCCATTCAACACCTCAGTGCTATGGTGTGAGCTGTCAAGTGTAGGTGTACCCAAACCAGGTCACATGGGCATCATCTGTTCATGCAAAGTACATTAGAATCAACCCTTGTGTTGTACCACATGACATACTAGGTCAATTACTTATCCTGTTGCAACCTCTATCTTCCAGGTGCTGAGGACGATGAGGACCCTGGACCTTCCACCAGTGGCGGACGACGAGTAATTGAAGGGGAGAATCCACTACTTTTGCAAGCAGCCATTTCAGCTGCCAGTAATGGCAGCAATCTCCTGCCCACAGCCTACCACCTGCCACCCCATCCCGCTGGTGGATCTGACGGTCGTATCCACGACCTTCCCATGCGGAGGGGGCTAGCAGATGGCCATGGTGGCCAGTGGGAGGAGGAGCTTCTCCAACAGGCAGACTGATGTGAGGAAGGCCATTCGGGCCATAGGGGCTACTCTGTCAGACATGTCAGAGGCACTGCAGGGCAGGTGGTGGACAGACTGACCCAGGTATTGCATAGGATGGATAAATCTTGGTAAGACATGTCCAAGAAGATAAATGGCATCATATCCATCCATAGGGAAGAGAGTGCAAAACACCATGCCTTGGCCATGAAGATGATGGAGGGCATGCTGAAACTTGTTGAAAGTTTCCCTTCAAGGTCAATGCAGGGAAAGGAGCCATCACTTCTACCTGCAGCACATCACACCTACCCGTCTGTAACTCAAGCTGCACAGGCTCACTATAAAAGTTAAAACAACAATTGATGGACAGAATGCAGAACAATGTCATACATTCACCCCAGTACAGAGATCTGGGCCTAAATCCATCGTTTTTTTGCTCACCATGCCATTCCAGTTTGAACCCAGCCATAAGCAAATCAGTCTTGACCCTGTGCCCAATGGGAAAAGTCCAGCCCGAACTGCCAGGCCAGGTCCTCCCTGGACTGGAAACAAGCATCCTAGGACCGGTTTCGGGGTTTCACCCCTCTTCAGCCAGGATAGCTTGATTCCAGTGGCATGGAGAGCACGGGACCCACATCTGGGCATACCCGTCCCACTCGGGTGACAAATGCAAAAACAACAATTGATGGACAGAATGCAGAACAATGTCATACATTTACCCCAGTACAGAGATCTGGGCCTAAATCCATCGTTTTTTTGCTCACCATGCCATTCCAGTTTGAACCCAGCCATAAGAAAATCAGTCTTGACCCTGTGCCCAATGGGAACAGTCCAGCCCGAACTGCCAGGCCAGGTCCTCCCTGGACTGGAAACAAGCATCCTAGGACCGGTTTCGGGGTTTCACCCCTCTTCAGCCAGGATAGCTTGATTCCAGTGGCATGGAGAGCACGGGACCCACGGCTGGGCATACCCGTCCCACTCGGGGTGACAAATGCAAAAACAACAATTGATGGACAGAATGCAGAACAATGTCATACATTCACCCCAGTACAGAGATCTGGGCCTAAAACCATCGTTTTTTTTGCTCACCATGCCATTCCAGTTTGAACCCAGCCATAAGCAAATCAGTCTTGACCCTGTGCCCAATAGGAACAGTCCAGCCCGAACTGCCAGGCCAGGTCCTCCCTGGACTGGAAACAAGCATCCTAGGACCGGTTTCGGGGTTTCACCCCTCTTCAGCCAGGATAGCTTGATTCCAGTGGCATGGAGAGCACGGGACCCACGTCTGGGCATACCCGTCCCACTCGGGGTGACAAATGCAAAAACAACAATTGATGGACAGAATGCAGAACAATGTCATACGTTCACCCCAGTACAGAGATCTGGGCCTAAATCCATCATTTTTTTGCTCACCATGCCATTCCAGTTTGAACCCAGCCATAAGCAAATCAGTCTTGACCCTGTGCCCAATGGGAACAGTCCAGCCCGAACTGCCAGGCCAGGTCCTCCCTGGACTGGAAACAAGCATCCTAGGACCGGTTTCGGGGTTTCACCCCTCTTCAGCCAGGATAGCTTGATTCCAGTGGCATGGAGAGCACGGGACCCACATCTGGGCATACCCGTCCCACTCGGGGTGACAAATGCAAAAACAACAATTGATGGACAGAATGCAGAACAATGTCATACATTCACCCCAGTACAGAGATCTGGGCCTAAATCCATCATTTTTTTGCTCACCATGCCATTCCAGTTTGAACCCAGCCATAAGCAAATCAGTCTTGACCCTGTGCCCAATGGGAACAGTCCAGCCCGAACTGCCAGGCCAGGTCCTCCCTGGACTGGAAACAAGCATCCTAGGACCGGTTTCGAGGTTTCACCCCTCTTCAGCCAGGATAGCTTGATTCCAGTGGCATGGAGAGCACGGGACCAACGTCTGGGCATACCCGTCCCACTCGGGGGACAAATGCAAAAACAACAATTGATGGACAGAATGCAGAACAATGTCATACATTCACCCCAGTACAGAGATCTGGGCCTAAATCCATCGTTTTTGCTCACCATGCCATTCCAGTTTGAACCCAGCCATAAGCAAATCAGTCTTGACCCTGTGCCCAATGGGAACCGTCCAGCCCGAACTGCCAGGCCAGGTCCTCCCTGGACTGGAAACAAGCATCCTAGGACCGGTTTCGGGGTTTCACCCCTCTTCAGCCAGGATAGCTTGATTCCAGTGGCAAGGAGAGCACGGGACCAACGTCTGGGCATACCCTTCCCACTCGGGGTGACAAATGCAAAAACAACAATTGATGGACAGAATGCAGAACAATGTCATACATTCACCCCAGTACAGAGATCTGGGCCTAAATCCATCGTTTTTTTGCTCACCATGCCATTCCAGTTTGAACCCAGCCATAAGCAAATCAGTCTTGACCCTGTGCCCAATGGGAACAGTCCAGCCCGAACTGCCAGGCCAGGTCCTCCCTGGACTGGAAACAAGCATCCTAGGACCGGTTTCTGGGTTTCACCCCTCTTCAGCCAGGATAGCTTGATTCCAGTGGCATGGAGAGCACGGGACCCACGTCTGGGCATACCCGTCCCACTCGGGGTGACAAATGCAAAAACAACAATTGATGGACAGAATGCAGAACTATGTCATACATTCACCGCAGTACAGAGATCTGGGCCTAAATCCATCGTTTTTTTGCTCACCATGCCATTCCAGTTTGAACCCAGCCATAAGCAAATCAGTCTTGACCCTGTGCCCAATGGGAACAGTCCAGCCCGAACTGCCAGGCCAGGTCCTCCCTGGACTGGAAACAAGCATCCTAGTACCGGTTTCGGGGTTTCACCCCTCTTCAGCCAGGATAGCTTGATTCCAGTGGCATGGAGAGCACGGGACCCACGTCTGGGCATACCCGTCCCACTCGGGGTGACAAATGCAAAAACAACAATTGATGGACAGAATGCAGAACTATGTCATACATTCACCCCAGTACAGAGATCTGGGCCTAAATCCATCGTTTTTTGCTCACCATGCCATTCCAGTTTGAACCCAGCCATAAGCAAATCAGTCTTGACCCTGTGCCCAATGGGAACAGTCCAGCCCGAACTGCCAGGCCAGGTCCTCCCTGGACTGGAAACAAGCATCCTAGTACCGGTTTCGGGGTTTCACCCCTCTTCAGCCAGGATAGCTTGATTCCAGTGGCATGGAGAGCACGGGACCCACGTCTGGGCATACCCGTCCCACTCGGGGTGACAAATGCAAAAACAACAATTGATGGACAGAATGCAGAACAATGTCATACATTCACCCCAGTACAGAGATCTGGGCCTAAATCCATTGTTTTTTTGCTCACCATGCCATTCCAGTTTGAACCCAGCCATATGCAAATCAGTCTTGACCCTGTGCCTCATGGGAACAGTCCAGCCCGAACTGCCAAGCCAGGTCCTCCCTGGACTGGAAACAAGCATCCTAGGACCGGTTTCGGGGTTTCACCCCTCTTCAGCCAGGATAGCTTGATTCCAGTGGCATGGAGAGCACGAGACCCACGTCTGGGCATACCCGTCCCACTCGGGGTGACAAATGCAAAAACAACAGTTGATGGACAGAATGCAGAACAATGTCATACATTCACCCCAGTACAGAGATCTGGGCCTAAATCCATCATTTTTTTGCTCACCATGCCATTCCAGTTTGAACCCAGCCATATGCAAATTAGTCTTGACCCTGCGCCCAATGGGAACAGATCCAGAAAGCTCAGGCAGGTCACCAAGGAAAGCAATGTCCTACCCAGTATGCTCTGGGGCAGCCTCCTCTCGCACCCTATCCACCTTCACTGTGGGACATTCAAGGACTGGTTCCCCCTTGCCTTTCCCTCTCTTGGCAGATGTCTTGGCCATCTCTCCAGGCTCCAGACCTCCTTGACTTCCTCTTTGGGCAGCCATTGACCTGGTGGTCACACAAACCCACTCAGGCAACCCGCACATCTACAGGTGTGACCTGAGCTCCACTTCCATCCAGACAGTGTGCTTAAGATCATTCCCTAGCAGACAGTCCACAGGCATGGCAGGAATCACAGCAACTCTGAGAAGACCTGAGGACCCCCCCACTCAAAGGGAACTAGAGCCAAAGGGCAGTGGCTGTCCCGGTTGTCTGCTAGTACAACCTGGTGGAATGTATTGGGAATCACTTGCTCTCAGGACCCCAGATGACACCTCATAGTACTCATACTGGCTCCTGTGTTCCTCAGAGCCTCCTCCCCCCTGCCCATTGATGGGGACCAACTGCCTATACTTTGCAGTATTGGAAGGTGACAAGACTCCACTCACCTGAACTTCAGAGGTCTGCAGGAACAAAAAGAGTCCCCAATCTCTTGTAACCAAACCCCAGCACCCAAAGTAGTCAGAGTGCTGGCGATTAATTCCAGGGGAAAGAGGGTGGGGATGAGGAAAATAGGGAGAGGAGACGTATAGGTGATCCTTTGGTCACTAGGTTCCCAGATCACTATTCTTCTCTGGTGCTGCATTCTCAGAAGATTTCTAGATGTATGTGGAAAAAATGAACACTCTACTACAACATGAGTATATGTGTTTTAAACCTTAAGCACCACTTACACAATCACAGGTCCCACCCTCAAATGCCCGCTCTTGCTCACCTACAATCTTGACATTGAACTCCTTAAATCTCTCAATATTAGTTTTGTGCTAGCAATGAGCTCTTTCTCAATTCCTTCATTGATGACTCGCAGCACAGAATGGTTCTTGTGACCAACATTAGTACAAGAAGCCACATGTTATATAGTTCTAATGAGTGATATAGATCCACAGCACTGTATTATGCAAGTAATCAAACTTTCTTGGCCCAACGTAACAAATTATCAAGAGTTCTAGGGAGATGGGTAAGGTACAGTGCATTGACCTGATCCTTGAGTGTCTTTTAGTTTTTGGTTGTATGCGTTGAAAAACCTTACAAGTTTTTTCTTAAAGATTTCCTTTCTTAGTTTGCAGGGATTGAAGAACGAGAGCACCACACTCAGGAAGCTGGAGAGGATGATGCTGCAGCTGCTGGATCCAGAAAAGGTAAGTAGGGAAAGCGGGAGGACGGTACTGGAGCTCAGGAGCCATCTAGGATGTTGAAGCCAAGCAATTTATAAATCACGCCCAAGATGGCCACCAAGTTCTTGCAGGATTTGAAATCTTGCAAGATATCAGCCGTGAACGTGAGCGGGAGCTCAAAACGGGAGGGAAGACTTAATCATAATATTTTCCAATTTGGCAGTATGATACTTCCCCCCCGGCAGAACATGACTGACACAGAGGAAACATGGCAAGGCGGGAGAGGCCTAGGGGGTCAGTAATGAGGCTAATCTGGGCACTGTTATTGTGAGGCTGGACAGGCCTAGTCTTGAGGACAGGCTGGATTTGTTTCTACCGGTCAGTGGGTAACCGCCCATGTTCTGTATAGGGCACACTGTGTGTGATGGATGGACTGAGGCCTGATAGAAGGCGTGTGGGCTTTGGGCACCATCTCCTCATCACCCAAGGACACAAGGGAAACCTCACTGACTCCCCGCCCGCACCCTCCAACTGGGGCCATCTCATTCCCAGCACTATGCAAGCCAACCCCAGGGTTTCCCTCCACTATGTGCGCTCTTGGGGCATTTGGGATCACCCTTTATGTGCCCATACTCATAACACTCATAGCACTTGGGACCAGACTTGCTATGATTCTTATCAGAGAAGCCTTTTTTCTGGTGGCCAGATTGGGATTGGGACCCTTTCCCTTGAGAACTATTTTGGGGGCATTGAGAGAACTCCTTCTTTTTATCTCCCCTGACCACCCTTTTGGGAGTCCAACCCCCCCCCCTGATACTTTCTTGGACACTCTGGTGCTGACCCAGAGGTCTGTCTGCTCAGTAAGCTGAATGGGGTCAGTCAGCTTGCTATCTACCAGGTGTTGGCGCAGCTCTGTAAAACAGGTATTGAGCATGTGCTCCCTCAAAATTAGGTTGCACAGCCCATTGAAGTCATCTACCTTGCTGCCCCTGACCCAGCCCTTCAGTGCCTTGCTGTAATAGTGTACGAAGTCCACCAAGGACTGGTTAGGGAGTTTGTGGCTGTCCCTGAACCCCTGTCTGTACCTCTCAGGGGTCAGCCCAAATTTGGTAAGAAGAGTGGCGTTCATGGGGGCATACTTGGTCTGTTCCACCACCTCTGGTGTTAGGATTGTGTCTCTCCCCACTGTGGACATGTATCTCCACAGGCTACCCACCAATACTCCTATGGGACCTTGGGTACTCTCAGAGCTACCTCATAAGCTGAGACCTATTTATCTATATCATCTCCCACCACATAACTGGCACCAGGTCGTTGGGTATGCAGACCCTCTACGCTCCATTGTACACTGCTGGAATGCCTCCACCAATCCTGCTGGACTCCATCTGCTTGACTTTTAAGCCCAGCTCCCTAAGACTGAGCTCGTGAGCCAGCCTCTTCTCCTCCATCCTTAGTTTGGCTAGCTCCAGTTTGAGTTTCCTCTTCTCCTTCTTGTCCTCCAGCGGTATCAGGCCCTTAACCAGACCCACTTCTCCCTGCTCTATCCTGGGCATCCGTGCATCCAGGTCATCTGCTGGGATCGACTTAGGCTCTCCTGGACGCTCAGGCCCATACACTGGGTCCTCTCACTCCTCATCTTCTACTGAGGTGATTTGACACCTTTGCACCTACTCAAAGGCTCTCAGGGCTACCTGGAGGTCCAGTTTGGTAACCTTCTTGTCTGATCTCAGCGCCTCCTTTTGCTTGCAGAGCTTCAGCTGCTCAGCCCTGCTGAGGGTGTCAAAGTTGCATGGCTCCATCTCCATGGTGCAAAAACGAAGGTAGGGCACTTGCATTTAGAAAAGGGGGAAAATAGTCAATTGAACAACTGAGGACGGACTTAAAAAGGGGTCACTGATGTGAAATTATTTATCTGGGATTTTTGTGTAACATAAATCACTGTATGGTACTCCACAAACACAAGTCCTGATCCACACCACTGAACACCAATGCGAGAAATTGGGTTGTTGGTTGACGGGGGTGTGAGCCCTGGTCAAGCAACGGATCCCCTGCAGGGTGAACCAGAAAAAGTCCCTAAATTAACCTGTGCTTAGCCCTGGGTAGCTTGGCACAAAAAGCAATCAGGTTTAACTTAGAGGATAAGTGAAAAGTATGTATGCAGCCCACAAACAGTAATAAAGTGAAAACACAACACAAGAAAAATCCTAAACCAATTGAGAAAAATAGAGTAAAGTTTAATAATTTATTTGACACCAAAACGACAAAAATCCAATCAGTAGGATCAGAGTTATGAATTTTTACAGTTTATGGTTCAAAATAGTGGCTAAAAGATCAAAGCGCCAGCCTCGGACATCCAGTCATGCGAGACCGGGTCTAAGTCAAACATTAAGGTCGACCACAATGGAGTGCGGTTTGGATACAAAGAGTGGATTGGGCAAGGTCAGCACTTACCTTCGGACTTACAAAAATTGTTGAAAAAAATAAATCTGAGCAGGTAAAGATTAGCATCTTGTTTCGATGCCGCAGTGAAGATTTCTACATTTGGACTTCTCGAAATGGAAGTCAAAAAACTCCAGCGGGATGAGGCAGAAGGCTGTAGCCAAAGACAATTCCATGAAGTCGGATACCTCTTTGGCGAAGGACCACTGAGAAGGATTTGCTGCTGTGGAGAGGAACGTAGCGAGAGAAGCCACAAAGTCAAACCGACCGGCGATGCACCTCAGGCTGATAGGCAAGCAGGTTAGTCCCAGTCTCCTCCTAGCTCTCAGAGCACCTTTTGGCCAAATTTTGTCTCGGTTTTGGTAATTGGCCATCTGGGCACCTTTAGCACCACAATCGAGGATTCAGGACTGGTGGGACACCTCTTGGGGGTTCAGGACTCACTCCATCTTGGACCAGGTGCAGGTTCAAGATGGTGGGAGTCTTTTATGTCCCTGTGGCTCTGAACAGGATGACAGCCAACGAGCTCTTGGAGTCACTTCTTGCAATCCTGGGAGCAGGTGTAGATGCAGGGCTCAACAGCAAAGCTGGCCTCTAAGGGTTCAAGGCAGGCTCCAGGCAGCAAAGCAGTCCTTTCAGGTACAACAGCTGTCTGGCAGAGTGCACAGCAGGGCACAACACAGCAGCAGGCAGTTTTCTGAGAGTCTTTCCACAGGTCTAGTAGTGAACTGAATAATGGGTCTGAAGGTTCTATTTTTATACCCTGGTGCATGCCTTTTGGAAGGTGGGAGAAGCATCTGCCATGGTTCTTTAAAGTACAGTGAATTTCATGACTCCCCTGCCCTGGCCCCAAGCTGGCTGCAGTGACAGTACAGGGTTGTTAGGCCCTTTATGTGAAGGCAGAGCACAGGCTATTCAGGTGTAAGTGGGGCTGTGCTCTGCTCCACTCCCCATCCTGTCAGCAGATGGCCCTTTGAAGCACATCTAATCCCTCTATTGTATGACTGTCTGGGAAACATTCACAAAGTCTGACAGCTACACCCAGTCATGTGACCTATGATAGGCTGCAGGCACAAAGGTCTGAGTGCAGGAAAATGCCAACTTTCTAAAAGTAAACACAAGGAGATGATGGACGGAGCGCTGAAACCTTTCAGACACTCACCCCCAGTCACAGATCTTGGTTGAATCCATCATCATTCTTTAGCTCACTTCGCTACCCCAGTTCAGACCCAGCCATATGCAAATCAGTCTTGACCCTGTGCCTCATGGGAACTTTCTAAAAGTGGCATTTTCAAAATTGCAATGAAAGATCCGACTTTACCATTAAAGAGGGTTTATCATCACAATTTCATAGATACCAAAGATATCTACCTCCTCTCAATTAGGAATTACAGCATATTGAATGTAATAAGGAATCCCCAATGGTATCCTATGGGAGGGGTAGGCCTCACATTAGTGAAAAATGAACTTGGAGGATTTTCACTACCAAGACATGTAAAACTTAAAAGTGAATGTTCAATTTTTTCATTACACAGCGCCATACCTTAAGGGCTACCTAACTACCTTAGGGGTGACTTCTATGTAATAAAAGGGGAGTTTAAGGCTTGGTAAGGGGATTTTCATGCCAAGTCTGCATGGCAGTGGAACACTGCACAGGCTGCAATGGCAGGCTTGGGACATGTTTTAAGGGGCTATGCAAGTTGGTGGTACAATAAGTGCTACAGGACCACTGGTAGCATTTAATTTACAGGCCCTGTGTATATGGTATACCACTCTACAAAGGACTTATAAGTAAATTAAATATGCCAATTAGGTGGATGCCTAACTAATCATGCATGTTTAGGGAAGTGAGCAAAAACACATTACCACTGGTTAGCAGTGGTAAAGTGCACAGAGTCCTAAGGCCAAAAAAACGAATTTCAACCAGAAATTGGAGGTAAGCAGGAAAAAAGATTGGGGGAAGACCACCCTCACGCTGACAGGTCTAACAGTTTTTTTTTTTGTTCCTGAAAAATTACCTGGAGGCAAAGAAATAGACTATATAAATTTCCAATAATGTGAGACCATGGAACATATGTTTCTTCACAGAGACATTTTCCCTATAACCTCAATATTGTAGGAACAGGTTTCCGCTCTTGCTGAAATATATATACGTTTTCTAAGAAAAGAAGGGTAAAACATTGGCAGCATCAAACCTGTAACCATATGCTGTTTATATAGGGCCGCCTTCTTAGCTATGTAACTGCATCTTAGCTATGTAATTGCACAACGCTGAAAGCTCTATAAAATAAATGGCCCATTGAGAGAGGAACACATTAACCAGAAACACGAAAATACATCCAATATCGTATTGCTGAAACCTGGCCTGCAAATCACATCATGGCCTCTCAACAGCAGACCTCAGAGGCATAATGACAAACTAGTTACTCTTATTTGCTTATTCACCACAGACTGTTCTGCATTTGCTGTAACAAGTCAGTCATCAAGCCACTATAAAATCATGACTCGCAACCTACTTCTGTGTTTCATTTTTTATGGACTGGTGCAATCATGGTGTATATTTTTATGTTGCAAAGATAAATATCTGATATCACCCCTCAGATCTCAACGTGCTGGACGCCGTAATGGCACATAACATCTTATTTGCTGAACAGCACTTCCTACTTTGAGGCGCCATGATGTTTACAAGCGAATCCATAGCAACCATTTATGTCTGAGAGGAGATGAGAATCCATTTGGTCCTATGTCTAGCATGAATCCTTACCTTTTGTGCATTTATTCTTCGAATGAACACTTGCACAAGTGCTTGAGTGTCCTGCCGGCCTGCTTGACGGATGTCGATAATGACAGTTTATTTAATAGTGCACCCCAACTTCCCTACACAGATCTGTGATTTCTGGTCCACTCTTTAGGAAACTGCAAATGTAAATATATTCATAAATTAAATCATTTGGAAATACACTGGTTCAAATGAATTCATAATAGGTTTTATGATAAAATGTAATTATATTTTCAAAACAATGTTACATTTACCTTTTGACAGCCTTCATTATAAAATACACGTTGAAGACATTGCGTTTCACATTTGACTGAGTGAATAAAAAGAGACATGAACGGATGGGTTGAGGAGGTAGTGAGGTGATTGTCTGGAGACATGCTGGCAACATGGGCGTAGCATGGGAGGTGTTTGGGGTGTTTCACCCCCCTAATGTATTTTGCCATAAATAGTTTGGTACAGGTGCTTTCAGTCCAATATGGTGAGATGTCGGACGGATTTCATCAGGAATTTTTACACACAGAGACAAAAACGCACATACACGCTCTCCCTCTCTGTTTGGAAAGGCTTAAAAAATGTTGGTTAGTTCACAAAATAATGTGTTTTCTCCCCCCTAATACCCTTATCAATCCGCATTGCTCTCCCTTGCCACTGCCCCTTAACACCTTCGCCGCGATCGGAATTCCGCCCAGGTGCTGGACATTCCGATCGCGGGCGTGGTCTTGACGAGCTCAGCTCGTCATGCGCACACGCCCTCCGCGCAGCATGACGAGCTGAGCTCGTCATGAGCATCGAAGGGGTTAACTATCTTTGAGAACTGTTTACTTCAGGCTTATCTTATAGAACCGTTAATGTTTATAGGTCTGCTATTTCAGCTGGCCATTCCTTAATTAACGGGGTCTCCGTTGGGCAGAATTTATTAACTAAAAAGATAATGAGAAGCATGAGAGTTCTGAACCCTCCTTCTGCTAAATATACCGCCCTCTGGGATGTTACTCTCGTACTTCGAACTCTATCTTCTTGGGGAGATAATGCTTCTCTTTCTCTTAAACGCATCTCATATAAACTTACCGTTTTGTTATGTCTAGTATCTGTCAGAAGAAGTTCAGATGTCAAGGCATTAGATATTTCTAGCAGGGCCTTCCAACCCGAGGGTGTTTGCTTTTATCTCAAGAAAAGAACCAAGACGATGTCTTCCTCTATCTTTTACCCCTTTTTTCCTCAGAATGAAAGACTCTGCGTGGTTAAATGATTGAAAGAGTGCGAGAAAAGAACTAAAAATGTAAGACTGAATGAATGTCAATTACTGATTTCCTATAGATCTCCTCATAAAGGAGTCTCTTCTCCAACCTTAGCAAGATGGGTAAAGGATGTCATGCATGAAAGCGGTGTAGACATATCCATTTTTGGAGCTCACTCCCTCAGAGGTGCTTCGGCTTCCAAGGCCTTTTTTCTGGGTGGGGGGCTGCAAGATATCCTTAGGGCAGCAGACTGGTCGAGTGATAGTATGTTTAAGGCTTGTTATTTCAGACCAATCTCTAATGTGATTGATAATGTTCTTAATGCACTTTAAATTTGCATAATATGGCCTCCGTGTCGTGCCATAAAATTTAGATTTTTCACAGCCTGCTGGGCAAAAAATCTGGATTTTATTAAGGACACGGAGGCTAATATTATCCCTCCTCTATTGAAAATATAACCCTCCCTAATGTGTATTTTTTTCTATTTATATTATACCAAGATATTATGAAATGTTATTCTTTTTCTTTCAGAATAAGAATCTCTTTTTCCTTCGGACCACATTTTGGAAAGCTATTTTCAGTTTTATTCCTGTTTCTTCTGCACGTTGATCTTTCTTCGCAGTTTAACAAAGAAGGAAGATGGCTGGTCGCGAAGGGACTTTATACTTCTTTAGAATGTTCATTGAAGTTCTATGTTCTTCAATTGTTGCTGCTGAGCTGTGGCAATAAAGGAGATTTGCATAATATTAGCCTCCGTGTCCTTAATAAAATCCAGATTTTTTGCCCAGCAGGCTGTGAAAAATCTAAATTGTGTGTCCATACTCAGACTACATTGTATAGAGGGTAAACAGTCTAAATATCGAGTTTTTAATTTCGACCTACAATAATATCGAGTTTGAAATATTGTAGGGACACAATATCGAAGTCAAGAATATCGACCTGAAGGTAAGAAATATCGTTTTTGTTAATATCAAAGTTAGTAATATCGATAGCAAAAATATCGATGTTACTAATATCGATATTTATATTAGTGTTATGTATTTTATTATGTATTTTATATGTTTGTGTTTATATTTTTTGTTAATTATTGTACTAGTTTTAGAATATATGTACAAAATTTTTAGAAGTTAGGGGCTCATTACGATGGCGGGCGGAAGCACAACCGCCGTGCTGGCGGATGCAAAACCACCAGTTACCGCCGGCACGCAGCAGTCCACACGCCCGCCCAATTACGATGCGAAAAGTAGGCCAAACACCGCCGGCAAGCCAGCAACACCGTCCGCCATCAAAGTGCGCCCGTACACGTAGCGGCGCAGCCCAACTGACACACACCGTCCGACGAAACACGTCCCGCCCGGCGCATAAATTACGATGCCGCAAACAAACGGCTCCCACGGCCAAGAGATACCGTACGACAAACCGAAGCGGTAACACGGACGCCGAGCACGGACAACGAAGAAGCGGCTCCCCGAGCATGAATCCAGCACTGCAGGCCCTCCCCATGCTCCTGCTGATGCACCACCAAGGACGCAACGTACCGCGGAGACGCAGGTAGGCACACACACAACAAGTGCACGCAAACAGCGCACACAGTGCAAGGGCGGAAAAAGCGGACAACCCCCACCAGCGCGTGTACACTACACATCCACCATTGCATCCACATATGACACACAGGCCAAATCGTAACATCGCGTAACACATGTGTACACACCACCTGGGACTAGGAACCAACAACCCCGTCACGGCCCCAAAGCGGCGATGACGCCGCCACACATGCGCACAACGCAGAGGCCAACCGCAGCGCCATGCATGCGTCGCACACAGACACAGGGACACAACCAAGCAGCACACACATCAGCCCCACCCCGAACGCACATGACACGTGACAGGCCTGCCACAGACATGTCCCCAACGCCCAATTCACGGACAACACCCAACGCCACACAACCGACGCACACATGTCAGTGAAGACACGCAACAGCAGGACACACCCCAGTGTAACAAACATGGCGTAGCACACAGCGGCGGCAACACCAACTAGGAGAAGCAGGGCTCCTTCGGGAAGAGGAACGCCAGTACCACACTGAAACACCCATACCACCCTGCACATATGAACAAGACATATAAAACGGAACACCAAAGAGCCCGGGGACCGACAACAGGTGGCCCAAGAATAACATTCACACACAAGGCCCAACGCAGAGCGGAAAGGCAGCCTGCCGCCCACACAAGGAGAGCAGACAGCACTGAATGACCTTCCATTCCAACTCCGAAACCACAGCCCTACGACAGAAGCCGGTGAATACAGCCATTGTCCAAGAATAGACCAACACAGGCTTGCCGAGGAGACCGACCACAGGGCAGATAGCGCATATCACAGAAGCACACAACGGACGGGGAAGAAAGAAGAAAACACTCCCCCATGTCGGCCACATGCAAGTTAATTGGAAGGAGTCACACATCACTGACCTTGAACTGTCTGAGAAGCATGTGGGAAGAGGGCCCGTGTCCTCCAAACAAGCCAACAGAACACAAGTCCTGTCTCCCTACGACTACACAGAGCTCACAGCAACCTCGGAGCGTGCACATTGCAGACTGCACACACAGCCGGAGCACGCCACCACAACGCACCGCTGCGAAATGGCAACCGCAACACACCTACCCAACTACGCCGAACAGCTCAAGCTGTACAAAACCAACCTGTTTCATACATTGGGATGCGATCTCCTGTCCCTGCTGAACGTAAGTTACCGACTGACTTACCGCATCACATTGTTCAGCTGCGTCATGCCCGTCTTCTACTGTCGGAGGTGTCCCTACCAGCATCCCGTGGAGATATGCCTCTCCAACCCGGCATGTCTGAAGGCGGACCTGCTACCACTACTCCTCCCTCTGGACGCACACGACAGGGCCTGCTCTGCCTATGGGGGCATGGCGTATGTGGCCAACATCGCACCCGCACTGAAATGGGACCACTGTGCCTCCACACGACGGATCATCGAGAACAGCTACATCGAATGTCACCCAGCATGCCCCATCATGGTCCTCCAAGGGACAACTTACGAACAACACCTTGACAGCCACCATCCGCTACATTGGCTGGCAAACATGTACACCACCAATGACATGGAAGCCCTGCTGGACGGCATCGCATACCTGACAACCTGTAAATTCGTCGGACCACAACGCAGGTTCCCGATTGACCTATGATGTCCAACCCCGCACCCATGCTTAGCTTCCGCACGGACTGGCCAGTCACCACCACAACAGCCATACCAAACGACCGGCAACTGTAACCACACCATCAACGACATCGCCATGACATCGGATATGACCGGGACATGCACACTGTTCCCCATCACATCCAGGAACACCGCATGCATCGTGGGAGGCAGTGACATGGGCTCTGTGTATCGCACCCACATGGACGGAACTGCACGAACAACCAGGACACGACATGGATCCAGCGCCCATGGAGACACACACCGCTCAGTGGACATGAATAGGTCGCCTGGAGTCTGTGGGTGCTGCACCCCTCCCACCCCCGCCCGGGAATCACATACCAGGACCTTTGCATGGACGACAAGTGCATACAACAACAACACGACCCCAGTGACTGTGACATGTCCAGTAACCACCACAGTGCAACAACAAGTGGCACGCCGCTGCATGCACGCAAGCACATGCCCTGATGTCATCTCACATGCACGCGTGCATGAGGAACAACCGCAGCAAACCTGTCACATGGAACTGAGATGGACTGTGCCCATGATGCCAAGCGGTCTGGTAGGCTACATGTATACCGTCTGTGTCAAAGTCCGCAGCTCCGCAGCTATACGTAAAAGTACATTAGCACAGCCTTGGCCAAGCAGATGTCACTCTGAAGCCCACATCCCACATGCAACAGCCAATCACATGTAACCCCACACCCTATCCCATTTGCAATCATGCTCAGTATATCCTCAACATGTATTCCGCTGCCAGTAGTGTCCACTATACTGCATCACAGAGGACAGAAGACTCAATATAATGTTTGAAACCAAAACTGTCTCCGCTGACTCATTTCACAAGTACGAATGAGAGAGGATGAGAGTATGTGAAGTACACGGCAGTCGTGACATGACCATGTAGTCCACTGGTATTGGATGTCAACGCAAATGAGTAGCACAACTGTGGAAGACACACATGTGTCGTGTGAAGTCGTATGGACGCAGTGCTCAGGTGGGTGGGTGTGACGGGTAGATGCGCACATGCCAAGTTGGAGCACGCCGTGTTGGGAGGGGTCATGAACAGTACACCACCGCTTCCCTGGGCATTGTGAGAGGACACCTGTCGGGGGAGTGAACACGTGTGTGCACAGCAGCCGGGCACACGTACAAAGCGGTACCAGGCGCACCTCAGCCCACCCTCTGTGGACAAGCTGGATCCTGTTGTGCGCCCGCCATGCCCCTTGACAAGGCACACACAGCCCCAGTCGACCAGGTGTAACCCCAACATAGTCAATCCGAACAGGCGATACAGGGCACGGGATGGCAGTGGAGCATGGTGTGTGAGAGGTCTCCTCGCGCTCCTCCTGGTCATATCATGCAGGCAATAGAACCTCAACGTCTAGCATGGCACAAGTCAAATGGAAGTGTAGGGGGACGCACCACAGCACGAGCAGCACTGACGTCACGGGAGGTGGCTCGCACCATCCCATCCATTGCCCATCATACCAACCACGCCACATGCCATTGCGACTAAGTGCAAGCGCGTGCGCCACCACCCCGAGCCCTCCCAGAGAGGCCAAAGAGTGAATGTGTGGGCCATCAGCCACAGACGGACGCGGCCTGGCCGCAAGGGCAGCCACAGCCACTGGGTGTCGCAGGTGGCGGATCCGGAAGGCGAAGACTGTGATGCATAGTCCATGCAGGCCGGGTCTCCATTTGGGGCACCACGCAGGTGGACGGCGTCCCGCCACACATCATACCCTGAGACAGCCCACTCGTGCAACTGGACCCACACATACACTCCTTGCCCTCTCTGGTGCGAGCTTAGGGCTGCCTGTGCAAGCGCTAGCCTCGCAGGTGAGCATGCATATTGGGGGAGCGAGGGGAGGACATGAGGGCTGGGGCGAAGATGACTGTATCACTGTCAGTTAGTACAAGGGATGACCCAGATGTGGAAAGGAAGAGACGTGTCCCGTGTGTACTGCAACTAGTCGCCAATCCAACTACCCCCCATGTCCGGAATGTAAGCCCGCACCTAGGCCCGCCCATCCGCCACATCGAACATACCACCAGCACGACAACCTTCCCATTCGAAACACTGACTGGGGGTGGCGACCAGTGAACAATCATGTGTAGCCTACCCACGCGTACATGTGGGCCCTCCATGATCCATGTCACCTGCGGCAAAGTCATGACATGCGCAATGAGGGAAGTGAGGAGAGCTGTCCGCCCCACGCGCAGAAGGTGCATCAGCTCCACAGACCCAGCAGCGAGTCCAGCAGGGGTCACATGTGCAGGGGCAGCTGTGCCTGGTGTGAAGGCACATGCATATAGACAGCACATCGACCAATGTGTAGTCTGCCCACATCTACAGTCCATCATCATGCGGACATAGGAATTGAACACAGGGCAACACATCTTCAGTTGGTGCACCCACCGTGACCAACAATGCGCAATCATCGACGTACCCGCCCTGTGCATGGCCCCCCACCCAACGGAGGCACATCCAGTGCCACCATCCCACACACACAAGCCTTCCACGGAACATGCTGTGTCCAATGGTCAGTACAGAGTCAGCGCCCATCTGGTGGATCCTGAACAGGAGACACATGCACACACATGCCAGCTCCCACTATGTACGTCTGCCACCTGGCACGTGCAATGTAACCTCTCACCTGTGACGTGTGACTGCAAGCACACAGCCGTCTTGGCATGGGGCTGTCAATGTGGACACCTGTCAATGTTTCGGGAGGTGTGATCCGTACAGTGCTGTACATAGGGTGCAGTGCTGACACCTACTACTGTCTCATATCCCCTCGTGCCACAGGTCCCACTTGTTTTGGCCGCTCAGCCTGTGCCCACATCGTCGTCGTCGTGTGCCATACTCATCCAGCCGCGGAAGCAGTTCCATGCTCAGCAGACATTCATGTTGCCGTGGCGTTGCCGCTTGACGGATATGCAGTCAGTCCCCATCAGCACGCCCCGCAAGTCATTGGGGCCTAGATCCCCATGTGCATGCACATGGCAGTGGTTTGTATCACTAGCCATTGCCATTGTTGGGAGACCTGTGTAAGTGTATTGTGGCCGTGCCGTCCCAGCTTGACAGCTGGGCTGTGGCTCATGTGCTTGCTCAGTCATGTCAGTGATGTGTATGCGAAATTGCTATGTGTCGTGTTGCTTTGACATGTGTCCTCTGCCATTGTCCCTAGGCGGAGACCGAACATTGACCGCCCATACCAATTGCTGGCGGACATGGACAATACAGAGGTTATTAGGAAGTTTCGGCTGGACAGGCCAACCCTGCATCGACTGTGTGCCATGTTAGAACCCCATCTCCGTCCCCGCAGGGTGTATCCGACTGCTGTCACCCCCACGGCTAAGGTGATGGCCGCCATGCATTTCTTCGCCACTGGGTCATTCTAGCACACAGTGGGCATTGGAGGAGGGATGTCCCAGCCCATGTTCAGCAAGGTGCTGAGGGATGTACTGGCAGCCATGATGCTGTACCGAAACAGGTACATCCGCTTCCCCAGGGCTCGTGAATTGGCGGCAGTGAAGGGTGCATTCTATGCCCTTGGCAGAATCCCACACGTCGTTGGAGCCATTGACTGCACACATGTCGGCCTTGTTCCACCACAGGCCACTGAGCACCTGTACCGCAACAGGAAGCACACGCACTCCCTGAATGTGCAAGTGGTGTGCCTTGCGGACATGGTGATCACCCACGTGTGTGCAAAGTTCCCAGGCTCGGCCCATGACGCACACATAATGCGCAACAGCATCTTGCCACGACTGATGTCCAATATATGCAAAAGGATCGTGGCTGTATTGTCGGTGAGTATGTGGAGTGGTGTAGCGTGCTGGTTGTGCGATGCTGTCCCCTGTCCAGTTGGAATAGCAACGGTTCTCTGTGTCCCTCACACCCAGGTGACTCTGCGTACCCGAATGGGGCATGGCTGCTCAGTCCATTGAGGAATCCTCGCACCCCAGCAGACGATCGCTACAATGAGGCACATGGGAGGACCAGACGTGTGGTCGAGCGTACCTTTGGCCTCCTCAAGTCCAGGTTCAGGTGCCTGGACCGCACCGGGAGTGCGCTGGCGTACTCCCCACAGAAGGTGTGCCGGATAGTGGTGGCGTGCTGCATGCTGCACAATCTGGCCATTCGGAAGCAGATCCCCTCATCGTGGATGACGGAGATCAACCAGGGCCCCAGCCCGCAGACCAGGACAGCTCGAGTGAGGAGGACAGCGGAGAGGAGGAAGCTGGTAATGTGCGGCAGCAGCTCATCGCCCGCTACTTCACTTGACGGTGAGTGTCCATGTACGACGGCTGATGTGGCTGTATCTGTGCAGGTGTGTGTGTGCTGTGTCAGGGTGGCCGTTTGTTCACTGCGTGCTGTGTGTCAACGCTCCATGGCCAGGGTAGTATGCCACTGTTGGTGGCTATGGCATTGTGCCCTATTGCTCTGTGCGATGTGTGTACATTGCTTGTAGTTGTTGACATGTACTGTGTGATGGGTGTGTGACACACTCATTGAATGTGCTCCTGTTCTGTCTCCCACCCCTAGGTCCCTACAGGCCCTCCGGATTCCATTGCCATGCCACGCATCAGGTGCCTTTCCGCCCAAGGTGGCCGTTGTATTCCGTACAAATAAAACACAGGGCACAAACAGCAGTTAGTGTAAAAGGTGCATTTATTTCAAACTGTGACATGTGATTGTGTGTAAGGTGATGACAAAAGTGGTGCGTGCAGTGACAATGAGCTGTCGGTCATGGCTGCGTGATGCTCAGGGTGTACCCACTGGTTCTATGTCCATAGTCCAACACACACATGCCATCCAGATGGCTGTGTGGAGTGGGATCGTAGTCCAAGTCAATGCAGTGGGTGGTCAAGGAAGGCTGGCTGGCTGCCTCACTTGCGTCTGGAGCGTGCGAAGTCCTCCCGGGAGATCTGTTTCCACTTCGGACGGCCCCTTCCACGTTTGCAGAGGCGGGTGCCTGCTTGCGACCTGCTGGTGGTTGAGGTGTGCTCACTGGCTGTGGACGCAGGGGAACTGGACACTGCTGCTCGACCCTGCGCCCGGCAGGTGGTGGCGGAGGGGAGCTGCTGTCCCTGGCTGTGACCTCACCGCCACCACCAGCTGGCCCATGAGGTCCACGAGTTGGCCCATACGGGCGTCCATGGACCTCAGCACCCCCAGCACCTCACGAGTGTCTGAAGCAGACCGGACCCATTGTCCTTGGGCCTCTTCATAGGCCCCAAGGACTCTGGCCATTTGAGGCAGGGCATGGCTCCCAGGGAGGCTGGCGTTTCCCTGACCCTGCTCCTCCTACCAGTCCTGCTGCCACCGGCCTGCCCACTAGCCACATTGCTCACCACGGTCCTCGCTGTGGCTCCCAGGGTGGATCCAGTCGGCTGGGCCACCACCTGCGCTGGGGCTGGTGCCAGCGAAGACGTGGTGGTGGTGGCGGCGGTGGTGGTCGGTGCGGCGATGGTGGCGGTTGCGGCAGTGGTAGTGGCCGCAATGACCGTGGGTGTGGCCGCAACGACAGTGGCAGCAGGGGGCTGGGAATGTTCAGCAGCCCTGGATGATGGGTTGGTGAGTAGGAGGGGTCCTGGGGAGCGGCTGGGCCCTGCCACACCAGATGGGCCTGCTTGGTGGTCCGTGTCCGAAGAGGAGGACAGATCCTCCAGATCCGTGTGTCCTCATTGGGGGCTTGTAGGCTGGCTGTGCTGGCTGCTGGCTCCATCCCCAGCATCCAGCAGTTCGTCACCTGTGGAGAGAATGAGATTTGTTATTGTGTTGCACCTGGCGAAGTATGTATATGTCGTCTGACATTAACAGTTCGTGCAATCTCGTACATGGGTTTCCCGGAGGCGTGTGTGTGGCTGTAGCATCTGTAGTTGTGTGTGCTTGGCAATGGGACTGTGTGCTGTGCACATGTGGCATGGGACGGATTGGCCATGCCGATGGGTGTGTTGCTGTGCCCCTACTTATTGTGACTCTGGTGTATGCGGGCTCCTGGCCCATCCTGGGTCTGGTTTGTACTTTGCTTTTGGTGTTCAGATGGGACGCTTAGGAACGCATATGGCAACATGGGGGCCATGCCCCAGATTCGCATTTGGGAGGGAATATGCTTTTGGGGTTCAAATGGAACGCTTAGGAACGCATATGGCAACATGGGGGCCATGCCCCAGATTCGCATTTGGGAGGGAATATGCTTTTGGGGTTCAAATGGAACGCTTAGGAACGCATATGGCAACATGGGAGCCATGCCCCAGATTCGCATTTGGGAGGAAATATGCTTTTGGGGTACATGCTGTGAGCCATGGGTGCCGAACGTGACATGTGTTGTGGCAGCATGCCAGTGCATGGTTTGAGGTGTGTGCATGCTTGACATGGCCTGCATATTTGCTGTCTGTTGTGATTACTGGACATGGCATTGGACGCATCGTTATGAGTGAGTGATGGTTGTGTGCCAGCCAACGTATTGCAGTTGTCCCATCTCCTTGGTGTGCGTGCTGCCCTGTGCCATGTGCATCACTGCAGTGCTCGGGGGGTGTGGCCCATGTTGTGTGTTGTTGCTCACAGTGTGTCGTGCGCTTCATTGACTTCTGGCACATGGTTGGTCATGGGCATGTATCTTAGCGTGACTGCTGTATGTGTGGCAGCTGTGCGGATGACATGCCTTTCATGAGACTGGGGCTGACGGATGGGATGGATGGTATGTTGTATGTGCATGGTGTGTCTGTGTGTTTGATGGGTTCAGTGGTGTTCCTGTGCATTTATGTTGTTCCGCTCTGTTGCGTCTAGTGTTGTTTGTCTTACATAGGCGTAGTTGTGGGGTGTGTGGTTGACAGGCAGTAGGGGCTACATGGACAGGACTTCAATGGTGTTTCGGTTGTGTGTGATGAGTTGCACAGTGGCTGCCGTGTGGTACTATATTCAGTGTGGCTTGTGCATGCAGACGTGGCTCCTTGGGTGTTGCTATGTCTGTGATGGGTCATGTGGGGTGTGAGTCTGTTGTTCATGTCCGTGTGCACATTGTTCACTTGTTCGTGACGGTGGGCGGTGCTGCGTGTTCGTCTGCTACGTGACAT